>JAYKXP010000008.1:600000-1059973 GCA_037176845.1 Paramarasmius palmivorus | reverse complement strand
GCCTGCTATATCAACCTGGTATCTAATACGACGACGTGCAAGAACGTATACTCCGATCGGGTTCGGGTGCTCTGGAGCACAGTTATGACATCCATACCCAGGAGATTATGCGGTGTGATTAATCTAGCCTGTAATGTCAATGTGGACCGGTATCACAGAGCTGTCGACGCACAGATGCTTGGAACTCGTGTCCTCCTCAAGACACCCTAGCAATTGCATGTTCCAAAGTCTTAGCTCCGAGGTGGTGTGACGCCAAGGAGACCACATCTATCACAAAAAAAACCAGGCCATTGCCACGTCTCGAAACATTCGTCACAACTACAAAACTTGCCTGAAAGTGGTGGGGGTGGATAGACTTTGATGGGGAAGAAGTCAAAGACAAGAGTACATGCTGTTTGATGGTGAAACTATTCAATACCACTGTAAAGTTCAGGTCGTGTATTTCCACTAATTAACCAAGTATGCGCTGTACTTATATAAACCATCAACGAATTACACAGGTGCCAAACGTTCTAGAAATCCAAACTTTCGAGCTTCTTTCGTCTCCCGGACGCCACTTACATTTCATCAGTATAAGTAGTTTCGTTTGACTTTGAGGTATTCAACCTCTCAACTTTCATCCGTCACCAAAACGTGGTGTACCGCAACTAGCGTTGTCCTCAATCAAGGATCCTGGCTCGTTACAACAAAATGTGAACGCTCGAATGTGCCTTCGCCTAATGAGCATCGTAGCTGAAATAGGGGTTCTTAGGCAATGATGGACGACTGTTCTATCCGCACTTAGTGTCCACTTGGTTGTCCGATCGCGTGAAGAGCGCAATTCCTGCGATCATTGGCCATAACTTATGTACATTTCCTCCTTCTACCCTTCGCAACGTCAACATTGCCACACATCTATAGGGTCTGATGGAGTTCATCAGCCTATCTCAAGAGAAAGCCCTACAAGCCCGTCTGACAGTGCCCCCTTGCCTGTAAGCCCAGCATCACAAAAGAAACCTCCTTGCCGCGTCCTGACGAGCCGTCCGTCTAGATGAATTGGTATAGAGCTGGAAAACACACAATCTCCCAGTGGTGCCTGCTCCAGATCTTCCTGCCGGACACGATGCTGGCACGGGCCAGTGAGATTCTTCCCGAACATCGCTGGTAAAAAAAAACCCGTCGTTCGTGGTCTCAGAATCGAAGTTGTGCAGACAGTAATGTGTGGTATGTGTTGGGATTGCTATAATGGACCCCTCATTGACAGGACTATCTAGCACGTGGGATCTGGTGTACCTCGAGCACCGTCGCATCCTATCGAATACATACAAGGAAGCCTTATGGTCTTGAGTACGGCTTCTTCGGCTCAGTACTGGAGGTTTAGTCAGCCCGTAAAGCCTCTCCCGAGGTACAGACTGCACTAACAGCATACAGGTATCCTGGCTTCTGACTTTAGATACTCGTAGATGGACAAGCGCTAGGGTAAGAGTCAATAAATCCCTACATTTGGTCACTATTGGTCGCCTCAGACTCCCTCATTACATCATATTTCAATCAAGGTGTCGTCCCAGAGTTTCGTCTAGGATTCGTTTAGAGTTTCGTTAGAGTTCAAGTTAGAGTTCATGTTAGAGTTTCATGGCAGAAGTTTCGGTCAGAGTCCATTTCAAGGTTTCGACTTTGCCCCCAATAGACTATTATAATCGTAGAACTGTGATGAAGTTGTCAAACAACTGACCCAAAACTACGCTGTTAAGACCGTAAAGAGCTATTGATACACGTCCACTCCCCAATACTGCATCCTGCATCTTCACTTGTCGCAAACTCTTTTTTGTACTTCGCTTGACCTTTGTTAGCTTCTTCTGTAGCCTTGGTCCATCTGTTTCGCTTCTGCATTTTTCGACTGAGTAAATTTTGAAAGCCATCCTTGGCTTTTGGTAGGCTTGACATGCTTGTTCTAGACTAGCATTTTGGTCCTCGTTTAACTTGTCCTGAGAGCATCGTAATGACGAGAACTCGCATTTGCTGGAAAATAAAAAAAATTAAAAAAAATAAAAATAACAATCAGATGACTGGCAGTCTAGATAAAGTTTTCAATAACATACCATGACGTCGGTAGCTCTCTCTCTCACGAAAGGAAACATCACGGTCGTGTAGCGCACCGGATACTCTGATGGATTGAGGTCTGTGTATCCACATTAGAAGCAAGTTATATGACGCGAGCGTAAATACATACTTTGATGTGTTTGGAGTTGAACATGAGCATATTAGTGACCGCCTTAATAATACCACCTACTAACGAACACTGAGCTCCTTCAATAAGCAAGTCCTTAAGAAGGGCTTCGATGATGTTGCTAGTACCATCAACAGCTTGCCACATTCGTGCGGTATGAAGCGTTTCCTGCCAACATATTCCTGAAAGGCAATGGCTCCGTGTTTGTCATTGAGCCAGTCTGGGTGAAGTTTTGAGTGCGTCTCATATCTAAATAATCAAGAATCCACATACCAATGGCCTTTCGGTCTCCTTTGGTTCGTATGTTAGGTTAAGGCCCCTTCCCAGCCAGCGTGCTCAAAACAAGCCAAGCGTTTCATGGCAGTTTAACGTCTGGGGCACAGTGAGTCTCTTGAATTTTCCTATAAAAAAAGTGGGCCACGCAAACAACTATCAAACGCTCCAGATATCGTAATGTCCTAGTTCGGTCAGTAGCATTGTTGGCTGATGTAAATCATGTCGGTGGGGTGGAGCTAGATAAGTTTGCAATACTCCCCAATTTCCTGACCTAATAAGAACATTGAACCGATATTAAGAGGCTAGTGGCGTACCTGTAGCCTGCCCACCATGTTGGATCAACCGTCCAAGTTTGTATAACCCTCGAAGTACCAGATCATCGAGAGAGTCAGAAATTTAGATGCCGATACCCGGAGAGGTTGTCCGATGTCGGATAGACAATATCCGTGCAGCCAACGCCTAAAATAAAGTCGATGTAAATGGAACCCAAATTCACTCAAATATAAGTAAATAAGATCACCCCTGAGAAGCAAGACACATGGGCCTCCGCTGTTTGTCGTGTGAGGAATCCCTTAGATACGAGACACCTAAAACAAATTATTAGAACAATTTGAATTGGTTGAGAGGTGGCTAGAGCGTACCCGAGTGAGTAGTTCGTTCACGACCACTCCTCAGTTCAAACTCCAACCATCCAGGAATTACGTTTGAAGGCGAGATCACTCTGGACATGTCTTCCATCACGGACCATGTCGCAGAGAGTTTTCAGGTTTCATGCATATTATCAAACTGGAAAGGCTCCCGCTAAGCTCTGATCTGAGTCTGTCGAGAAGACGTATTTCTTCAGCAAACCGTATGTATCGGTGTTTTCAGAGCGGTAGAGTCATGGCTTCTTCCACTGGCCTTTAAGTAAGTAAGCCTAGTATACAGTATCAATTCATGGTTTTTTTTTTTTTTGAGATATTGAAGTTGTACCTTGCCATGCGGTACCTTGAGGATAGACCGGATTCTGTGCGTATTGATTATAGCCTGGAGGTGATCTCGTAGTTGTTGAGTGAGCAGGAGAGTCAATGAAGGTGGGTGATTGAGAAGTGGAAGCTCCTTTTGAAGGAAGACATTTGCAGAGTCACTTCGAAATGAGTCAAACGTGCAGTCAGATTTGGTAGGTCATCTAAGAGTCTGAGTAGAACGCAATTAATCGGCTGCGAACTGAAGTAGGGGTTTACATGAATTGGAATGGGATGGGAATGAGAGGACCGCACAGATAACCAATATCTTGGGCACTTCCGCCGATATTCAGCATGAGGCTGGTAAACCTCAAACGTGCTCTTGCACGGAAGGTGATCCAGCAGGGTCATGTAGAATTTCCATCAGCTTGACGGTGATGATTAGCTAGAGAGGAATGATAAGTACCGCTCATCAATAGCTAAGTTGATAATAATGGATGAAAGACATACGGCAATTTGTTGGACTGTCTGGTGAAATTCCGAACAGTGGTGCAAGGAGCGAGTGGTCCAAACCCTATCTTGCTCCATAGCATTCTCGTAGTGAGCAATGACAGACTTTGGTATCGTAGAACAGAGCAGCAAAGTATGTCCAGTTCGTACTTAATCGGGGGAGAGAACGACATGTGATCGCGCGAGTTCCGATGATGATAAATGTTTCGCATCTGTAGTCTGTTTAATGAGTGCCTTATAATCATTAAGATGATAAAATTCCTTACCGTACCACATAGTCATTATTGACCTGAAAGAGCTTAAAGGCGCCCTTCGCAGTGTAAGGTTTCTTTCCTTTCTGGCCGCGCTTGGCCTTCTGGGGTGTGGCCAGGAGTTCAGTTCTTGCTTCGGCACTCTGCAGCGGTGTAGGTGGTTTCTTGTTTGTAGGGTCCTAGGCATCCTTTGTCACGTAAACAAACAGGCCCAGCAGACAGTGTAGCCTCTAATACGTCTCGATAGCTGGTTGATTGGGCTATCTGACGTTCAGGCGGACGCGTACATCTGACAGGCAATTGGAATCAACTTGGACGTGAGGTGTGAGTGAACTATGTCCCGGACTGTGTACGACAAATCTTCATTCCTTGACCTGAATATGCGATGAACAACAGTCAAAAGTACGAATAGGGACTCTGCTGCTCACATGTGGTAAAGGCTCTGCTGCAAGGCACTTTGTTACCCTCAGAGTCTCTCAGAACGTCGGTGAAGACAAGGGGCTTTCCACCTTTGGGTTCGTGATGTGAATAAATCTGATCATTAATGGGATTTTGCCAGTTGTCCAAATCCACTTCGAACAGATGGCCTTCGGGTTGTGTACGATTGTAGCTTGTGGAGAGATAAGGAACATGAGCTCCTTGAGCATAGTATGAGAGGGAGGCGAGTGTGGTGGAAGAATTCAAGACAATGTTACGTTTCACTAGATATGGCAAAGACATATCCGGAACGTAAGTATTATCGGGACTGGAGTTAGGAGGGTTAGAAGATGAGCCTGGTGGAAGTCCAGTATTTTGAACATCGGCATTTAGTAGCGCGGATATGTTCATGGTGGATAGTTAGTGGACAAGGTGGTCCAGACGATACAAGTCGTAGGGAGTGGTAGACATCCTGCGATTCACGAAGCAAAAAAAAGGTTGCCGTAAGGTCTGGTTTCCCGAGCATCGAGAAGCACCTCCCTTTGACGTCGTGCAGCGTACAGCTTGCAGATAGTCTTGAGAATAGCACCCAAACGTCTCATTCCCAAGTCATTTAGATAGAGGTCTGGTCTTTGGCCCGGGTGTTTTCTATTGACCTTGGCAAGTAGAGCACCTAGATATCCTAGCAGTAGTTCATTCTCGCAGATAAGATTGGGCCTCGTAATTTGTTGTGTGCATGGATTAGGCCCGCGGACGGGAATCAGGATTGAATATTGAAAAGCCAGGCATTTCAGCATTCTGGAAGCGATTGGGCAGCAAAGACAACGAGCCTAACCGTTTGAGTCCTAATGAAATCGAATTGCGAGGGCACGAAACGAAGAGATTTGCATAGAATGACAGGCAACGGCGTTTCTAATAAAATACAAGGAGAAAAAAGCAAGTCACACGAGAGCTGTCACTCTGTGGTCGTTGTCACACGTCGGGGTCTTTTTCGGGCCATTTCCGGCCTTCCTACGGTCTTCGCCGTTGCCCATCCGTCTCCGACATCATCGCATGTCACTTTGTGCCCACGCGTTTTCATGTACCTGGATCGGGCGGTACCCATCGTCCTATTACTCGAACGATGTCTTTTCGGCCATCTATACACGATTTCCCAAAGCGCCGAGGATCATTATCTACGACTTTGCATGTCAGTTGGCGACGTACTGTTTGGTACGCGAAGCTCGCTACTTCCGAGATACACAATTCCTCATCGATGAATTACATGCGCATGACCATACTCGTTGTGGTCAAGCATGTTTTGCCAGCAACTGGATGCGGTATGACAATGAAATTCGCAAGATTAATACAAGTGCCGCAGAGTGTGGAAATCAGGGCATGAAGCGCATCCGCAAGAGTGTTAGCTTCATGAACTTTGAGAACGCTGTTCTCTTCATATGGGTATTCTTACATATTTGGAACCGAGAAGTGGAACGGCACATGTCAAAGGCTAAATAGCATGTATTATGATTCATAAGCTCTACCTATATCTAAGTACCTAGAGGTTTCCATGATAACTATGATTCTACTTAACCATATACTGAGGCATTTACAGCAGCAGTATTGGCACGGGTCGATAGCTGGCCCCTTTTCCACTCACTAAGAGCTATGTGAAGCTCATCAATGAGATGAGACTTGCCGATATCCGCAAGAGCCTGCTCAAGTTGAGGCGAGACAAAGCTCTTAGCTTTGCCACGGTGATCTGAAATAGACTCAGGCCTGAATCAAAAAGTTAGACCAGATTGTGTAAGAAGGGGACAGATACGTACCGAGAGCAGTAGACTAATACAAAGGGGTCACAGGCAGAAGAGAGATTTTTGGCCTGCTCAATACATTGATATCAAGAAATACATTTGAGTACGAAAATTCACTCACAGTTCTGAGGAACCGCTTTGATCGTTCTGAAAACGCATCTGTTCTCTTTTGATCATCCTCGACGAACGCAGGAACATTGACTGACACAAAAATCAGTATGGATTGATAACTTAAAAGGAAATATTGTGATCTACCTGCCGCTTTTCGTCGCCCCGACGGCCGCTCAGTGTACGGTGCCGACACCGACCTGTTATTGCGCTTTTTGGGCTGCCGCCCTGAAGCCGGGTTCTTGGTTGCGTGCTCTGTATTGACTGGTTCTAGAAACAAATTAGACTGTTGAAAAGCGTCAACTAAACATGCTTACCATAGCTCTGTACTTGTGGCGTAGCATCAAAGTTGTTGATAATAGTGGCTGGCCCTTCCAATTGGACACTGGACAGTGTCTCAGCCAAAGCCTCCGGCGTCGGGACCTGGGTTGGGGTCGTTTGGATGAATTGGGTCCAATCACATGAATCTGCACCACTCTGGTTGATTGGGGAAGAACCTGTATTCCGAACAGATATCAGAATGTATTTCAAGATCGTAACTAATAAATGACACGTACCAATGCCTGAAGCATCTCCTGGAAAGTCAATGTTCATCCCGACATAGGACTCGAAAGGGAGACTCCAGTCCGACCCATTGAGTAGCGGATACTGCTCTACAGGAGCATCAAAGATACCCGGATAAGTCTCGGAGGGGGTACCTTGCATTGCGGTATCGAAAATGGGTGTGGGCGCCGAAACGATACCGTCCAATATTCCAGATGATGGAGGCGAGTACTGGGGTGAAAACTGGAATGATGAAGCGAAGGGCATACTATTTTCGACGGGAGTTGCAGTGGCGGAGATTGGAGAGTCTGTAAATGTGGGTGAGGGAACATTTGGGAGCTGCAAGGCATTAAGATACAGTTCATTAAGATAGAGCAAGAGTACATACAAAATGGCCAAGTCCCACACAGATGTGCCCTCTTCGTGATGGTGCACGACCACTGTTGACTATAGCACAATCATGCTTGTGGCATAAATCTGAAATGTGTCAGCAGGGAGCCTCCAAACTCGTTGAGTTGACTTACTGGACATCCTGAGACCTAAATCTGACTCGACACAGTATATCCAATGAAGAGCAGAGAAGATGAGGACAAAACATCTCCCGGATGCTTGCTTTTAAGGCATAGCGGGACCCGACGCGTAGAGGAACGTGAAATGATGTGAGGAAAGAAAGAGCAGCCCAGGGAGCTGAAACGCGACGACGATGTGACAAGGTGACGGTGTAGGGAAGGGGGAAATGGGAGTTTTCTTGGGCTTCCAGTCTTTTAACCACTTGTAAACCAGCGAAATTCGGGGATGTCTTCGCCAATGATTGTTTTCTCCGGCTAAGCGAGAAGACCTGTGGATTGCACCGACATTATCAACAGCTTTCTCGGAGAAATTAAATGAGACGTACCTGAGATTCCAGTGAGTGGACAACCAGAGGAATACAAAGATATCTGTGGAATGCAAGGGCGAGTCACTCGGCGCGGGACACCGATTACACAACCAGTGTTTTTTCACCATCAGCTGTCCCTTAATTTTCAGAGAAGGAATGACGTCACCCACTCTACCTTCCTTTCAACCCACCATGACCATGCTGAAGTTGACGCGTCCTTTGCCAGTACATGGTATTCTACACCACCAAACATTCCTAAGATCACAATCTCTCTTGTTGAACTCTTTAGGGAAAAGTACTCTAAGGACAATCACCACTACTGCTCATCCTGGACCTGCTGCAAGTTTCGCATTCACGCGCTCGTCAGGGACCAGGTTCCCTTCATTGTGGAAAGCAATAGGATTGACCGGAATAGGACTTGGGGCCTCAATAGCTTTGTCTCCTACTGTGTTCTGTGAACGTGCGTACCTGTGGACTTCCTTACTTGCACCTCGTTAACAGCCATATTTTGTTGTAGCTACTCCTCCGCCGAAGTCGGAACCAGCTTCTTCTTCTCCACCGCCTGGCGTCTACAACTCCAAGCCTCCGCCTCCACCAGAGTCTGCAGTCAATCTCTATGAGTTGTCATTCGGTACCGTAGCAGGTACGTGATGCCATATATTTTTGCTCACCTTCGTATTCATTCATCCAATGCGACCTAGGGATTTGTGCAGGAGTATTCGTCAAGAAGGGTGCAAAGGCAATCGCATTCTTCCTCGGTGGGGTGTTTGTGCTACTTCAGGTATGACTCCTGGTCCTCGGTTACACGTAGATGTTTGACAGCTGCTTGTCAGTACCTTGGTCAAACGTCCATCATTCGGGTTGACTGGGGAGCAGTCGGGAAGCGCTTCGAGAACCTGTTCTACACGACCGATGCCAATGGTGCACGCAAGGCACCCACAGTGTACTCCTTATTCAGCTGGCTTGTCGACTTCCTCACTGCGGACTTTCAACCAAGAGCAAGCTTTCTTGCAGGACTGATGTTGGGTTTGAGAATTGGTTAGAAGTTGAGCTTACGCCAAGTCAGGCCGATCTCTTCATACACGTACATGCGAAGAGCAAAGTGCAACCGAGGGTATCTCAATGTATACTATTCATCTTCTAGTCGTTAAAGCAATCCCTGGGTTCGCCC
Organism: Paramarasmius palmivorus; assembly: GCA_037176845.1. Classification (NCBI taxonomy): domain Eukaryota; kingdom Fungi; phylum Basidiomycota; class Agaricomycetes; order Agaricales; family Marasmiaceae; genus Paramarasmius; species Paramarasmius palmivorus. The sequence continues at coordinate 1,050,877 of JAYKXP010000008.1, read as the reverse complement.
GAGCATTAGATCAACTGGTACGCACCTGAAAACTCGTTGAAGGTTCGGAGTCGAGAGACAATCAAGAGATTCTTGCCGCAGCGTCCGCTGCATGCCTAATCCCCTTAATCCACGCAGTTCGCCTTTCCAAATTCCTACTATGTGCAATGTGCTTAATTGTACGTTTGATCTTTGAACGAAGGTATGTGTTTATCTGGTCTACAAATTTACAACACGGAATTCAAATACGTTTACATTTCAGAGTTTCTTCCATTCATGACCTGCCCAAAGATGGTTGTCGTTACCCTGCGGTCCTTGCTTCCTAGCATTGGTTGCATGGTCCCAGCTTGTCATTGCATGTCCTGCGTAAACGAAAGAGAGAAGAATCTTTCGGAATTCGGCTCCTGGTCCTGAACCTGGAATTGCATCGACATGTTCGACTTCCTTGTTTAGTCTCTTCCCGGCAGTCTCTAGCGAGATGTTCTCTCCTGAGATACGGAAGGCCCTATATTCCAATTCCTTCGAAGGCAGAGTGGTCAGCACGTAGGCAATGAATCCTGGAAAAGGGACAACATATGATCAACGACTGGAATGCATGTGAGACTCTGGTCCGTACCTCCAATGTCATCCTCGTTTGTGACCGTTAATTCGGAGTCACCCTTCCCTTTCTCAACATTGAATTTCCCATTCTCTTCGACTGCACCAAGCCAAGGTACATAGCCAGCGAAGAGTCCAGTCTAGTGGTTTGTGATGTGAATGATGTGAGTAAGTGAACTTCTCGATCGATGTCCAAAATACTCACGAAGACTCTAGCCCAGGGCAGACCAATCGACTTGAGATATTCTGCTCTCCTGAATTAGCAAATGCTCTGTAATAGTAAACGTGAATTGGACACACCGGCGAACTGGTCCTTTTGCACAAGAGGTGACTGAGAGTTGGCACCAGGGATACGGACTAACACCTTCGGTGACTAGACCATACTCGGAAGGAACAAACAGTTTCACCCCAGCTTTCTTAGAAGCATCCGCGAGGTGTTGCTGGGTTCCTCCGAGAGTCTCCCCACCAATGGCCGACACCACGACTTCGACACCGTGCTGCTTCAATGCTTGCGCAACCTCGTCAACACTATCTAGATCTACTTTGGCGACGGGTAAGGAAGAAGGGAGGGAGTCTGCAGTGTTGGATGTCTTGCGAGTGATAACCAGTGGTTTGACGCCGATGGCGAGGAAGGCTTTTAGGATGTGCTTGCCGATGTAACCGTTGGCGCCAACGAGAGCAAAGGATTTGAAGGTCGACATAGTAGTGGATGTTCTGTAAATGTGATACCCTTCGAATCCAATACCTCATCTTTTATTGAAGTGGCAGTCTAGGTTTCTCCTGTGTGTTGCGTATTGCTTATCCTTGGCTCATCCGTGATATTCAAAGGGCTTACTCAGGATTTGCAAGCAGGTATAATCTGGTGTAATTCGTGATCGCGGACGCCGACGATCGCATGGTGTTTTAGCATGTTTCTGTCTCCAAACGTCTCCCAGAACCCAACGGATATTCGGGTGAGCGGGAGGAATGAGTAAGCCTGCTATCGCGAGATCGAAAACGCGGCGGCCTGGGACGGTCTCGCGCGACGCACTTTCAGTTGATGTGCCCATGTTTCGTCAGTATCACGAATTCATGATTATGGGAATTCAGGTACAAGTCGCAACTAATACGGCTGAACGCAGACTCGTAAGCCGCGAACTCGCCCAGCTCATTCTGCATCGCTCGAAAGTGACTGCCGTTCAAACTGGTACATGGTTCACAACATCATTGATTTCCTAGTCACCTAGCTGCCAACAACACCGTCTCGAGTGCTAAGGCTGCCGAACCAAATCCTCGTAGTCAGCGAGTTTGGACATAACTTCCTTCACTTCTCCAGCAATCTCTCGAAGCTTCGATTCTCCATTGGACTGCAAAACATCTAGACCAGAGGTATCGAGGGTCGTGCATCCGGTCAAGGGGTTGTATTCGTATATAGAGAAGCCGGTTCCAAAGGCAATGACTCCAAGGATGGGCGTGGTACGTTCATTACCGACAAAATGCTGAAAAGCTGCAGTCATCGATCCCTCAGCCTCTTGCCGCAACCCGACCTCCAAAACGGACCAGACATGGAGGAAGAAAACGGGCGCTTTTTTCCGCATAACAACCAAGTTCACGTTGTGCTGCGAACTTCCAGGAACTCGCGGGCTTTGGGGAGCTACCTGGTACCCTTCAGCGGGTGGAAAGAGGCTGCTGAGGAGTGTGTTGTACGGGCCAGAGTAGTCGTTTTCCTCTGCCGTTGCAGAATCGATAGAGCGAAACTGTCGAAGAATGAATTTAGACCAAGTCATGTATAGTTCTGAAAAGCGACATTCGTCAGAATATGGGCGAGCCACAGGCCGAGCTACTCACAGTGCAATAACAAGTTATGCCCTGCACATACAACCGAACAAAACGTGACGGTGTAGTCCATATTGCCGGCGGATCTTTTTTATGTGTAAATGCGACGCAAACCCAGACTGACTTCTCCCGCTGCGAGCTCAACATTGGTACCCCACTCTGGAACAGTGCGAGCATAATCCGTATTAAATCGCCTAATCAATCCGCGAAGGACTCGAAGGACCGTTGAAGGTCGGAATATCGAGTGAGGCAAATCACGGAGTGGGACTGCATAGGACTGCATAGACTGCATATTGCGAACACATGACTTCGAAGACGAAGGTGACAAAAAACATCAGAAGTCTTACATAGGAAAGTGCGATGTACATGCTATCGAAATCTCTGGCCCTCCTTGCCATCTTTGACCAGGGCCGGTAATGTCCATGCAATCCGTTCGTCGAGTGATTCCTCTGCGGGCTACTCAATCATGATAGAGTACACCGCGTGCTCTTGAGTGAGCCAAAGGTGACACTGCGATCAGGTCTGACGCTGAATACGTACTTCGCGGAAAGACCACTCGTCACGCTCATGTTCAATCTGAAGTATCTAGACAATCCTCCAGAGTCTTCACGAGTGCGGGATTCTCGAGTGCAGCAGCAACACGTTCCTTGTCGTTGAGCTGTTTGTTGACTACCAGTACCATAAGATTATGTGGCCGATACGAGTTCAGTTCCACTACGTACCTGCATGTTCGCTCTGATGTGAACCGGGCTTCACGAAGATGTCCACCTTGAACCTATTGGGGAGACTTCGCATAAGTCGGACTCTGATAGACAAGCCTTGTTCAATGTGAGCCACGGAATTGTGCATAAAGACTTGAACCAGGCACACCAATCAAAGTAGACATCCCGCAATGAGGAACGGTCGGTGTGAATTCTATCGTCACAAAATCGCCAGAAATTGAGCATTGGGGTGCTGATACGACCTTGAGCTGTTCAAGATTAAGACCAGGATGTTCGGGATCTTTGATATATCGAATCAATTCTGGGACCACTCCGTCAGATTAGGTGCCTAATAAAAGAGAAGAAAGATATACCAAATAGCTCGTCCTGGTCGATTGGCTCAACTTCATCATCATCATCCAAGCTAGTGTGATTCAAAAATATATCATCCTCCTCAAGCCATAGTGAATTCTTTTCCGCCAACTGACGAGCAGTACTTTTCGGGGCTGCGCGAAAGACGGTGGGATTCGAGTTGTAGATTTCTCCTGGCATTTGCTGAAGATTCCTAGCGAGTAGATGGTGGTTCAGAAGAAGTGTGTAAGCAAGACTCCATTGTCCGACCACCGGGAATGATGCCACCTCTCGTGACCGTAAGTGCCCTGCGAAACTCTTGCCTTTTTCCTTTTATTGTCTCTCCGTTCACCTCTTCAATCTAAACCAGTATTTCACCTCTCACACTGTAACCAAATTCGCTTCTATTTGCAAATTTTTCAAGCCTTAGGTCCTCAAGAAACAGTCAAATGGCCCCAAAAGTACGCCGCCTTGGGTTTTCGTGATGGCCATACTCCGTATTGATTTCGTGCAGAGAAAACGCGCTGACGAACCAGTGGCCACGGAAGAGGCAGCTGCCTCGTCATCGACGCGAACTACTCGAAGAACTACTCGTTCGTCTGCCAAATCAGAGGATACTATAACATCCGAAACCTCGAATTCCACGAAGGCGACTAAGCAACCCAGAACAACGAAAGCTGCTGCGTGAGTAGATATCGGCTCTTGTATCTCGAACGGGCCATCATGTCTCCTTTTCAGGTCGAAGAAAACTACGGCGAAGACGGAAGATGACGGGGTACAATCAAATCACATCTTTTTCGACTTTTAGCACCGCTGACGCTACATCACCTACGAAGGATGGTGCTCCCGCCCCCAAGAAGGCCAAAACATCTGCAAAGGGGAAAACTACCACCTCCAAGACGAGCAAAGCAAAGAAGGGTGAAGTGTAAGTCTTATCCGTTGTTGCGGTCATGGGCTCAAACTTACGAATAACTCACGAATCCACGTCCTATTCACACTCCAACTTTCAATTATACCTTCCCATACTATCTTGACTTGATGCACACATACATCAATACTGATTCACTCCAAAAAGTCGCGACGTAAGTATCGTGTTCGCGTTTGCCAAAAATGTACTATACCACGTGGCTAACCCGGTTGTCAGGACGTGGATGCAGGCAACAAGTGAGTTGACTTTATCTTCCTACTTACCATCACGACACGAGTGCGTGGAACATCCCTCAACTCGTGAAGTCGGTGAGGCGCAGCTTTGTGGATGCCCACTCATGCGTCTATTGTCTCTGCTCTGCTGTGTTTCTGACAAGTCCCACAGTGATGCCCCGCGTGAGCAGAGTACCGGCAAGGCAAGATGTCTCGACCTTCTAGTGTCGCAACCCTGTCGCTAAACGCTGTTGTGTCTCAGGTTAATGGAACGAAATCTCAAGCAGCAAATACCCAGTCGGAAGCGGAACCGTATACCCCAGTTAACGCATTGACCCTGTTCGGCAAATACGCCGACGCGTCAGAGCCCGATGTTATTGGACCAGAAGGATTTGAAGCTCTATGCAAGGATGCATCGATATCCATGGAAGGGGTGCAGCCTCTTATGATGGCGTGGCAAATGGGAGCCAAGGAAATGGCCAAGTTTACAAAGGATGAATGGACGAAGGGTACATCAACCTTGAAGTGCGTCGTAATCTTCTCTGTCCTGTGCTCGATTACTCATGGGCTCGACAGAGTATCGTCGTTGCCAGCCTTGCGCACAGCCCTCTCCGAGTTGGAAGACCTATTGATCCTTGACAAGCCGGTTGTCAAGCAATCGAAAACTGAGCCCTACAATCGTGCATCCTACTGGCAGTACTCAAAGGATAGAAAGGCGACCTTTCACGAGCTATACAACTTTTGCTTTGCCCTCGCCAAGTCCGAGTAAGTCCCTGTCATCCCGTGAAGTGATTTAAGTATCGACTGGTTTTGTTCATAGGCAATCTCGGAACCTTGATATGGAGGTAATCTATCCAAACTTTGGCCCCCCATCACCTTGTACCTAAAGAGATCATTCATAGATTGCAGCCGCTCTTTGGTCGGTCCTACTACCTCCCAAGTACCCCATCATGACAGAAGTGCTCGCATTCATCAACGTACGTCTCATCTCGCACCCTTGCAGTGTTATCCTCATGTAGCATGTTACGATACAGGAGAAGGAGTCTTACAGAGCCGCCAACAAAGACCTATGGGTCATGGTGAGCCCGTCGTTCCTCCTAGCATGCAGTCTCGTCTAAAATTGTTCGCAGATGCTTGAATTTTTAGAAACAGTCAAGCCTACTTTGGAAGATTATGATGAAGGCGGTGGCGTAAGTTTGCAACTGAGAGATGTCTTTAGAGGCCTCCGTACTAATATTAGCTGTTTTCTAGGCATGGCCCACATTGCTTGACGATTTTGTGGAATGGAAACGGGCTCAAAATGGCGCCTCTTCTTCGTAGCATAACACCATCAATCACGTTACATTTGGACTCTTTCATGTATTCTTGCGCATTATCCGATTCCAACACATGCATTTTATGTTTATTACCAACCGTAGTCGGAACGCTATCTCAATCTGTTGTTCTATGGATGGAGAAGGGATCGCGATACTCACTGTTTGGCTCTGCCAAGAGTTCAAGTATGCACTCGAAACATGCCCATGTCATCCGCACACACGATAACCATCGTCCACTACATACTACTGCATATAACGCAATGTAAACGTATCATGGTCAAGCATACAAAATACATAAAATAAGTTATGTTAACCGTCAATAACTGCGTAACTTGGCACAAGTGTCTATCATAAACCCAGAAAAACATTAATGCACTAGATCATTACAGTGTCTGCTGGTTCTGTTTGGGCGTTGACTCCGACACAGGAGACATGCCAAAACCTCCAGGGAAATTACCTGTAGCCCCTGGTGGTCCATAACCACCCCCCGCACCTCTTCCAGCAACTCCAGGAGGACTAGCCGTGCCAACCGAGGCAGGTGCAAACATGGCTGGGACCATCTGCATCTGCATGAGTACTGGTGACAACAGCCCAGGAGTTTGCGCGTGAGCCTGATTGGGGTCCACGTTGGTATTCGAGGGTGTAAGAGGGGGAGGCTGAAAGAAATAGAATGGAGATGCAGGAGCAGGAGCATAAGGAGCATAACCATTTGAGAATGTAGGAAGTGGTGGCACAGGTGGTGGCGGCGCGGGTTGGGAAGAAGCATGTGCTCGGTGGTGTGTGCGTTCGCGTTGACGACGCGAATGAGAGCGAGTCGTGTGCTTCTCCCTCTCCCTGCTATATTTTGTGCTGTTCTGCCTTGGTTTCTTCTTTACCCTAAGAGGAGGCGTCGCATTATGGCTGACATCGATATAGGTATACTGGTTCGGAGAGTAAAATAACCTCCGACTGTCCCTTCGTGAAGATCGCCTTCTTCCACCCCTTGGACCCGGCGATCCTGGCATATTACTGGTAGCCATGGATGATCTGGTGCCAGACGCACTTGTACCCGAGCTCAACAGGTCCACTGCAGGTTCAGTCTTTTCGCCTCGTTTCGCCCAGTCTGCCGCTTTACCGACAGGAGGTACTCCAGTATACCAAGATTTCAGCGGTTTCTGCACGGGTTTATACTCCACGCCAGTGCGATCTCTGTGAGTGCGAGTAGTCCCTGTACTGTCACGATTACCGAGGGCGACCCGTCGCCAATCCCATGCACCGCGACTCATACCTGGGAAATAGTCAACCGTTATTCTGTCGGAAGCTACCCAAGGCATGTGCCACAGTGTGTGGAAGAAGCCATGCGTGGGGCTTAGCTCGGTTGAAAAGGAGGGATCGTAGCTCATTATTGAGTCGGACCCTATTGTTTGGTGTGCGATGGATCTCGACATCCTGCGGTAATCTTCCGTTGGTAACGGTTGAACTGCCACAGAGGAAGGATGTAAGGGATCCTGTGCCTGGGGTGCGTCCTCGATATTCTGAGCTAAGGTAGGTATTGTTCCTGCCTGTCGTTCGACGAGGTGGTGACCGGGCCGATAACTCAATCGTGGCTTGAGTTTCGTCAATATCAATGCGTGTAGGGTGCGGAGACGTTGCATGGTTCTCGGAGCGGGAATGGTGAGAATAGGATCGGCTTGGAGCCAGCGCGGGTGCTGCGTCGGCGGTTTGGTTAGCAGGTGGCGTGGATACGGTCGACATAAGATCGTGAGGAATAACTGGCTGCGGAAATTGTACAGGTGGTACGTATGTCCCACTGTTGGAACTCGGCGAGCCCGATAAAGGTGGTGTAACTTGAAATGAAGGATTCGGAGGGCGCCTTCGAACCATGGCTCCAGGAACCAACGATGGTGGAAGACCATCAATGACATCAGGATGGGGGCCATTGGGCAGAGGCAGAGGCAGAGGCCGTCGTCCCAAACGCTGATTTGCAGGAAGCTGTGAAACCACAGGGGTGTTTGGATTGGAGACATATCTGGGTAGCGTATTGCCAGTTAAGTCTGGCTCAATGCCTTCCAAAGTACCTCTTCGTTGATATCTTCTGCCTCCACTACCGCCAGCTGGACCGTTACGCCCAAAAACGCTACCAGGTAGCTTTTTCAGACCTTTCACAATAGTTCCAAAATACCCCTGCCTTTTACTATTGCTACCCCGCTCCTTACTCGGTTCGACAGGCGTATCCATTCTTGTACCCCATTGCACGGCCGGAGACGTCGGGATCGATGTTCATATATTCTGAGAGATCCGCATCTTCATCTGGATTTGTGATAAGGAGACGAGTGGGAGGACTGCGAGGGCTTCGAACAGCTGGGGGAGGACTGGAGATGGGTGGATGGTCGCCTGCTGATGGCCCTAGTCCAGGTGATAACTGTGGACTTCATCCATGAATGCATACTGGCTCGACTTCGACGGTGAGAAGTATCAGGAGACGTAAGAATTTCTGGGCCCCGTAAGAAGGTGTTTGGACCTAGTATCGAGTCTCGAGTTGATTCTCGGCGAGACGGATTGTCTGCCATGATGTTACTAAGTTGTCCGGAGTGGATGTGAGAGTAAAGGACAAGGTGTGGTACGCAGTAGACGGCATGAGCTGAGACTTTTCAATGGAATCGAAGAAACGTTTCCAGTATGGTCCATCTCTCACTAACAGCCTCCAGACCGAGATGACTGACATCAGCCTGTGCGCGGGGTTCCTGCACGGCCGGAGACCTTATGACTGCCTCGTGGTCGATAAACAACATTGGCAATGAGAGAAGTTGCGATCTAAGAAGACAACGCAGCCACTCGAGCCTGTCAACCACGCGAAAATGATTCATGAAAAACGACCTACTTGCTATCGAGTTCCATGTGTGAGTGTGTACATCTGCACTATTGTTGGGCAGCATACCAGCATAGTCAGGCATTCTCCTGGGACTTATGAGGCAATGCAAGATTGAAAATGCGGTTAACTCATGGGCCAGCATGGGTCCGACTCACAAGTTCGCTTGTTGTGAAGATGGAGGAAGGGGAAGACCAGGAAGTAGAGTCCGTTAGCGCTCAGGCTGTCCCGGGCGCTTAGTACTCTAAACAGACGCATGTGATCAAATTTTTTTCAGCCTAAGCAACTCTTCTTTCGTCTTCCCGCCTACTAGTACACACACTTCCTATGGGTCATCGCGCCAAAAATAAGCAGCCACCACCAAAGCCTTTGGAAGATACAGCAAATGTCTCCTCCAAGAAATTGGGAAAGCGGAAAGCAGAAGCAATAGACGATAAGCCTGCTTCACGGCCTGCAAAGAAGGCAAAGGATCAGCCCGTCAAGCCCAAAAGCTCTTCCAACAAGGCTAAATCGAAATCGCGCAAGAAGAACTTAGATGCGGACGCTTGGGAAGACGTGGAAGATGACGAGGACTTGAAGGCACAAACCAAGTAAAGTCCTTGCTTCTTGAACCGTGCCCTTCACTCAACGAAATTCTTCAGATCATTATTCCAGGACAGTGATGCGGATGATGATGGTGAGGAATCTGCGGGAGATTTAGAGGATTTAGAGCTGGACGAGTGTGTGCGCTTCCTACACACTCTAATTGGTTACTTATGATCTTTTTCATTATAGCGATGAGCCACTTAGAGGCCCTATACAACAGTTTGATTTTGACTCGGATGAAGAAGAGGATGTACTACCTCAACGTCCAACAAAAACTAAAAAGTCAAAGCAATGGGAGAAACCTACAAAAATCATACCGACAGCTTCAGACAATTCTTCTGATTCAGAGGGCTCAGATTCCGATGGTCCTGTCACAATGGCGAACATGGAAGCAAAATCGAAAGCGCTAGAAGCAAAATCTGCTGCAGAGGCTGCACTAGATATTGCAGAGATGCAAGCAGCAGCGATGGAAGATGCAGATGAATTCGACATGGATGAAGATGAAGATGAGGAGGACGAGGATGGTGCTGATGATGGGGAGAAATTTCACTTGCCCACTGCTGAAGAACGAGAAGCGGAAAAGAACGCAGGAGGTCCTGATGTCCATGTAGTGCAACGACGTATGCGGGAGTGTACGCGAGTGTTACAGAGGTTCAAGAAGTTGGCTGAGAAGGGACGGTAAGTCTGTTATCCCAACCCAAGAAAAGAACGATTAATTGAACCCACTTTTCAGCTCGAGGTCAGAGTACACCGCTCAATTAATATCGGACATTGCAAGCTATTACGGCTATAATGAGTTCCTTGCGGAGAAGTTATTCCAACTTTTTCCCGTTGCTGAAGTCGGTATCCCTTTTTGGCTATATTAGCGCTTATTCACCATTGATTTAGGCTATCGAGTTCTTTGAAGCAAACGAAGTTGCTCGACCAGTCACCATTCGAACAAACACACTTCGGACACGACGTCGTGATTTAGCACAAGCGCTTATCAACCGAGGCGTGAACTTGGAACCTATTGGAAAATGGACAAACGTCGGCTTGCAAGTCTTTGAGAGTAGCGTCCCAATCGGTTCGCGCTTTTACATGATACCTTGATTCGCGTCCTTACCCCGTCCCACAGGTGCTACGCCAGAATACTTGGCCGGCCATTACATGCTCCAGGCGGCTTCCTCGTTTTTGCCTGTGATTGCGCTCGCTCCCCAACCAGAGGAAAGAGTTTTGGACATGGCATCAGCCCCTGGTGGTAAAACTACGCATATCGCCGCGTTACTTCAAAACACTGGTGTCGTCTTTGCGAATGATGCCAACAAGGCACGAACAAAGAGTCTCAGTGCGAACGTACACCGTCTAGGCTGCAAGAATGTGATAGTTTGTTCCTATGATGGACGTGAATTCCCAAAGGTGATGGGTGGATTTGATCGTGTGCTGTTGGACGCGCCATGTAGTGGAACAGGTGTCATCAGTAAAGATTCAAGTGTAAAAGTCAACAAGGTACGTTCAGTTCTTCTCATATCACTGATCCAGCTTTTTGACGCTTTCCCTTACCAGTCGGAACGTGACTTTACCCTCTTGGCACACCTTCAAAAACAATTGATCCTTTGTGCATTGGATAGTGTTAGCCCAGACTCGAAAACCGGGGGTTACGTCGTGTACTCGACGTGTTCCGTGACTGTGGACGAGAACGAGGCCGTGGTAGATTACGCTTTGCGCAAAAGACCCAATGTCAAGCTTGTGGACACGGGAATCGGCTTTGGCAGAGAAGGGTACACAAAGTACCGCGGTAAGGTATTCAACCCGAGCCTCAAGCTCACCCGAAGGTTCTACCCGCATGTGCATAATATGGACGGGTTTTACGTTGCCAAGTTCAAGGTTGAGAAGCGGAGCAGCAAGAAGACTCAACAGGAGGAGGAGACAAAGGATGAAGGAACGACAGATATGGTGGTTGACGACGAACAGGGCGAGGAGAAATTAGCGTTTGATGAGGAGGAGGATAGACCCTATATTCAAGGTAAAGCGAACTTTCTGATCTTCCCATGAACGACGACCCTCACAATACGCCTTTTTTAGAATCAAAACGTCGGGCTATGAAAGCCAAAGGTCTTCGTGTACCTCCACGGACAGTTCCCGCCCCCTGCTTGAAGAAGAAAAAAAGTAGAATAGTTCTCCTATATATGGTTGCGCAATGTTACTGTAGTTTTAGTAACCCAACGATCGAGATCTATAATTGCCGACGTCCGTCGCCGAAAGTCTGAAACTTTTCCGGAATTAGCTGCGTGGATGTCCCCTTTTGTACGTTTTTCGCATTCAAGCGCGCGCTCGCGAAGATCATTTACTTTGGCCCAAAGGGGATATGGTGTTGACTTACTCCTCAGGAGTTAGCTGTTGCAGGCTGTTGCCAGTGGTTTGGCACATTGGCACATTGGCACATATGGGTCTACAATTATCAACCACAACAAGCCACATCTGTTGTATGTGTTACAGATATCTGCTGAGCTGGCGGGCGTCAGTACGAATCTGGATGCATGATATCGGCTAATGGAATACCACCATCAAATGATTCGGCTAAGAAGCATTGAAAAGCTCCATGGAAACTCATGACACAGAGAACAAAACATTCATTCATTTGTGGGTCAAAAATACAAAGGAAGAGGGTAACAACAGGATAGCCTGCCTTTGGTATGTTGGTATAAGATACAGTAGAATCGTCAGTAAATCATCAGGGTCATGTCCGTTCATGACTTTGAAGTAAGGAAAGGGGAACGAGCTGGAACAAGTGTTTTAGCTGTCGTAAGAGAAAAAAAATATCGTCCGTGCAAGAGGGAAGCGACGTGATCGATCAGAAATGTCAAAGACGCGATGATCGTTCCCAGTCGATGCCCATTGCCCTCTCAATACCGTTCTGTTTTGCGGTTCCTGTGGAAGAATAACGGAGGTGAGTTAAGGGTGGTTCTTGTAGAGAAGAGGAAGATAGGAAGGCTTACTGGAAGCGTCTACCGCACGCACAAACGCCACCGCAAGCGCCAACCATGGCGAGCCAAAGCGCGATGGTGGCTCCCAGAGCCATCCAGACCTGAGATAAAGGAAAACCCCGGTGAGAAGATAGATGGAAAAAGAAGTTGATGGGGCCACATACAGCATTTCCCCAATTAAGGACTATTTGGCCATCTGTACGGTCATTGACACGATTGCGAATAACTGCGACAAGAATCACGTCGATGAGGAATACAATGGTGGTGAGGAGGGCAAGCAAGAGTAATGACGGAAGGAAGGCGGGCGGTTCCATTTGAGCCACGACGGAGCATGAATAGGGACACGACAAGGGTTAAGAACGTGAGACCGCATGCTAAAGAATGTACATATTGAATGAATTGATGATAAGATGGAATGGGAGCGGAAGCGTGACCACGCGACGTACCGATAGGATGAAGAACAAGCGCGGCGGTAGTAGTTTTTGTGATGAGGTCAGTAAACTGATCTACGCGCCTAAAAGTGCGGGTGAATGAATGTTATTATAATTAAACAGCTAGACGAATAGGTTGAAAAACTTGCAAAGCCTGTGCCACATTGCTGTCAAAGGTGTAGCCTAGACGCGAATCGGAGCATCTGGCATCGGAACTGTGATCGAAGCCGAGAACACTATACAAGGATAATTACTGAGCAAGCGCAAAACGGAAAAAAGGGTCAAAGACTCACGAGACGTCGACGGAGGAAATGCAGTAACCCCAGACGCCGAATTTGACAGCCGCGGCTGCGCCAGAATTGAAAAGAGAGGAAGATACATTGGTCGCTAATGTGAAAAGATATATAGTTTTTATGACGGGAACTGAGAGAGAAATGAGGAGGAGAAGGAGAAACGCTACAAAGACGAGAGCTGGGGTGATGAGAAGGACAAACATGAGGCGGGACACATTTTTCTAAAGAGGCGGGCTGTATAAAAAGCTCCATAACAAAAGAGTGACGTCCTTGTTACCATTAGGAGTTGTTGTAAACCCTAACCTCAAGACGCGACAGTCTGTAACAAGGGTAAACAATGGTATTTAAACAAGCCGGTTGGCAAAATTGTCCTCCATCCCTTTTTCTCTTTCCAATCCGTCTCTGGTTGCGTAGCACGCCCCGTCCCTCTCTCTCTCTATACCAGTAATACCTTTCAGCGTATGTTCTTTTCTTCTTTTATATTTCTTTTCTTTTATTCATCTTTACTTTTCTATAGCTCATTCTTCAGTAATGTCCGCCCCCGAGACCGCTGCTACCACCGTCGCCCCTGTTGCTCCCGTCGTCGAGGAGACCAAGCCTACGACCACTGAGACCACCGAAGTCGCCCCCGTCGTCGCCGAACCTGCCAAGGTAGAGGAAGCCGTCGCTGCTACCTCCGTACGTCTCTTTACTCTTTTGATTCATGCCGGCATATTTTTTTTTACTCAACTCGTGCCACTTTCATTTTATAGGAGCCCGCAAAGGAAGAGGAGGTCAAGGCTGAGGTATGTCGTCGAGTCATTCATTCCTTATCATTCACATGATACTAAGCAATTTCCAATCTAGCCTACCGCCGCCACTACTGAGGCCGCTGCCTCCGAACCTGCAAAGGAAGAGACCGCCAAGGAGACCACCGAGGCTGCTGCAGAGTCTTCTGCCCCTGCCACCGAAGAGCCTGCAAAGGAGGAGACCAAGGTGTGTTGCCACTTCGATACATATGATATGTCATGTCAACATTAGCTCACTATCATTATCTTTCCCCATTAGGCCGATGCTGACGCTAAGAAGGAAGATCGTCCCAAGAGCCCCAACTTCCTGGCCAAGCTCCTCTCTCCCTTCAAGAGCGACAAGGTGAAGGCCGAAAAGAAGCCAAAGGCACCCAAGAGCCCCAAGAAGGACAAAAAGAAGGAGGGCTCTGAGGTATGTTAAATGACCCCTATTCACATGACTCGGACTCATGATTGCACTAGACTGCCGCCGCTACTGAGGAACCTGCCAAGGAGACTACCACCGAGGAGGCTGCAAAGGAGACCACCGAAGCCGCTGCTACTGAACCCGCAAAGGCTGAGGAGACCGCTGTTGTTGCTGCTGAGCCTGTCAAGGAAGCGTGAGTCATTGACACTCGTATTGTGCTGTTCTGGCTAACGAATCTCACAGTGAGGCTGCTCCTGCTGAGCCCGCTGCCGAGGCCTCGACCGCCCCCCTGTCGCTGAGGAGGCTAAGGAAGAGAAGGTATGTTGTGTTCATGTCAATTAGTGCTCTGTCCTAACCTTGTAATTCATAGAAGGAGGAGAAGAAGGAAGAGAAGAAAGAGGAGAAAAAGGAGGAGAAGACCCCCAAGGCTGCTAAAGTCGGCCGTCGTCTCTCAGCCCGTGTTGGTGACTTCTTCAAGCCCAAGCCCAAGGCTGAGGTTGCTACTCCCGCCAAGGTCGACGAGCACCCTCCTAAGATCGAAGAGCCTGCACCTGTTGCCCCTCTCGAGAACCCGCTACTGAGGCTGCCGCTGAGGAGCCCAAGAAGGAGGAAGAGGCACAGAAGGAAGAGGCCGCTCCTGAGAAGCCTGTTGAGGCTGCCTCATCGACACCCGTTGCCGCTACCGCATAAGGGTTGTTTCTTTTTTCCATCATCTGCACGACTGTTATGATACTTTTTTGTTTTCGCCTTCCATCTTCTACTCGACATTTTTCTAGGGCTGTCCGCATTTCACGAGCGCATGTGTTCTTGGATTCCTCTTACCCTTCTCACCGCTACAGTACATGGATCTGGTTCTCGCCTCTTCGCTACTCCACGACGACATCTCCCATTGATGAACCACATCCACTCCCTTAATCCGTTAATGGTCTGATGCATACCCTGTCTTTCATTTTTGTCGGATCATGCTCCATGTCATTAGGTATTTTGTAATCGCTTCGTTTTAGCCAATGACTACATACATCTCAAAACCGTTGATTGATGTTGTGAACTCGCTGTGAGTGAATTTAGTTCGCCGATCAACTCAACGTGCGAGGTAGCGTTCCGTGATCTATTCTGGTCGGTACTATCATGACCTGCCAGGCTATGTCGGATCGTAAGTGATTGCTTTAGCATCCTACTTTACAGCTAACTCCGAATATTTCAAGCGCGACCCTCTACCCAGGACCTGGGATACATGACATGGTCTTTCAGAAGCTCGACATTACCGTACACTTTATGCTTTTGCACGATCCCGTCCTCTTACCTAGAGTTAGATGAAGAGCGTCCGTGCACTGTGCATGTCCAACGGCTATGGAACCAGTGTCAGGCATCGGTTGAGCGTCATGGAAGATGATCAATCCTTCGAGAGGTTCTGCAATCAACAACTTGTCAATGTCAGACCATCTCGTCTCATCTTATGCGGAAGGCAATCAATACGCAGTCTGGACGGCGATTTACAACCGGTACCACACTGTTGAAGTACGTGTAAAGACGTGGTTCTGGCGGAGTACCAAATCCAGGTCAACTGAATCAACTTCATCGAGTAGTTCATCACCCCGTCCAACTTCCGGCTGTATTTTTGGGGCAGAGGAACCCTACAACACGCGGAGTGCAGGATCGCAAACTTTTAGCCAAAACATGACTCGTTATGGCCTCCAGGAGATATAATCCATCTGGCCTACTCTACAAACCGGTTTTGTTGCTACCGTTCTCTCCTTCGTGTCGTTCGCTTCTATAAACATGTCTCTGCCCAATACTAAGTGCAGGTACGTGCTTGTCGTTCATGGGGGTGCTGAACCTACGATAAAGAAGAGACTAGACACCCAAGGTGGTCGGGGCGTACAAGATCTTCGAGATGCCCTTGAGGTAGTTACGAGGTCCTCCGAGAAGGCGGAGAGGCTTTAGATGCAGCAGTTGCCGCAGTGGCAGTCCCAGCAAAACTCGCCCGTGCCTTGTAACAACCCTTCGCTGGCTCCGCACGTCTTTATCAGGAGCCAGCGCAGAATCCCTTGCCGTGTCTCTGGGTGAAGAGCTCGTTGACCGTCTGACTTTTTCATGGAGAAGCAATGGAAGATGCATCGGCATGGATTGGGACTTGCGAGTGGATCGTATCAGGACGCAGACATACCTCCCACTATAATCCAACTGGAACAGTTGGTGCTGTGGCTTTGGATGTCAATGTGCATATGTGGGTCCAGGCTGCGCCATTTTAGTCGACAGTGAAGGGAATGGTACGTCCATTCAAAGATTGTCCATCATGGCAGCCTCTGAAATCTTTGCTAGTTGCATACCAAGGCGTGATTCGCGAAGATGGGGCTCCCAAGGTCGTGATTCTCAAAGGCCGTCCTTGAGAATGTCGTCTTTCAATCTTTCTGAGAAAGTGCTACAAGTTAGTAAATTAGAACTAGATAAATATCTGTGGGGGCGTTTTCCGATACTTAGCTGCATGCGAATTGGAATAAATCAATTTGAGGGAGTTTTCCAGGTCTGACCCAAATCGAGTGCACGCTAGAAACGCGATCAAGTCAATGACTCGAGCTCCTTCCAAATGAGTCAAACCAAAATTTTGCTTCATCAATTCACACATCATGGCACCCAAATCCTCTGGCAAGGAAAAGCTGATTGGCGACGAGGCTGAAGTTCTTCAAGCTGTCATTCTTGCAGATAGTTTCAACAAGAGATTCAAGCCGCTCACCACACGAAAACCTCGAGTAACCAATCTCGCCCATCTACCCATCACATTGAACTAACTTGTATCACAGTGTCTCCTTCCCATCTGTAATGCACCACTCCTTGACTGGACATTCGAAGAGCCTTGCACTCGCAGGAGTACAAGAAATCTTTGTGATTTGTCGATCTCATGCAGAGCAGGTGAAAACAACCATCGCGTGCGAGTTTTCGCTTCTTGTTCCACCTCAAACCGCTTTCTCATCCATCGCACTCATAGAGAATCAAAATGGTCAAAACCAGGTTCAGGAATCAAGATTGTACCCATCATGACGGCCAAGGAAACATTCTCTCCGGGAGATGCAATGCGTGATATATACACTCGTGGATTGGTAACGGGGGACTTTGTACTCGTTATGGGAGACTTGGTTAGCAATATTCGGATAGATGAGGTTGTAAAGGTCCACAAGGAACGTAGGAAGGTGAACAAGGATGCTATTATGACTATGGTGGTGAAGGAGAGCGGGGCAAGGCATCGGACCAGGTGCGTGCTCTTCTCCCGGCGTGGACGCAATGATTTATTAACTGATACCGAACTAGATCGAAAGGCGACTCATCGGTTTTCGTGTTGGATTCTGAAACGTCGGAATGCCTGCATTATGAATCTGTTACGGGGATATCCGCCGAAAACATTGGCTTCCATTCCAAGAGAAATTCTTGCTGAACATCCAGACGTGGAAATTCGGAACGATTTAATTGATTGTTCGATAGACATATGTTCGGTTGAGGTGCGTTTTGTATTGTCCGCTTCATACTCGGACGAGCCTGAGTCGTTTGTAGGTTCCGTCTTTATTCCAGGATAACTTTGACTACCTCGATATTCGGAGGGATTTTGTCCATGGGGTGCTCACCTCTGATTTGTTGATGAAGAACATTTATTGCTATGTGGCAAAGGATGGCTATGCTGCTCGCGTCAAGGATACGAAAAGCTACGATTCAATTAGGTGCGGAAATGGTCTTTATTGTTGTACCATTATTTCAACTTGATTCTAGCAAGGATATATTATCGCGATGGACCTTCCCACTCGTACCGGACAACAATCATCCGGCAGGACATGTCTACGAACATCGAAGGGGCAACAAATACATTGCTAAAGACAATTCGGTTATTCTCGCACGGTAAGCCAATACATCCTTCTTTATTCCGTCGCTATCTCAACACACCTTTTACTCGAATCCAGTACAAGTAAAATAGGCAACAACTGCCTAGTTGGATCTTCCACCAAGTATTCGAGAATGCGCAAATAATATCTTCCGTGATTGGAAGAGACTGCGTTATAGGGCCCGGGACAATCGTGGATAATTCATATATATTCGACGGGACCAAGATTGGAGCTGGGTGTATCATTGAGAAAAGTATTATTGGAGCCGGTGTGATTGTGAGAGATGATACGAGGATTGAGAAGGGGTGTCTAGTTGGGGATGGGGTGATGCTCAATCCGGCCTTGCATCTTGGTCCGTTTGAACGATTGTCGAGGAGACGAGACGAGCGCGGTGACGATGACGATGAGAGTGACGAAGAGGCCTCTGATACGGAGGAGTTAGAAGAAGGTGCGGTTGTGCCTTGACCAAGTGGATACAAGGCAAGGGATCTCACGTTTTCTTAGATCAAGAAGCTGCAAGAGCCAAGTTGGGAGTCGACGAGTACACGCTTGTCTGGACTCAACGACCTCCGGAAGAGGATGACGATGATGACGGTGTTGAAAACGCCAAAAACCAAAGGTTTATGCGTATAGGTTAGTTATCAATGTAAAGAAACGAACCCCGACATTTCTCATATACTCATTCTAGGTGACAACGCGTCTGATATCGACGAATCCGATCCCGGCTCAGAGTCTGAGGATTCGGAAAGCGAGGACTCTGACGATGACAGCGATATTCATCTCGGAAACTTGCCAACATCCTCAACAACATCCCTGGACACTACGATACCTGTTCTTCCGTCATCTGATTCTCAAGCCGAATCTGAATTCCGACACGAAGTAGAGCTCTCTCTCGAGCGTGCGTTCTCGGAAGGACATTCGGTCGATAATGCAGCCGTCGAGCTCAAAACACTGCGCATGGCTAGTAATGTACCAATTGCCCGTGTTCGGGATGCCGTTGTTGCGGCTATTGTCGAAAAGATCAACATCATTGAGGGAGGTGGCCTGCCGCAGAGAAAAGAGATCGCGGCAGTCATTGGTCGCTGGGGTCCCTTGATAGAGAAGATTGGAGGATTTGATGCAGTGGAGACCATTACTGCTCTTCAGGTAAGCCTTTCCTGACCTGTCTGGTTGCTTGCCGAAAGTATACGTCTTTTTCAGATCCACTGCACTACGTCAGACCGCCTAGGCCTCTTTGGGCAAATTCTGGCGGCACTCTACCAAGACGATGTCGTCGAGGAGGATGACATACGCGCTTGGCACAAGCTTTCAAACAAAGGTGTTCCTGACGGGAGTGTCAAGGGAGAATATGAACAAGTGCTGGGCAATTGGGGCGAAGATGATCGAACAATTCGACGAGCAAGAGAGCGAAGGACGAGGACGACGAGACGAGGAAGACAGTGAATAAAACAAATACATTCCTAGGAATGATACTACGAATAGAAGATACATGCATGGGTATCAAAGACGAAGACGAATTAGCACTGGGGTCCATGGTACAGTACTACATAATGGTCCTGGTTCGTGTTCCATCTCAAAGAATGTTAAACAGATGTTGTATCAATATTTGAGAATGATGTAGAGGGCTAGTTCAAGAGTCAGCATATCGCTTTCAAAGTTCAACACAACTGTCACTTACCGTGGATAATTCCTGGAACCCAACCCAAAATCGTCAAGAGAATGTTGATGCACTGTAACAAGGCAATCAGCACAATGTTCTCCTCCTCGTTCCTCCCATTCTGCTTACGAAGTCAGCGCCGCAGCCGCGTTCTAGGAACACTCCTAACGGCGGAACGAAGATCGCTACAAGGATCTGAAAGACGTTGAGTTGATGCCGAGAAAAAACCAGGAGTATGAGCATACCTGCAAAGCGTTGAGTTCCGGCAATTCCGGCAGAAAGACGGCAAATAACAACATACCTTGCAAATATCAGAAGCAGTGAATGCCATTGTAAGAATTCAAGTAGTTGAGTAGCTGAGCGTAAGGTTCGTAACGGGGGGTACGGGTGAAAAACTGGTTGGACGTGGGGCGAGGTTAGGGCCTTTTTATCGTCCGGGGAGGGCCAGTGACCTCATCGAAGAGTCACACTGCCACACGCGCTTGACCTCATATCGCTTGTGGCTCTGCTTCGGCTATACATTCGGCACTATCCGTCCGCAGCAGGTTCCCTGAGCCAAAGATATTCCACTCTAAACTCCAGCACCAGCTGCGTATATCATTGCAGTGCGCTGGCCCCATATGTCTGTGCAAAAAGACATCCCTTACCACTCAGAGTCTGGTCGGAATCCTTACAGGGAATTCGACTTGTATTCACCATCCAGTGGGGAAGCGAGTAATCTTCCTCTCGTCTGTTTCGTACATGGCGGTGCTTGGCGATCGTAAGTTCTTCATATCAATTGTGCATGCTGGCTGACCCGACGTAAATGACATTGACAGCGAAGATAAAGCTGATCATGCAGACCTGGCTCAAAAACTTGTTCAATCCACTGGATTCCCGGTGGTCGTTCCCAATTATCGATTGACACCAAAAAATAAAGAAGATGGGACTCTTCATCACCCAGCGCACGCAGAGGATATCCTTATGCTACTCGATTTTCTCCTCTCCTCCTGGGAGACATCAAATGCGTTGTATGACCGCAGTAGGATTTACCTAATAGGCCATAGCTGCAGTGCACATATGCTGGCTTCGATTATCCTCGATTCTTCGCGCGTGTCCCCTTCACTCACACCTGCTGACAAGATCTTGGCTGCTGTGCGAGGGGTCATCCTCTCAGAGGGAATTTACGATCTCGAAGCACTGGTATCGCGTTTTCCGGACTACGACGGATGGTTTATTGAACCTGCATTTGGCAGTTCGCATCCGTATACAGATCTCTCGGTGTCGCATTTAGCCCTTCGTACCGAAGGCGAGATCCGGTGGTTCATTATTCATTCGAAAGGGGACATGCTGGTCGATATGGGCCAGAGCGAGTCCATGGCTAGTCATCTCAAGGCAATTGCTGGCGCCGAACGAGTCACGGAGAGTATCGGGAAATTGGACGACGAGCATGATGATATCCTTCGGAACGAAGAATATATCCGGATGGTGGCACGTTTTGTCTTGGAGGATTCCCAGGGAAGGAATTGAACGTGCTCGAAACATGTATGCATCCGACGGAGGCATGTACATGCATAATGCCAAGTGTAGAATCCTGGTCTATCGTTTCTAGTCCTCGGCTTATGATTAGAATACACATTTATTGTCTTCAGCGCTAAACTACGAAGTCTGTTTATCCGCTCTTCCGACCGGCGTCTACGCACCAACCAACTTCTCGAAAGACAGATCCAAATACTTTGCAGCCTTCTCGCAATCCTCCAAGGTGTTGTACAAGGGGATGGGTGCCAGACGAATGACATCCGGTTCTCTCTCATCCCCGATGACACCAAAGGAAACCAATGTGTCGAAAATCTTCTTCATTAGACCTGATCCGACGGGAAGGAATAGCAAAGAAAGCTGTGCGCCTCTGTCCTGTGGAGTATGTGGGGTAATGATAGTGAATCCCTTCTTTCCTTGGCTCGCGGCAACATCTTTAATAGGGAATGTAATATTTGGACTGCAAAAGATGCTTCTCCAATGTACCGGTCAACACCAAGGATCTCTCCCTCAGCGGCGCAATCATTCCCGCTTGCTTAAAGACTTGGAGGGACCCCAAAAGGGGAGCCATCGAGAGAATCGAGGGATTGGATTGTTGGAAACCTTGTGCGCCTTCCGTTGGAGTGAATGTTGGAGGCATGTCGAAGCGAGTAGCTAGAGTATGTCCCCACCAACCTGCGAACCTACGCGGGAGTGTAAATAGACGCGTTCCCAGCGGCGTAAGGTACGATACGATACTTACTTGGGGTGCTCTATTCCGTTCCATTTCTCGTGTATGAAGAGTCCAGCAATCCCACCAGGTCCAGAGTTGAGGTATTTGTACGTGCACCAGACAGCGAAATCAACGTTCCAGTCATGTAGAGAGACGGGGACATTTCCGATGGCGTGTGCAAGGTCCCAGCCACATACGCAGCCCTGTCAAGGAGTATTAAGAAACGTTCCAGAATGTACCCAGTAGAAACGCACCTTTTCTTTTGCTTTGCGGGTGATACTTTCCATTGGAAACCATTGACCGGTGTAATATTGGATGCCGCTGAAAAGGACAAGCGCGATACTATCACCTTCCTTTTCGATGCTTCAAGATGTCTTCTTCTCGGAGAAAGTATTCCCCGTCTCTGGGTGACAGCTCGATGATAGCTTTGGCAGGATCCAGCCCATGTGCTCGTACTTGAGATGCGAATGCGTACTAGAAGAGCCAAATATTGGGTCAGACCCCCTGGATGGGTTAAGGGACAGATAACACTGACTTGATCCGAGGGGAAAGCCTTCGCTTCGCAGAGGATCTTGTAACGTTCAGCGTTTGGCTTGTAGAAGGAGTCCATCATGAGGTGTAGATTCGCAGTCAGTGTGCTCATGCAAGCCACTTCTTTCTCTTTGGCGCCTATTGGAGATGAAATCAATGATTGAGTCGACAATGAACTTGGCGCGTGGACTCACCGACGAGTTCTGCCATCAGTGGAGTGATGTTGTCGGCGAATGAGACCCACTTTCTTTGGTAAGGATGAGAAAAGTGTCCGACCACAGCTCTGCGATGAAGACTGTCAATGAAGCTTTTGAATGGCAGGGAATCAGTATGCTCACCGGGTAGCCCAAACGTCCACCTCTTCTTGAACTAGTTGCTTTGACTTTTTACTCATGGCTCCGAGAGAGTTCCCGCAGAGATAGACGCATGGTTCATCGGCGGCTGAAGCATGTAGTTAGATAGATGTAATGCAAGTGTCGAGTGCTGCTCACCAACAAGATTCTCCGATGCACCGACCTGACAGTTACTTGGGAGTACAAACTCGTCGCGAAGAGGAAGAGACATTGCTGATGGTGATGGGTTATGAAAGTGATGACTTCTGACGACCCCTTTGGCTTCTTATGAGGTCGGTCTTCGGATCTTCGAGAGGTGATGAGATGTCAGATATCAGAAAAACAGGAAAAGTTTGAGAGAAGGGCGGTAAGAAAAGCCGTGAGTATCATAGCAGAGGAGATATGAGGGTAGAAAACAAGCACTGTACGCCCGAAATCTCGGCCGGATCTCTGTTTTCTCTCTTCGTTTAAACATTTTGCATATCCCATGGCTACTTGTTTGAATCCCAGCCTTGAGGCATGTATGTTTAGCTCCAAATACAGGTGGAATTGTAGAGTTCTTGCATCTCTCCTCCAGCACCCCAACCAGCATTTGCCCTCGATACCGTCCGTCTCGGCCGATGCAATCCGTCTACAGTCGATCTACAGTCCTACGGCGCATTCGTCAGTAATTGCGATGCTCTAGCCAGATCTGGACAGGGACCAACGGACCAAACAATCCTTTTCAACTGGAGAAAACAACATTGAATAATGTTGCATAAAATCCTTTGTCATACGACCGCCTAACCGTCCAGCAACTTTCATCATGGATTCGGAACCTCAAGGAACCCAGTCTTCTCGTAGAAAGCGGGCAGTTGTGGTCGGTGCTGGTCCAGTAGGCTGTTTAGCCGCGATCATGCTGGCAAGGCGTGGCTGGAAAGTATCTCTTTATGAAGGCCGACCAGGTGCGCGATCAGTTCTGATCTTCTTTGGGCTGCTGGATGAACCTTTTTTACTCATTGCAGACCTACGTCTACCTTCTTCAAAGGCCGCTGCCCAACAGCGTTCAATCAACCTTGCCATTTCCCACCGCGGAATTGCCGCCATTCAGGCTATCTATCCCGCTGCAGCTCAGAGATTCATGGACACAGTGATTCCCATGCATGGGCGAATGATTCATCACTTGGATGGACGACTGGATAGCCAATTGTACGATAGAGATGGACAGGTCAGGAGGCTTTCTCGGCTTGTTTCTCCATCTTCACACTGACGCGTGGTGTGGCTGGAAAAATCCCAGTGTATAAACTCCGTCGATCGTGCCCTTTTGAACGAGGACCTGTTGGAAGAAGTTTCCAGGACCCAAGACGTCGAATTATTCTTCCGTCACAAAGTTCAATTCGTCGACTTTGACCAGAAGAAGATGACCGTCCAGGATCTCGATCACGGGCTTCAGCGCATCGTAGACTTTGATTTATGTATCGGCGCAGATGGGAGTTACTCAGTGGTCCGCCGACAAATGATGAAGGTCGTCAGGTTCGTCTGTTCTCAAGTTTCATGTTTGGTACCTTTCCCGCTGATTATTCTTGCTCCTTCTCTTTCGCTGGGTACGTCACTTTATTAGAATGGACTATCAACAGGAATACATTAAGCATGAGTACATTGAGCTCAAGATGCCGGCAGGTCGCGATAATGAAGGACGTCCAGCGTTTCTGCTTGATCCGAACCACCTCCACATATGGCCTCGCCATTCTTATATGCTCATCGCGCTTCCAAACAAAGTATGGCCCGATTTTATCTGAAAGAGAGTTCACGTTGACGATTTCCCCCTTGATCTTGCCTTAGGACCAAACTTTTACATGCACTTTATTCGCACCAAGCGCCGAACTTGACCGACTCAATTCTCCAGAGATTTTTTTAAACTGGTTCGAATCGAATTTCCCCGACGCTCTTTTGGCTCTCGGTGAGAAAAATCTCATTCACGATTACACGCACAATCCCCGGAGCCCCTTGATATGCACAAGGGTATGTCACAATACGCCGAATTTATTTGATGGTCGTGTTGACGCGAGTTCTTTTAATTCCACAGGCCAACCCTTATCACTTTAAGGATCGAGGAATTCTTTTAGGTGACGCAGCACACAGTATGGTGCCCTTCTATGGACAGGGGCTGAATTGCGGCCTCGAAGACGTTAGGGTGTTGAAGATATTACTCGACAAGGAGGAGGTGCCGTCAACTATCCCCATAACTCCCGCCGAATACGTAGACGAGCGTCTCGCACATGCTCTATCCAGATATTCTGGAGAACGGCATAAGGACCTCATCGCAATCACTGACCTGGCGATGGGAAATTAGTGAGTCGCTTATTATTATTTAACCATAATTAAAATTAATTTTTCTCTCTTCTCGTCAGCGTCGAAATGCGCCATTTAGTCGCCACGCCGATGTATCTTTTCCGGAAGCTTCTGGACGGCTGGCTATACTCCTTAAGCTCCAGAACGATGAAGCCACTTTCTACGCTGAGCGAGCTGCTGACTCACGAGCTTTACGACGAATCTGAACCGAGGGGCTGGTTGCCACTTTATACGATGGTCACCTTCCGCCCTGATATAAGTTATGATACCGTCCGGCAAACAGCACACCGGCAGGCGACTATTTTGACAAGGCTAGGATACGCTGGCGCAGCACTGCTTGGGGTGGCGGGTATCTTCATATCACGGACAGCGGTCAAGTCCTGGAACAAATGATGATTCTATTACCGGAGCACGTTTTCTGGGCAGCGAGAGAATGTCTTGCTACTTTTTACCTGCTATGAACTAAATGTGTACAGTAGCCTTGATTTCATTTCTAGACTTCTTTCGCAACGTGTTCAAGTGTGACATGAGGTGTTGAAATGATAATGATTCCTTTGATGGGTATAAAATTTATGGTGGTTTCTATGAAGACAACATAACATAGTTCATATATCTTGATACAATAACGCAGGTGACAACATTGACGACTGAGGAAGGCTAAAAAGGGACGGTCCAGTACGCTAGATTCGGGAAGGAGATAGGGAGAGGTATACGTCGTAATCTGAGTCGTAAAAAAATTTGCACAGCAAAGGTAAATACCGAGGAAAACATCTGCGGGAGAAGGAGAGTGAAATGACAAGTGAAGGAAGGGAAGAGGAAGGAGGTAGTGTCACTACGCCGCACAGGAAAGCCGGGTCATGTCGAAGCTTTCGGCGGTCGACCGCGTTTCTTTTTGGGAGCGGGCTCTCCATCACCACTGGTTGCGCCTCCATCGGCTTCAGACTGATCTGCTGGTTTGGGGTTTTTAGGTGGTCGTCCCCGCTTTCGCTTAGGAGGAGGCTCGTCTCCCGGTTCGGGGGCTTTCTTTTCCTGCCAAACGCCACGCCACCCCGAATTGAGCATGACGCGTGAAGTGTCACGGACAAGGGTTGGAACGACGTACCTTGGGTGGTCGTCCCCGCTTTCTCGGTACGGTGGGCGAAGTTGATCCAGAGGCCGCGGCTGTTCCGCCAGACTTGGAGTTCTTGTTTTTACTGCCTTTTGGTCGTCCACGGCCACGCTTTACTGGGGCTGTTCCTTCTCCCTCTGCATTCGCGTTACCTGCAAATGGAAGCAGAAAAGGATCAACCACACGATCAGGTATAATCGATCAAAAATGGCAATAAATGCGCACTTCATCTGCCTTCTCCTCTAGCTCGTCAGACTCAAATTGTCTATCTCCAGTGTCCTCTACGGGGTCAGACGCCATTTGATAGTACTGGACCCAAGTCGCGTAGACGGGAGGGGTAAATAGAAAGGGAGAAGGGACCAGAGACGTGGGGGACCAAAAGCAAGAGAGAAAAGGCAGTCGAAGGATGAACCGACTTCTTATTAGGGCTTATTATCCAACAAATATAATGGCTATTATTATGATGTATATTTCTCAATTAAGGCTTCTATTCTGCAATCTTGCTGTTCATAGAGTTTGGCCCTGATTTTTTGGGGGCCCTTTTCACGTAATTAATGAGATCCCCTCATGGAAGAGGAAGGAAAGAAAGAAAAAATGCGATCGTTGCTGAGGTTATTGATGAATATCTTTTTTGAAACTGATGTAGCTTTACAAGAAATCAACGGAGAGTAGCGAGTCAGTATATGGCAAACCAAATGACGCCCACACCGTTCGAGGCACCCTTTCCTATACTGGGATCTATCTCCGCCGACCCAAGCCACGTGCGCTTTGCCCCCCCGTAGCAGGACACGTCTCGCGCGTTCTCCCCTTCTCTTGCTTCATGTTCCCATTACCCTTTCTTCTTCTTCCTCTTCTTCACCCAAGAGTATCGGCTCGTCTTTTTCATTCATTGCCAGAGGATTCATATGCATTTCCCAAATACAAGGTCGCATTCCTCAACAATCTCCCAGTGCTAAACGAAACAGCTCACAAATGGCTTACGGATGGATTACGAGGCGGAGAACGCGAGTTTCTCGACCAACCTTGGGAGTCGAGCAGCTCAGAGTCAACACCTTTTTCTCAAAGAGATTGATAGCGGTGACACTCGAGGTGCATCTGTCAGTACTTTTTGATCTTCTTTGTAGCCTTTTCTAGTCAATTCAAGCTAGCTCCTTTACAGTCAGCCATGCCGAACACACAATCGACTTCGTATTCTCTCGAGCACATGAAGATGGGCCCACGGGATTCTTATCTCTGCTTTATCCCGGCTCCTCTCGATCTACCACCGCCTCCTTCAGACGAGGCTGCTGCAGATACACAACCCGATGAGGTTACGACAGCCAACAGCTGGTCGCTCCTGCAAGATTTATCCGGACAGTGTCTTTACGTGCGTTGCATACAACATTTGTCGTTGATTGTCATGGTTGACGCTATTAAAGCATCGACAAGGGTGGTTCACTTACTCCTATTGCCATAACCACGAAATACGTCAATTCAAGGAACTTCCTCAAAGCAATTCACACGTTCCAGGTGACTTTTTACCTTTCTTTTATTTATTTCTATCAACTTTCCCTTCGAATATAACTGCCGGTCGCGTGGAGAACTTGTTCCCTTCTAGCTCCATTTTGTTGATACAATTGTTTACGCTGATCATGCCTCGTCTGTCAACCATTCCCTGCATTCACATGCTTTAATCGCATTTCGCACATCCATGTCATTTTTCTTCCTCGCCTTTTCGGTACACCTTCGTTCCGGAAACAGCCTGACTGACTGACCTGTTCCCTTTCCAGAGGAAGATCCGACGGTAAGTTGCAATCATCCCACCGTTCAACTCTGATAACATATAATATCACAGTGGGAATCTTATACTCTCGGTAAAGCACCTGTGACACCACAACCTGGAGCTGACCTGACTGTGGCCGAACGGAATGCAATCGCAACCAACTTGGAACTGGCCCGAGGCGCAGGTTCGAGATACCTCGTCCAACGATGGGGAGACGGCACGATTTGTGGCGTGACTGGTAAACCGCGTGAAGTCGAAGTTCAGGTATATACATTTCAAGCATTCTCCTTACCACAGCTGCCACTACTGACACTCGTTGACATAGTTCCATTGCTCTATGGTGATGTCGGATACCATTCTATTCGTTAAGGAAGCCAAGACATGCTCGTATGTTCTCGTTATCAACACCCCTCGACTCTGTGGCGAACCTGGATTTCGCTCGCGTCGTGACACGGCAGATCAGGCCCATATAAAGTGCCGGGAAATCATATCTTCATCAGACGCGAAGCAGGAGCTGTTCTCGGTGCCAGATAATGATTATCCTCAAAAAATACCGAGACCCAAGCTCAACCTTCCTGCGTCTGCCTCTTCCGCGAAGGGGGGCACAAGCATGAACAGGGTCAGGGCAAGCAATTGAATGACCTGATACAGAAGACTCTGGCATCGATCAAGGGTCAGGGTTTCCAGGAAGGAAGTGTGTTTATTGAAGTGTTGGAGGACGATGACGATGAGTTTGCCATTGGTCTGGACATCGATGAAAACCTCATTGAGGTCGAGATGGAACGGATAGCAAAGGCGCTCAAGGCGGCAGGAATTGATGTCAAGGGGCACAAAGGTTCGTTGAAAAATCGTCAATCCGAGGATAAGAAGTCGTCCGGGGGTGGTTCGGAACAATCATCATCATCTTCGAAGCAGCAGGGGGTACGGGATGATGTGAGAGTGGATGACGATAATGATGGTCACCGCGACGAGTTGTAGTGTTGTCACCAGATCCACATAGAGTTGTGGTTTACTCATGTATTTGTAGAGATCTGAGATGTGATGGGATTCTGCTGGCTTCACGGAACAACCGGACCAGGTGATTTCAATTGTGGCCACACTTACACAAGAGATAGTTAGTTAATGACTGAACTGGACAGATGAAAGGGGCTCTGCACAAAAGGCTCAAAATAAGCCTGATGCTGACCTGAGTGTGTGTGAGTCAAGTTGCCTTCTATCACGATATAAACTTGTATGGGAGATCATTTCTCGTTCCCAACTCGCCAACCCGTCCTCAACTATCTGGTTAACATTAACCCGCTACTTGCGACTCTGAGAATTCAGCCACAATTTTTTCGACCGAGGTATCTGCGAATCTAGGTTCGCCGCATGTGCCGCCAATAACCCCGGGGTGTTCTCCCAGAAGTTACTCAGAGCAAGTTTACAGGACCTGTCATCGTACCGAATGAGGGTTAAGCAGAGAAGTATTTGATTTATAATCTCTCCTAGGACAAAGCTATTGGCATCTAATCTTCAAACACTAGATCAACGCCTTCCTCTCGAGCACTGTCGATAGCTTCCTGCTCCTTGTTCTTTGCGTACTGAAGCACTGAATCCAGAATATCATGTTGGCCTAATAGTATCTTTCAGCGACAATTTTGTGAATTAACGAGTTTATGTCTATTTCACCTTCGATATAATCTTGATACATTTTTACGACCTCTGGACGAACTTTACTCGGGTCGAACTCTCGCCTGACCGGCGGAAGACGACTAATCAAGGCTTCGGCCATCTCAGTAAGCATTCCAGAAGCATCTAGTTGGTCCTCGTAGGTTGGTTCGGCAGCTGACCCTTGAGTAAGAAGTGACAGAATTTCTGCCCACAAACCATCCATGCCGCGAGCGGAACGTCCTACTTCCCAGCGCTTCGTGTCAGCTGCACTCCCTCCGATCTTTAGAAGAATAGTATCGTCAGGGTTCTCGGGTAGTGAGAATCCATACCCGAGAATGAGTTCCGAGTTGGGTTTGGCGCCATAATTGTTGAGGACTTCTTCACCGGCTGCGACTGTGTAGTGTACCACGAGCGATATACACAGATCGTCAGGAATCAACGTGGAGGGCTCTTCTGTTGGCTTGTCTATAACCCATGATACAGGCTTTCCTCGAGCATGATTGAGGGAATCGACACCTGGTAGAAGAACGGGTTCAGTCGAAGGCGATGACTGTAGGGAAGGGTCCCTGGAGAGTAGCGTCGACGGAAAAGCGCGAGACGATATGTGGGTCGTCGCGGTTAGATAGAGTTCCCTTCAGATCACAAAGCAAATGAGGAAACTTCAAAGACAATTAGAAAATTACGGCCGTTACATACCAAGTGAACGCCTCTGCCCACTCGGGCTTGGAGGACGTGACGAGCTTCACACATTGGCCCCATTCCAAGCGGCATTCGTTTTCCCGATCTTCTATAGCGCCAAATAAATTTGAGCCTTTGAAGAGTTCACGTTCTTCAGAGGTGAAATGAAGTCCTGTTCGCATTTTTTCGGTAGGTGGAAGCATGGCGACGTAGGGACCGTGTTGAAGGATATTAGAGTACGCAGAACTAGTAACATGAGCAGAATGCATAGCGGATTCCATAGGGACTTACCTGCAGTCGAGTTCCCCTAAGTACTTGATGGAAAACAAGGTACGACGCGATACATTGTCGTTCCGTCCAGGTGTCCAGGACGGCTGTTTCGGCTGGCCCCAGTAAATTCGCCAGCGCCTTCTTTGAGGCATCTTTGGTAATAGCAAGGCTGAAAGGGCAAGACACAATCGTGGTATCAGGAATAATATCGCTTTGAGCGACCACAGAAAATCCAGAAAGATCTGACGAGACTGATTAGATTGTAGTCATTGTGGAGATGGTTCACAGACCTGGCTGGAATCTCACCTTGGAATTAATTTCCCATTTCTACTATGAAGCCAGTTCTTCAAATGAAGAGCAGAATCTGGTTCTGCAGAGGCCGACATGAAGGTAGAAAGCAAGAGTCGGTGATAGCGGAGACGCGCCTTCGCGCACGGACCAGCTGAGGACCTCAACCTTCTGCTACAATGGCAAGTTTTGCCAGCACGGTAGTTTCTCGTTCACCTTCTTCTATAATATCTTACCTGGCACGGTTAAAGACAACGCATTTCGATCCTAGCAAGCATTCCTTCTTATTCACGCTTTCACCTCCATCTTCCTCTGCGGATACTTCAGGATTGGACTCCTCTGCAGACTTGGCATCACTAGTCAATGCCTTGATGAACTTCTCACCAACGAGTTTGGGATGTCTCTCGGCACCTTTGACTGGAGGTTCTGGCACCGAAGAAGCAAGATATAATCCCATATCCTGTAGCGTCGTTCTTTTGGACAAGCAGTACAGTATACCCTTTAGGTCCACAATTCCTGGTCGAGCACGAACACAAGTTGGAAGATGGCACGCATTTCGTTTGAAGGATGAAGATGACTATGGGGGAAAGTGGGATGACATTGAGTCATTGACAACTCAGACCAATAAACGCGTAGATTGGGAAGAAGTCTGGAGTGAGAATGCGGACGTGAAGAAAGATTGGTCGGCTCTTCCACAGGAACTCGCGAATTTACGGTGGGCTATATATCTCTTCACAGGCAGCCTGCAATTCACGCGTATACAGACAAACGCCAGAATCCATCCGCCAATTCCTTTTATTCTCTGATTCTTCTCCGGAGGGACTTGTATCAACTCTTCATTCAACGTTTCCTCGTGCGACCCAGGTCTGCTTGTCCCCATGTTCTGTATAAAGCATACTCATCGAGACTTTGTCCAGCTAGCTCGGCCTTTACGCTTCTTCGACCTCCTTTTATCACCGGACGACCTGTTACCTTGTTTGAGAACGGCAAGATACATGGCTCAGGATCAATAGGCGTCGCCTTCACCAATGTAGGGCCCTCAGAACTACATCTGAAGCTCCCAAAAGATTTACGGCCTCTTGGAGCAGAAATGACCGTCACTCGGTGAGTGGTTTGAGATGGCTCGGTCTTTAGGCGAGCTAATTTTTCTTAGGGCGGAGGGTAATCTACTCAACACCCTCGACAATTCGAATCCGACACGCTTGCTGCTGGAAGCAATCAGAAAAGCAGGCATTGACGCAGCTTCAGAGGATGCTGTCCTCTTCAAGGAAGAAGAAGAGTTCTACCTTGGCGTTGGAAGCGGTTCTCAGATTTACACAATTACGTCTGGCGACCCCTCTCGAGGGACGATCGCTCTGGACACT
Organism: Paramarasmius palmivorus; assembly: GCA_037176845.1. Classification (NCBI taxonomy): domain Eukaryota; kingdom Fungi; phylum Basidiomycota; class Agaricomycetes; order Agaricales; family Marasmiaceae; genus Paramarasmius; species Paramarasmius palmivorus. The sequence goes on along the minus strand of JAYKXP010000008.1, from coordinate 1,018,594 downwards.
ACTCGCGCCCCAGTTGCAGGAGAGAAGGTTCAGGTCAGTGACCATATATTTGCGCTGGGGCTAAAGAAACTAACGATCTCTAACAGTTTTATCATCGTAGCAAAAGATCTGCTTCCACATCCGCTTCTTCCATATTTTCGGCAAATCAAAGTGAACCACTGGTCACCTTTGGTGTTGCTGATCTTTCTGTGCGGGACCATACAGAAGGCAAAGGCCCACTAATAATGGAGAACGTCTTCATAACTTGCAGTGAAAACGGCTTATGGGCCACCAGAGGTGCCTCGGAGACTCCATGGACCTGCACAGTTTCTGGGTGTTCCATCAGGTCAGACCTCTAGAATATGTACGGAGCCTTTAATGGTATGCTGTAGAGGTGGATAATGACCCACTGCGTATGTTTGAACAATTGCCAAAGTCATAGTATAACGGAAGCTGCATACAAATTATGCCGTCAACAGATCTTTGGGTCGGAGCTTCTCAAGACTAAGACTCAAGTGCATTCTGGTTTAGGGCAGTATCGTTCTCTTGACACCATATCCGCCTATCCCTAGCCGAGGACGTTCGGTGACTGTAGTCCCTGAAGGCCTGACGCACCGTGCTTGCCAACACTAGTAATGTCCTCATTGGGGGTCCTACGCCCAGATGATACCAGATTCTTCGCCTCTCGCTTTAATAACACAATAACGTGCACATTGCGAAGGGGAAACAGGATTCCTGCCAGCGCCACAAATTCTTCCGTCTTTCTACGCAGAGGCATCTCATGATTAATGATTGGGACCGGGATGAACGGGCTCTTCTGCACAAAGTGGCAGGCAGAGCCCAAGTATATGAATGGATATGTCACACCATCAGAAAACGATAACGAGGACAACAAAGATTTTGACATAGCTGGCCATACTAATATCTACGTGTATACCTTGTTGGTAAGTTTTAAGGTTCTGGATGTTCAACTGAAGATCAGCTGAGTTGAATCCCTTACATTGAATGAAAATAGTCATGTACCAGTAAGTACTGATAACTGTTCTTGATAAATTGGCAACGTAATTCGCGGACTCAGGAGAAGTTCATCAGGCCAGTCACCCTAAATCATGAAAGAACGACACCCGTCAGAGATCATAGTACTCTTAACGGGGTATCATCTCGTGTTCAGGAAGAGAAGAGTGCTTTTTGTTGAAACCCTGTGGAACCCGGAGCTACTGCGACCCCATTTTGTTGATTTGTGAAAGCGTTTGCATCACAAAGCTTCCTCCTACAAGATGATGGTCACCACACCCGTTCAAACCCGTCCGCGAATGCGGGACGCTACATGACTACCAAACCCAACTTCCCGAAACCCATGAATTGTGCGGTTAATACGTGAGACATGCCAATACAGAGAGGTATTTTGTGCGGACGCCATCTCAGAGTTCTACAGAATTGGGATACCTGAACAAATCATATGGGTCGACGGCACGTTTGATTTCCCTCAGTCTTGGGTAATGTGATCCATAGTATAAATGTTGCCCTGCAAAAGAAACATCAGGCGTCTCTTTTGTTCGAAATTTGGCCAGTCACGTACATTTCTCAAGTCGATTATCAAGATAATTGGAGTAGGCACTGAATGGCCAATCCAAAGGCATCGCTGTAGTAATATTTCCGACCAATCCTGAAAGAATGCAGAACATAGTGAGAAGGGGTAGATGTAGCTAGGCTATACGCGTACCATCTAGGAAAGTAAATCCGTCCTCGGGATAAGGAGGTTGATTCATGGGAGCGGACGCGTAAAATTGCATTGTGAATAGGGCATCTCGACGAACAAACGAAGTGGCATTTTCCGGCAAAGCATTGATTTGAGAATTATTGCCGCCATAGAGTCCGACTTGCATGAACCAACCCTTTTATGCTGTTAACAAGTAATTAACACAAGGAGAAGAGAAATTCTTACAGTTTCCGAATCGAAGCCATCTTCAGCCAAGTACCTCATGAACGCGGTCGTTGCTTGATCATTCATCGGTTCTCCTTCGGGAGTCATCAGAGATTTTGCATAGAACGTATCGTTGCCATCAGGTGTGCTTGTATCGAGACCTTTGTCGCTGTTTGCCAGAATGACTACGGTATCGATGTATGTACCATTTCCTTGTCTTCCAACCCCGTTTGGAGCCGGAAGTTCCTTAAGAAGCGGAACTAGAGACTCGTTGAGGGCTTTACCGCCATCGGCAACAGAGCCATACCATGCTCCAGCAACAGTGAACGAGACGAAGCCCCGCTCGGAGCCCCGGCTGAGGTTGATCTCAGCTGCCATTTCTGGGGGTACATTAGAGGTGAGGGTAAAGTTTTGAAACTTCTGGAGAGCGGCCGAGGCATCGGAAATTGACAGATGCCACGAATACGTGTAGATCACAGAATACGTTGGAGTTGGAAAGGTGAGGAATTCAAAGGAGGTCACGATCGCGAAAGATGGTCCCGCTCCTCGGATGGCCTGTAGGTGCACGTCAATGCGAGTGCGGTGCTTAACACTTATAAACGTACCCAAAATAAGTCTGGGTAAGTTTCCGCATCGATACGAGCAAGTGTCCCGTTGGCAAGCACAACATTTGCCGCTGTTATGGTATCGGTCATCAATCCCCACAACCTGGACGTGAAGCCAAAGCCTCCGTATGCTGGATACATATTGGTTAACGTTGCTCACGAGCGACCACCGTGCACGCACTAGCATGTCCACCAACACCCACGTAGGTGCAAGTACCGTGGGGTAAAGCCCTGCCAATATTATTCAAGGCTGATGCCACATTCCCAAGCCGATTTCCTGCTTCTATAGTGGCTATGTTCGTTTCAGAATCCACCGAAATTCCGTTTAGCCTGCTCATGTCAATAACTAGCGCTCCGTCGTCTCCACCGAGGCCATTAGCAGTGTAGCTATGCTATGCAACAAGACATATTTGGTCAGACTGTGTCAAGGCATTCAAGTTGCATTACTACATACCCCTCCTCCTCTTGCAACAACTCGGACATTATTATTGGCACCAATTTTGACTAGTTCAGACACGTCTTCTGCAGAGGCTGGAAATGCAATTGCGGCTGGGTGAACGACGAATCGCTGGTTAACTGTAGATTCCAATCTGTCAGTCACGAAAAGACCATAAGTTGGCAAACTGACGCACAAGCTTGTCGCGAAGAGTCGTAACCCTCGTCTCCGGGGAAGAATGCTTCAATCCCGATCCCAGTCACATTTTGACGCAAGTCGGCGAATGCCCGAGTAACGAGTAGGAGTACGATAGCGATGCTATTGACCAGTAGGGGAACCATGTCGTGCCCAGCTAACTGCAAGGAACCCGAACATTTTAAAGACCATGAGGATCCTACATTGATGGACAGTTCGAGAGCACGAGTACGAAACCAGCTGACTCTTGGATAGCATTATTTTGGGGATAGGGTCGCCTCGCGGTGAGATTTTTGACCGGGATGCAAGGCATTGCAAAGACTCATGGAGGCGGCTAACAATGAACGTTGTGGAAGAAATTAGAAAATTAGATGGGTCTGAGAGCAAGCGCTGAGTCTCAACCGACCTTGAACACATACCACGACCTTCTCTACCTCAGGCTGAAATACATGCAAGATTAACGATCAAAAATGGCTTCAAATAATCGCTCAGAACCTGTTTCAATCGAATCCCTACTCCAGAAACAACGAGAAGAGAAGGAAGCGGCTGCAAAGGTTCGACTTGTTTACTGTACTAGCAAGCATTGTGATTCTGATGTACCTTTTCAGCCCAAATTCCTCTCTAGAGAAGCCCGTGCCCAGCTCGCTATCGCAAAACGTGCGGCAGAAATCGCAGAACAGAGAAAGAAAGAGGAGGAAGTCAGAAAGGACAGAGAAACATTGGAACGAGAGGCCGAGGAGCTACGAAGACGGGAGGGTTCACAGCCTAACAAGTATAGTCGATGTGAGTTCCCTGTATTTATGCGTTCGCTTCAGGACTGATTCTCTATCCAAACAGATGAAGATACTTCTAACTCGCGCTACGCACACCCCGAAAGAGACCGCGGACCACGTGGGCGAGGCCGAGGTGGTCACCATCGCGGGGACAGAGACAGAGGCAGAGACAAGGATAAAGATAATGATAGAGAGTACGGGAATGTACCCACTGGACCACGGGCTGACCGTTCTAAACCTTCAACAACTTCCAATACACCACAACCTGTCGGGTCATCCAATACACCCGGTTACCAAAATGGCAACTCTGGTGCAGCAACCCGTCTTCTGGTGCTGAAGTTGAATTCTCCCCCGATGTCGACATGGACGCGATCCGCACGCGGTATCTCGGCGTTGACAAGAAGAAACGCAAGATTCGAAAGACCAACGACAGGAAATTCGTATTCGATTGGGATGCCCAGGATGATACAGCTGAAGACTCTACCATAATCCCAGCTTCTAACCAGGTTCTTGGAAATCGGCTGATCATGATGGAAATTTACTGATTCTGAAACCCAGGGACCACAACCCATGTTTGGTCGCGGTCATCTCGCTGGTATAGACTTGGCCAACGACCTTTCCACGCAGGACCACTTGGCTGATGCAAAAGAGAGACGAAAGGCCATGAAAACTGGTATAGATGAACGGTCAGTAGTTAGAATTCCTTTAGAGTCTCAGAATACTCAGACCCCAACAGACATTGGACCGAAAAGCCGCTCAGCGAAATGAGAGAACGTGATTGGAGAATCTTCCGCGAAGACTTTAGTATAAGCGCCAGAGGTGAGCCCGGTCTATTTTCCAATTCGCCATTCCCTTTGGAGGCACGGATAATAGTTACATTTCGCCCCATCTATGAGGATTCTTGGCTTTACACTCGGCCGCGTTTCTCAAATCCATACGGGCACACCTTGTGTGTTGGACTCCGAGCGACCTCCGAGACTCTTGGTTTTTTGCAATTGTGTCGTGCTCCAACTTTTTGCTCCAATCTGGCCGGTCCGGATTCCTCACATCCGTCCACTCACCGCATTATACTCGGGCTTGCGGGCGTTGAAACTGGGTTTTATTTATCTCCTTTCCTCATGATTGCTGTTGAATCCCTGGCGATGCTTCTGGGCTTCTTCAATCAACCAATTATCTTGGCTCGGTCTACTAAGCCAGCTTTGCCCTTCTTCCAGAGCCAATCATGCGGTCACCTGCCTAAGACTAGATTTTACTCGTCCTCCTTATCTTTGGCAACCGATCGCGATTGCTCTAGATGGTTCATCTTTATCTTTCTTGCGTGTCACTAGCGCACTCTAGCACACTTTACAGCCTTTTGCTTTTGCTTGCCTGTCACTTGTTCTGTTCCTGGTCCGGGAGTACTTACGTTACACATTCGTTCCTGGAATCATGTTCCTGTGGGGTTGCTCCATGTATCACTCCAAGATTCTTACACTCTTGAGTGCTCCTTGTGACTCTTTTTTTGCGTTCCTGGAGTCCGTCAATTCGTCTTGCTTTGCCTTCCCTTTATTGTTGGAGTCCATAACTGACCCAACGTCATAACAGGTGGTCAAATTCCGCATCCTCTACGGTCATGGACAGAATCGTCCATCCCACCTCAGATATTGGAGTGTATTGAACAGATTGGATACAAGGAACCGTCTCCCATCCAAAGACAGGCAATTCCGATTGGGCTCATGAAGAGAGATGTTATCGGAATCGCCGAAACAGGTGTGTCGTACATTGCCTATCGTCTATTCACCTAGAACTCTTACCTACCGAGGATGCTTTCAGGTTCCGGTAAAACAGCGGCATTCGTTATTCCCATGCTAGCGTTTATCTCTTCACTGCCTCCTTTCACCGACGAGAACCGCCACCAAGGACCTTACGCCCTCATTCTGGCCCCTACACGTGAATTGGCTCAGCAAATCGAGACGGAAAGTAAAAAGTTTGCTACGCCGCTTGGGTTCAAGTGTGTTTCAATCGTCGGAGGTGTACGTTTTTTCCGTTTTTGCACCTTTTCCCAGCCATTTTGGCTTCTCCCGCGATAGTCGACATTTATGGTATTGGGTTCGGCGACTTACCCGCGATACTTATTACTGTCTTCATTCTAGCGTGCTGTCGAAGAGCAACAATTCAACCTTCGAGAAGGTGCAGAGATTATCATTGCTACACCTGGTCGTCTGAAGGACGTCTTGGAAAGACACGTACTCGTGTTGTCACAATGTCGGTGCGTTGTATCCCACAGCTTTCATTATAACCTAGGCTCATGACACTCTTCACAGCTACGTAGTAATGGATGAAGCTGATCGAATGGTCCACCTTGGGTTTGAAGCCGATTTGACGTTTATTCTAGACAAGCTACCTGCGGAGACTATGGCTGGTTCGTGGCTGAAACGACCTTGTGCGTTCTAGAACTTGTCGACTGACCCTTTTTTGTAGGAGAAGACCAATCGATGGACATAGACTCTGAAGGCCAAGTTCGAGCCAAAGGTCGTTCACGCGTGACAACCTTATTCAGTGCCACCATGCCTCCTGCAGTCGAACGTCTAGCCCGAAAGTACCTAAAGAAACCTGCCGTGATCACGATAGGTGAAGCCGGCAGAGCCGTCGACACGGTTGAACAAAAGGTCGAGTTCGTCAGCGGAGAAGAAAAGAAAAAGTACGTCATTTGTCGTGTTTTCCTTGAGCTGGAGAAGGAAGCTGACGTCGTTGAAACAGACAGAAGCTGCTGGAAATCCTCAACAGCAACATGTACGCACCTCCGATCATTGTATTCGTCAACCAAAAGAAGACGGCGGACATGGTTGCGAAGGATTTGCAAAAGGCAAATGTGAGTAAGATTTCTCCGTGTGCTTACTTTTCATTCTCGTCTGTTTCGTCAGCGCGGTACCGTTGCAGGCACCGATCGACCCAAGGCCGTTTTTACCATATCTATTTTGTTCCGTGCCTTGCTTTTTCACCGACATTACTTGCTGCTACCGTGTTCTGCGTGTTGTACATATTCTGCTCCCCGAGTTTTTCCTATCTCCTCTATTCTTGCGGCTTCCTTCCCACTCCTTGCTTACTACTACTGCTACTTGGCACGAACGTTCATTCATCGCTCAACACACAGTGGTCTACCTCAACGTTACACTCTGGCAAAACGCAAGAACAACGAGAAGCATCATTACAAGCTCTTCGGGATGGTCATGCCGATGTATTGGTTGCGACGGATTTGGCTGGACGTGGTATCGACGTGCAGGACGTTAGTCTTGTGGTGAACTATCAGATGGCGTCTACGATTGAAGCTTACGTCCATCGTATCGGTGAGTGGTTATTCAGTTTTTATCTTTCCTTTGATGCGCTGGCGGTGTTTCGGTTTTGAATACCGGTCCCGTTGCTGTTGCATGATGATATACTTTTCCCTCTGTTTTCTCCTTTGACGTTTTGAATTGTTTTATGTTTTGCGGTTTTTTGGCTTTACAGCGTGTATTTTGCGGTGTGGCATTGATGATGCGCGTGGATATTGCCTCGATGAATTTGGGGTTGTATCCTTGACACCCAACAACCCGCCCGCAGCCATGCGTGAGCGTGGGTTTGTGTGGCGCGTTATTTGTACCGAGAAGGTCAAATGTTTGTTTTCATAGCTTCCTTCTCGTGCGTATTTGCGACTTGCTCCGATACTGATTCTGGCAAGACTCCGATACATGCGCATTATGACTTGCTGTTTCTGACCATGGTCTATTTTTTCTTTTTGGTTCCTTCGGTTTTTACCGTGTGCCGTGTTATTTTTAACTTGTTACTTGACGAAGCTGTCTGTCTGTTGGCGTCTGGCGTTTGGGCTAAACGGGTGTTTTGTCCTCTGCGGCGTGTTGTTTTACAATTTTGTTCATTTTTGGGGTTTCTTTTACTCTGATCTTAATTCAATGATGCTAACGGTATGGGGGATTTTCAGGACGAACGGGACGAGCAGGCAAGATGGGGACGGCCATTACGTTCCTTACCAACGAAGACGATGAAGTTATGTGAGTGGGTTTTTTATAAAGCGAAGAATCAAACGCTGATTGGACGGGATAGGTACGATCTCAAACAAGGTAACATTCTGTCCGCTGGTTGCAGTTGTACATTTTAGACTGACTTGCGTGCGCCACCATAGAAATCTCCAAGAGTCCCGTGTCCAAGGTTCCCATTGAACTGGCGAAACACGAAGCAGCGCAACATAAAGTATCACGGGAGATGAAGAGAAAGCGTGATGGAGAGGATCAGGGTTGATGCAAGATGGGACTAGGTAAAGGTAGGCGAGTGAGTGGGTTGCTGAGGCGGGAGGATTTGAGTGTGGATTTTCGAGGGATTTGCGTGGGTTTGACAATGTCGAGGGACATAGGACTTATAGCGGGGCAGAGGGAGTGAAAGGTTATTGGATGGGCTTGGCGGAGCGGAAAGGAATAGGAAGGAGAGAGATTTGATCTTAGATTGTTCCGTGTGCGTGACACAGTGTGTGTATGTAGCCGAGGAGAGCGAATGAGACAGTGAGGAAGGAGCAATGCCAAGGAGAATGATGGGATGCATGTGGGGGGAATAAGAAGCACGCCATGAAATGAAATCCCTATCAAGGTTCGGCTATTTACGGGAAGAACGTAGGTCAAGCAAATCCAAGGCGAGAAATGGGCTGCAGATGCAACTTTTGAGTGCACTTGGTGTCACTTGTGGGGGTAGAGTTTTTGTAGAAAGTGCTAAAAGCAGAAAAAGAGTAAATAATGCGATTCGTAGGATGACATCATGAACGAGATTTGCAGTAATCCGGACCGAAAACGGGATTACGGCCGGCGGAGTGGAAAGTGAGGGAAGGGATGGACCGAGCTCTGGGAGACTTTGACTTGGCTTTTGGACCTCTTGCTCCTCAACCACCATCATCTCCTTCATCTCTAAATAATGTTGCAGACAGCGACGATGCAACAAAATTCAGAGCACAAATCTCTTTTTTCTTTTCCCTCTCACTCGTCCAGCTCTCCAAATCTCTTATCCGTGCCGCAGGACGCCGCTGAAACGGTCAAGAACCAGGTAAGCATCATAAATATAGCTCGACCTCGCATTTTTTAGTCTCATCTCGTCGGGTCAAAGCTCCCCCGCTTATCTGTCACCCCTGCCGCCTCTCCTTCTCCTCAACGCCCAACTTCACCCTCAATAGCTTCTTCAGCTTCCTCAAGATTCCGTCTAGGTGGCAGGAAATCATCAATGAATGTCGTCGCAGCTCCCCCGGAGAAACTAAATCACCAGCATCATAACCCTTTGAGTGACCTCAAGAGGTTCCTCAACAACCATATTCCTCATTCAGAAGGTGCAGACAATGCTTCTTCTTCCTCTTCAACTCGCAGCGGTCGCTTTTCCTTGAAGCGCAGAGACAAGTCACCACGTCCCAACGGTCACATCAAGCAACCCAAGGACCGGACACCGTCTCCGGGCTCGTCTCATTCCCCTGGCTCTTCATCCAAGGGTCCCTCATCAACTCATTCTCCGACGAGCACGTCAGACTCCAATTCATATTTCGCTTCCTCAGAACTTTCCAATAACCACAAACATCCACCACCACCTCCCCCATCACGTGCATCAGCTTCAGTGCACTCCTCTTCCCACCACAACAACTCTTCCCATCATGCTCCTCATCCCATATACTCCCTTTCTGAAGCAACCCATGCACATATAAGCAAAAAGTACGGTAAATGGGGTCGTGTCCTCGGTTCAGGCGCAGGCGGCACAGTTCGCCTCATCAAGGCTTCCAACAAGAACGGTGGAACGATTTATGCCGTTAAAGAGTTTAGACCCAAGAGAACGGGTGAGACGGAGAAGGAGTATCAGAAGAAGGTTACCGCCGAATTTTGTGTCGGTTCAACTCTCAAGCATCCCAATATCATCGAGACAGTGGACATTGTTAGCGAAAATGGCCACTACTACGAGGTATGCTTCTCTTTTTTTCACAGAAATGGTTATGGGGTGTGTTAACAATATGACAACCCCTCTCCCTTTTTGTTCTGCTACTAGGTTATGGAGTACGCCCCCTACGACCTATTCTCGGTAGTCATGTCTGGCAAGATGTGCCGGCCCGAGATCTACTGTGTCTTCCGCCAAATATGCGACGGCGTCGAGTATTTGCACTCGCTAGGTCTCGCTCATCGTGACCTCAAACTCGACAACTGCGTCATGAACACCAACAATGTCGTCAAACTCATCGACTTTGGTACCGCGACCGTTTTCCACTATCCTGGTAAAGCGTCGCATACCAAGGCCAAGGGCGTCGTAGGTTCAGATCCCTACTTGGCTCCAGAGGTCTTGGAGAAGGACGAGTATGATCCGAGAAAAGCGGACGTGTGGAGCGTTGCGATTATCTTCTTGTGTATGATTTTGAGGAGGTTCCCTTGGAAGTGTCCAGACAAGAAGTCGGATGCGAGCTTTAGGGCTTTTGTCAACGCGCATCCCGATCTCTCTGTTCCCAAACCTTCCAAGGAGCCTATAGAACCTCCACCTCAGCCAAAGGTCATCGATTTTGGTAATGGCGGCAAGAGAAGTCCTCAGAGAGGGATTACCATGCCACCTGAACCCAAGCCGGACCTTGCAATCTCCGATCCTCATGCGTGGAAAGAGCGGTCCGTCTCTGTTGGCGCTGTTCTCCCGCCTTCCTCAGGTGCCAAGAACCAAAACGTCAGCTCTTCATCCTCAGGTTCGCCCACTTCCAACAACTCGGATGGGGAAACCTGCGACCGGTTCATTCACTTCTCCGTCTCCGCCTCTGATGGCGAATCGTACGACAAACAGTCAATTTTATCAGATTCATCGTCGCTGTCAGTGATACGGCACCTTGATCTTGGCGCTTCTGGGCGACCAGTATCACATTCCACCTCTACACTCCCCGTACATCTGAGTAACTCTACGCATGAAAGTCTGACACGCTCGCCATATCCGCAGGGAGACTAGGTGGTTTGCGGCACGTGGAGTCGCCCATAGAGGCTGACCCTTCGGTGCTCACATTTGCGAGACCTGGCAATTCGACAGAGAGTTTGCCTGTTAGTCCGGGCAATTACTCGCCGCATGCGACCGTGTTCCCTAGGTCGCCGATTATGGAGGATGATTTGAAGACTCCGCGTGCTTCGTCAGTAAATCCTACTAGGTTGGTTCCTCCTGGGGCTAATACTGTCGGCAGAGCAAGAGCCTCGACTATTGCAGGGCCTGTGTACCTCAACGGGAAGAAGGAGGACGGAAACGACAAGGAGAATACGTCGCAGCAGCCAAAGGAGTCGGTAGCGCAATCGCCGCCTAAGGATGACGTAGTGGATAAAACACCTACACCGGCTCCTGCGGTTCCCAATCCCGCTTGTGCGTCTAGCACGACAGTCACCGCAACGACGACAGCGACACCGTCCAGTGATACGCACCAAACTCCAATACTTCAGGAAAGACTGCGACGCCAGCTACACGCCGCACTCGCACCGATTCGGTGGCTACATTCCACGGCGGCGGTGCAGAAAGTATATTCCGCTTGTTACCTCGGGAAACGCGGCCTGCGCTAAGAAGGATGTTACACGTCGAGCCGAGTGCAAGGTGTACCCTCACCGATCTATTGAAAGGTGTCGGTAAGGGTGGTAACCTCCTGTGCGGTTGTCACTTGTTATCAGACGGGAGATGTTCGCCTATAGCCACGGAGAGCGCCAACGGGAGTCCTGTCAAGAAGCCTTACTGTGTGGATCATGACTGTGATGCTGACGAGGCTGACGATGGTGATGCTTGGTTGAAGAGTATCATGCCATGCTCTGTCCCAGGGGTCCAACCTGAGCATGTGCATATAAAGGTCGCAGTGGACGAGAAGGCTGGGAAGAGGAGATTTTTCTAGCACGCAAGGAGGTAAAGCATCAGCACGCCTTTGATAGGATTTTGCTGTTATACCACAGTCATTCACACTGGAAGGAGGCCCTCACCTTGCCTGCATCTTGTCAAATATCACAGTTTGTCTTCTTCCTACATGACCCTTTTGTTTCGTTGCCGGTTTCATGTCTATAGAATGCTTAACGCATTTGCCATGCATATTTACATTACTCGTCGACCCAATTTAATTCTTTCTTCATTCGGTCTTTGCATACGCTTGGCACTTTGCCAGTCGACGACGCTGATATGTTTTATGCCTTTTTCCTTCGCTTCTTCTTACACAGACAGGACAAGGTTACTCACACACTCTAACGCCACGACAACCGTCATTGTAACAGGGACTCCGCAAAAGCCACCGTTTTCAACCCCATCCCCCAAACCCTTTCGATTCGGTGTATATATCTTTTCTATTTTCCGCCTTTGCCTCTTCATCCTCATAACGCTTGATTTATCTATTCCGCTACATGTCCTATCCACTAGAACAATCGAATTGTATGACAACATTAAGTACGACTTAAAATATACATGTACTTTCCTACTTGCCAATCTAAATGTTGTTGGAAGTTTCCCCAGATCCGGAATAAATTGTCCATGCGTAGTATATTGTACAGTGGGAAAGAGGCCACAAAACCAATGGGAAAAAAAGATAGATTTACAACGTCCAATATATCCATAGATAGTGAACCAGTTCGAATCAAGTCCCAAGTGCGCACACGATGCTCTCGACCTGTTCTTCACCATGCTTCAATCCCTGTAGGAACGCTTCTCTGTAGGCCTGACAAGCTCCATCATCTTTGGGGTCGACGCCAGCGTTGCCATTCTGGATGTTGTCGTAGATGTACTGCCATACGAAACCTAGCTTTGACAAGCCATACAACGCGAACCTCGTGGCTGTAAGGTATCCGTCTGAGTATCCTTTGTCCTGAGGAGAAGCGGATTGCGAATTGTATGTTGAAGAGGTTGGACGCGACGCATAGGGCTGAGAAGACGAGGAAAGTGAGGGGTCTAGATTGAGAGCGCTTATCTGTTGGTAGAAGTGCCCTAGGACCGGTGCTGGAGTTGGCCGATCCTAACGGCAACATAGCGGCGGAGTCGGTGAGGGAGAGGGGAAGTTGATCAAGGAATCCAATCGTAGATACGTTATACGAAAAGAATGTTTGTGGAAGATATCCACGACGTACAGCAGCCTCGAAACACCACGAAGGATCGTCGTCGCAATCTTCTAATTTATAAGCTGGATGTGCCAAGATCAGTAATTGTAGAAGTATCTTGGAGCCACACTCACACCAGAATGCCCATCCAGGCGTTTCGGCTTCGTATACTTCCAATTGAGAAGAGCAAAAGTCTCTCATCGATTGATCTTTGTTTTGTTCAGGATTCAAGCTCTCCGGAGTGAGTGCACAGGACCATTCGTCGACAACTAGATTGCGTCGACCGTGAGGAAGGGGTCTTTCGGTTCAGAGGTTGCGAGTTGAGCCGCTATGATGGTATGGACGTCCGAAGTGTGTTGTGAGGCAGGTTCTGTGGAATCTGGTCCAGTGAAAACGAAGTATGAATGGTGGTCCTGCACGACGAAGTCGGTCCGGCTATTGATGTATCTCGTGAAGCGGTCCAGATCAAATCCATTGTGCACATAAAGCGGCAAAAATCGGGCCTCGGCCGAAGTATTTCTCATCGCAGCGATCGCTTTTGTGTCTGTAAGGCGTAAATGAGAAGAGATATCATCTCCGGTATGTTAATGCAAGTACGAACAGAAATCTTCAAGGGATTGGACGTTGTTTGGTTCGTTGAGGATTTGAATACCAACCACGTTGGTGACATTGACCAGTTGTTGTGTAAGAAAAATGAGAACATTCAAGGTTTTGCCAATGTTGTCGGGGTTGTCAAAGAGCCCAGTCTGTCCGTCTGAGACACCTGAATGAGGCTGCAAATCTGTCAATCACGGCATCAGACTGAAGCGAAGAAAGGCCCTTCACCTGACCGTTTTGACTTCCTACTGCTCCGTGCAAGTCCACAAGCACTCCAATCCCAGCGTTTGATGCCATCTTGATTGCATTCAACACGTACGACCAAGAGTTTTCGTATACACGGATGCAACACTCTGGAATGGTGTGCCAGAGCAGAAGGAAGGTCCGAGTGACCAGTAGCCGATAGGAAGACGGACGGTGTTGATTCCAATACTTGCAAGATAGTTGAAGTCAGCTTGTGTGATGAAAGTAGACCAATAGTTTTCTAGGAATGTCCGCGCATTGTCACCCAAGGCAATATCTATCTCGGAGACTTTGGGGTCTTTGGCAGACTCGAAAACTGAAGGTGTCATCCATTCTTCGTGAACAAACCTGGATGAGGAATTGTGGGATCAGAGAGATAGAGAACACGAGCCGCAAAGCAGCCGTACCATGATCCCAGATTCACAGACTGTTGCCTTCGATATCTGTAGATCTTGGATAGTGACTCGTCGAATGGGTCGAAGCCCGAGGTAGCGATTCCACTTGAGGAAGAGTTGTATCCATCTGTCCCCATAGATTTGATGTTCGCACCAGGCGAGCTCTCCGAAGTTTGATCTTGCTCTTCACCGCTAGCTAAAGATTGGAAGGGGATCGGATGCATAATATGGTTCCAGAAGCCATCCATAGGTAGAGCAGTCTTGTGCGGCGAGAATCCATTGCCAACGACATCCGAGCGAATTAAGGTAACGCGTAAGAGGAATGAAAAGAGAATCGGTAGCGCTGTCTTGTGCATCGGAAATTGCAGCCAGCGAGAAATAGATACAGCGCTGAGCCGATGTAAGATGGTGGTTCGAAAATAAAGGACGCCCAGGCGCGACGCGTTGAAATTCTTAAGTGACGTAAGGCGTTAAAACATCCACTACTAACAGAAAGCAAAAAGCGAATCATAAGATACAGTCACTACAGCTGGTGGAAATAAGTTATATTGTAAGATATCATCGAAGGAACGTCTTGGATCCTTCCTCGCTTTCGTATGCACTCAATAAGTCGTCGTAGCCTTCATCATCGCCCTCTTCCGCTGCACTCTCCCGGTTCCTTTTCCTCTCAGTAGCAGAGATTTTTCTGGTCCGAGAGCCTGTTGAAATCTTTCTTGTCCGAGATTCCGGTCCATCAGATAGTTTTCTCTGCCGACCTTGCTCGTCATTCGACGCAGAGGACTTCCGTGTCCGCCTCAAGCTTGAATTGGGCGACTTGGGAATTGGAGATACAGAAGACGGCGACGACAGCTCGTCTCCATCGAAACTGGCGGCCTTGGGAGTAACCGAGGAGTCCTGGTCAGGCCAATCCACTGCCAAATTACTACCAAGTGTAGTGGGGCTGTCGGTGGCTATCACACGTGGCCGAACAGGTTCTTGGAGGCGGAGATTGGACGGTCGAGACGGATGTTTCTTGGACCGTATTCTGGGCTCCTCGAGGGTGTTTCCACAGCTGAAGAGTCAGATGTAGTAAGCTCGGGTAAAACCGGTGGCGTGTTCTTTCGTGATATCTTTCTACCTTGCGATAGCGGCTGCAGCGGAGGATCAGGAGAGACGATTGCTTCCTCTGCAGATTCTTCGGGATCGTTAATTTTGACCGTGGTATTAGGAATCGAAGAAATTGATATAGGAGGGGTGCTGATTGGCGGTGAATCAGGTATATCTACTTGGCCCCACCCCGCGGAAGCAGGACCTGCCGAATAAGTGACCGAGGTCGCAGGACTAGGAAGTCCCCTGTCTGTCGACATGCTGGAGACAGACTGCGCAGTCGACAGCGTCCTCGCGTGTGGCGCCATGGGAGATATGGACCTTCGGTTTAGTGGGATTCGGCGGCTTGCAGAACCGTCCGAATCCCAATCCATTTTGCCTGCTCTTGCAAGAGCGTCAGAAGGAGAAAGCGATGAAATAGATGATTGGGAATCTCGATGTGGCATATGTCTGCGGAAATTTGTGACGTGACTCCATTGATTGGATGGGCGATCTGGAATCGGTGTGCTATTTTCTGAACGTGATAGAGGTCGATCACGGCCATTGGTTGCAGTTATCAGCGAGGTGGAATTTAACAACAAGGGCCGCGGGCCAGACTTCGATTTCGGAGGCGGTTGAGGTGCATCCGAGCGTGTAAGAGCTGCTAGTGATGCCTGGAGACTCTTTGTCTTCTGCAAGAATGCGCTGTCCGACTGCGGGGACAATTCAGGACTACTTGGGAGCGAAGCCTTCGCGATGTCGGGACTAGAAAAGATCATCGTATCCCGAGGGGGGAGGAAATGCTTTGGACGCGGTGGCGGCGAATAGACTTCATCACCATCAACATCTGGTAATGATCCACGACGAACTTCTCCGGGATTGAAACCTGGAATTGGACTGGTTGGCTCCAGATAACTGCTAGGTGAGGTGTCTTTCTGAGGTGCTGTTGAATCGTCACGGCGGATACCCCAGCTACCAACCAATGCTTTTGCTCTCCAATTGCTGCTGACCTTGGCCAGTGTAGCTGCTGCATCCGAGTCCTTCAACTTTTCCGCATAGCCCCACAGCAGAGAAGGACTTTGAGCGGCGGGTGAACGCGGGCTCTCTTCCTTTGTGTTTACAAAATGACTGCTTCGAGGTGGAGTGCCTAAGATAGCAGGAGAAGAGGGAGTGATTGGCGTCGGTGGAGGCTCCATTGAAGACTGATTGGTAATCCCTCGCCAAACCGTCGTTGCTAGACGAGATGTCAGGCCAGGGGAAGATACCATTGCCGTCTCAGTCTCGTTCCCATCATCTATGCTTTTCTCCTCCTCCTCCTCATCTTCCTCGTCCGATGACATTGGAGAACGATCTGGAGATGTTACTTGGTTGGTAAAGCCTTTCCACACTGTGACTTTTAGGCGTGCTCCGAGGCCGAGGGAGTTTTCTTTAGCAGATTGACTCTCATCCTCGCGACGTTGTCTAAGATCCACAGCTACTTGAAGAACACGATCGATACCGCCAGCGCTATCGACAGGATAATGCTTGAGCAACGCGAGGCCCTCGGTGAATGCATCGCCGAGCTCCCATGGACGTATCGGTGATGGAGGCCGCATTCCAGTATCATCTCCCCATGAACTAGGTGCTTGATAATGGCTTTTACCGAGGCTAAGATTCTCAGTCAGTATTGTGGCCCTACATGATAGACGTGACTTACCGTATTAATGCGACCCGCGCTCGGACCAGCATGGAGGTACAGATATCCAATAGGAGGTCCAACTTGTGGTTAACCTCTCTCTGCCTTGGCGGGCAGGAAAAGAGAGCATCCCATGCAATGATAACAGAATGATAGGGGAGCGTATACGTGAGGAGTGGAGCCAGCCACCGACTATGTAAAAGAGTCAGCTTGTTGCTGCGGTGAACGTAAAGCTGATACGTACTAGGAGTAATGAGGTTGAGCAGGATCGAGCCCCCTTGCATTCTACGAAGGTATAAGAAACATCAAGGAAGATCATAGCTAGTAAACCCACCAGACTATGCCAAAGGTCATTATCGGCCCACGCTAGTCGTTCGCTGAACTTTTTCATCCATACATTCCCTCCTTCTTCGTCTTCCAACTCTGAGAACTCCGCAATCAATGCTTCGAATAACCAGAATGTGTCAGCCTCAACGTGAGCGACTTCCTTAGGGTCGGTTTCTTGATTTAATACAGAGTAAAGGGGGGCCAGTAGGACAGGGACATGAGGCGAGAGGTTTCCCGGGTTGATAGAAGAATGCAAATAGAGGATCCTGAGCAAGGCAGATTCATGCCTTTCGTGAACTCTGCCGAAGGTAAGGGTCCTGCTTGGAAGTAGCGTGGAAGCTGAAGACTCGACTTCACTATTTGAGCTACTGCGTTCCGTATTCTCCAAGCGAATCTCAGGAATAGAGGATGACTCGGAGATAGAACCACTACGCTTTCGTAATGCCTTCAGCCGATCACTAAGAACATTTGCGCATCGAATCCTGAACGATTCAGGAGCTGTATCATCTAAAGGACAGTCGGGATTTGGATCTGGCTGATCCTCGAGTCCGCTGAATAAGTTCGAAGGAATGGACGAGAGTTGTCTCGAGACCCGAACTAGGGAGCTGTCCAGCGGATGTATGGCTTCTGTAGGAGGTGGTAGTCCGGCAAAGGGCTCTACTAGGCGTCGAAGAAGATCCTGTAGGGCATAGACGCGTCAGATAGCAGCTTCAAGTGTTGTGATGGATTACATACATAGTAATTGGCCCGTTGTTGAATATTCTCCTTGTGCCACGACGCCTTCAGGGCTGGAAGTGTACCAAAGAACAGCCTTGCGAAACATAAGTGGACCCATACCTATTCGGAAGAAAGTGGGCTACGTACTTCCAGATCCTGGGTCGGAGCCACGAAGGCTGATCAGGGATCCCTACGAGTTGTGATTAGAAGTCGGGATCATTTACGGCGTCCGTCAACGAACCTCGGTTGCATAGTTTACGGAGTAATACTATATCTACGACGGGTGTGGTATTTGGGTGGAGTATTTCAGACAAGGCGTCTAGGCTGTGCGAGATGTCGGTTGAGTGGTCGTATCATCGAGAGATAAATGACGAACAGTTCTGGTCTCTGGGGCTCTGGTACCCAGTTCACATTGTGTGCCTTTGCGATCTTCATCAGGTAATCGTCCAATTGGCTAACGGTTGTGGGCATGTTTCCGAGACCTCTTGTGACCTGCGGAAGGAGAAAAAATAAGTTCTTTGGGACTCGTACGAGGCTAGTGGAATGATTTTACACGAGGAGAGACGTGATTCTTGCGGTTATATTCTGCAGAACGAGCAAAGTCGGCTCCAAGTTGCTGGACTAGGAAATCGCGAACGGTGTGAAGCTCTGTAGTTTCCCGGTGAGATCTTGTGAGCAAAATATCCTGGGGTTGTTTCACCTTTCGAGTCCACATGCGGTGCTGCATATATAATGGTTGATGCTGCTTCGACGACAGCTGGATTGTGACCACCACTGTGTAATTGATGGAGATGTATGAAGTTTGGAACGACATCTACTCTCATATGGCGTACCTTTGTGTAAATTCCGCAAGTCGTTCCAAAATCATTCCAACATGCATCTCCAGCATCTCCAAAACGTTCCCCATCGCATCTTCATGCATGAGCTCTTGCGCTTTAGTACGAGCAGCCCCGAGATTCCCCTGTTGTAACAAGGTTGCAATCTCGCGTCTAGTGCTATTGGCTTTAGCATCGTTCTTATCTTGAAGCTGGCCAAGACGTTGACTTGTCGTTCTAAGAAGAGCCTGATTGCGAGTAATATTGAGGATAATATGGGCGGTAATTTGGCTAACCCCGTACCTTTACGGATGCTACATCCCATGCTGCTGCCATTCAAAGCCCCTCGAATTACTGGTTGAAATGCTTGTAATTCCTATTCGTACGGTCGTGAGCTTGGTGAACGATGAGGTCGTAAGAGGTGAGCTAGAAACGCTAGCGTAAATAGTTTTTTTGGATCCCCATCCACGTGTGATCCTGGAAATAAACGACGGTCACCGCTCTCCGCGTCGGACAGGTCATCGTCCCGACTCTTGCAGTGCAACTTGCATCCGCTTGTTGCGAGGCATCATGCCTTCAATCTTCCGCCTGATACGTTCATTATTATCCGACCCAAAATATTTCTCTCTTCTTGCAATCCTCATCGTTATTGGAGATGCGGTTCTCACAGAATTGATTATTAAAGTAATCCCATGTCCGTATACCTAATTTCCGCAGCACTCCGATTCACTGACTTTACGCTTGCCACAGACACGGAAATTGACTGGGAAACGTATATGATACAGGTTCAGACATTCTTGAAAGGAGAACGTGACTATTCCAAGATATCTGGCCCTACAGGACCATTGGTGTGAGCACTCATGTCTCCACTCCGCCACATGCTCAAGGCCGAGTTCGCAGGTATCCCGCTGGCCATCTCTACATCCACGTCTTATTGGAACGTATCACCAATGCTGGCTCTAATATCGCGTTTGCCCAGCAAATATACGCGCTGCTTTATATTCTGTCGTTGAGATTGTCGTGTGCAATCTATGAAAAGGCGGGAGCTGTACCAAACTGGATACTTTTCCTCTTGCCTCTCAGCAAACGCCTGCACTCTATATACGTCCTTCGTCTATTCAATGACTGCTGGTCAGTTGTAGCAATGCAGTGTGCGACACTGGCATTTCAGAGCGGGAGCGACGATCTGGGAATCATGCTGTTCAGGTGCGTGGATATTCCAAGTTGAGATTCCCCCACGCTGACTGTTATGACACACCTAGTATTGCTTTATCCATTAAGATGTCGATACTCCTTTACCTGCCCGGTATCATCATCATACTAGTCAAAAGAAGAGGTCTCCTTTACACGCTTAGACAACTCTTCGGAATCGTAAGCACTCAGGCTCTCCTTGCGCTTCCCTTCGTCCGTGAAGATTGGTGGGCGTATCTACAATCCTCGTTCGACCTTTCTCGGGCTTTCTTATACAAATGGACTGTCAATTGGCGTATGGTCCCAGAAGAAATCTTCCTCCATCCGATGTGGGCAAAGGCACTTCTAGCTGGACATGTTCTAATGCTCCTACTCTTTGGATTGGGATGTTGGTGCCACTATGACGGGGGCGCCATGGCTACTATTCAGCCGCGCTCTGCGCCGCCCCAACCTTCCTGCAGGCATCCCTCTGGTGAACGCGGACTGTGAGTTTAGCAGCTAATATGTTTCAACCACCCCTTGACCCAATTGTTTAGTTGTCGCGACGCTGCTGTTCACTTGCAACCTGATAGGCATCACTTTTGCTCGATCCCTTACATTACCAGTTCTATAGCTGGTACGCCCAGCAGTTACCTTTCCTATTGTGGCGGACAAAATATCCTATATTCTTAAAGTAAGCAAAGCATGCTGTCTTGCTGCCCAATAATCTTACGAGAGAACTTCCAGGCTTGCCTTGCTAGGTGCCATAGAATATTGCTGGAATGTCTATCCCTCGACCTCGACTTCATCCTATGTACTACTCGTCTCACATGCGTCTTGATAGGTGGCATCCTATATGGTTACCCATGTGGCGTACCTCAGCGGAAGAAAGTACAGTTCGAAGACGAGAAGCTGGCTTCTAAACAGTTGTGATATACAATATAATACAGATACCTTTCCTCATCTTAGACAAAACCCATCTCTTCGTCAAGGATCTTTCGAAAACGATCGCCGTCAAAGGGAGGGAACTCCTTCAGCGTTTTGGGGTCGAATTGTTCGATGATAGCAGCGAGATTGCTGGTACGAAATGCTTGAGATAGATCCGAAACTGTCCAAGTTACCACATACCTCGTGTTTGCTACTTTTAAATACCCCATGTCCTGCAATGCTGTTGCTAGTTCTTGTTGGTGGTCATCGAGAAGAGTTGAATTAGGAACGACGATCAGCGGTTTCTTCAGTCGTAAAACGTCGAGAATTGTGCCGGATCCTAAGGATCATTATGCTCCTCTTTCCTTCACAGCAGAGACGTAACTCATACCTGCATGGCTTATAACCAAATCCGCTCTTTCATATTCGCTTTGCAACGATGACTTGTATTTCCAACATTCAATCGCAACACCACTCCCCTCCACACGGAAAGTGTCCTCGCCCTTGTCGAACAAATGACGCCAATCAAAGTCCGAGTTTCCACATTGAACGACTAGTTGGGTATATCCCCTATCGCGAAGACTGGAGAGGACAGGCTGGGACAAGACGCAATTCACCAATGCGTCGAACCGTGTTGAACCAACGGTAACAAAAGCAAGCATGACTCGAACCCGTGATTATTCAAATTGTGTTCTTCGACAATTTCTTTCACCAATCACCATGGGTTACTCTCTTTGCGTCTTGGGTGCGTATTGTCTTTTGCTTCAGCTAAGATGTTTTCTGACCTCTTTGTGTATTTGCTAGGATGTGGAACCATGGGGATTGCGGTTCTGTCTGGGGTCATCGATAGTCTGGACACCCAATCCCATATCAAAGGATTAGAAAAATGGGAATCCCATACACCTGGAACTCTGACCCCCGACGAATCTTCTGACGCATCGATACCTACCCGATTCATCGCTTGTGTCAACAGGGAAGAAAGCGCACGCAAGCTGCAAAACACTTTCAAAAGCCTAGGGCCTGCTGGGCAAAAGATCGAGATTGTGTTTTCCCGAAATGTGGAGGCCGTCAGACAGTCAGATGTAGTGTTACTTGGTACATATTCAAGCCTCTTCGATGGTTTGGCTAGTGCTCACACATTTTCAGCTGCAAACCCCAGCTTGCACATACGATTTTGGCTGAAGCGGGTATGAAGGAAGCACTCGACGGAAAACTACTCATTAGTATTCTTGCTGGTGTGACCATCGCTCAGCTTTCCTCTTGGGTACTCCCCACCACAAAAGTGATTCGTGCTATGCCGAACACACCCTGCAAAGTCGGTCTTGATCTTGCACCACTGTTAGGAAAATGTTAAACAGCCCAAACAGATACGTGAAGGAATGACTGTCGTTTCGACCATCCCCACATCCTCCGACGAGGAACTGGACCGTGACATTATATTGAAGATCTTCTCTTCTATCGGTCGATGCCGTTTCTTGGATGAGAAGCATTTCGATGCCTGCACGGCTTTGTCGGGCTCAGGACCTGCCTTCGCTTGCATTTTCCTTGAAGCTATGGCGGATGGTGGTGTTATGATGGGACTGCCTAGAGCAGAGGCTCTTGAACTGGCTTCTCAAAGTACGAGTTCGGTTTGTTCATTCAAGGAACCTACACTAATATGTGATGTAGCTCTGCAAGGTGCAGCTCGTATGGTTCTTCAGTCAGGTTCACATCCGTCGCAAATTAAGGATGCAGTCACTAGTACGTACTGCGCATCGTCCAGTCTGGATATTTCTCATACCTATGTTCACCGTTCAGCCCCTGGAGGATGTACGATCGCTGGGCTGCTTGCACTTGAGGACGGTCGAGTCAGATCCACCATTGCTCGAGGGATTCAAATTGCTACTGAACGTGCGAGCCAACTGGGTCAACCGACAACAAAGTAGAAAAATGCATGTATATTGCAGTAAGATTGATATACATCACTATGGATTGTACCCATCAAACGTCTACGCGACCTTTACGAGTCAAATCAAAAGGTACGATAACAGAACGGGTGAACATGCATGAAACACATTACACCATTCTTCTAGCTCCCATAAAATGAGAACGGGACGTGTAGGATGTTTTAAACGCCGTTCAGAGTGTCAAGGAGCAAATGTTTCGAACGTTGATGATTTAGGAAAATGTGTTATATTTGAATGCCTAAGAGAAGCGACTATCAGCGCGTAACTCGAAAGATTCGTTAGGCCACTTACTCTTCTATATACATACAATCAATCGTCGACGCGAATGTCGCTACTCAACCATGCATGTCTGAAAGCGCCGGTACAAAGCATTCTCAAACCTTTTGAGAGGAAGAACAGGCTTGAATATAGCTCATAAGAATGAACGCCTATTTGTAGCATAGAGCAAAAAGACGTCAAAGTGAACAGAGCAGGCGTTGAACCGAGAAAAAAGAGCTGGCTGAAGGAAATATGGTGCAATTTGCTTGTATTATAGATACACGAAAGTCTACAAGAATGTCAGTGAATTGTACAACATCATTGAAAATGAATTGGCTTACAATGACTCAGAATGGCAACCGTATAACAAACTATCTGTCTGAGAGGGAAGTCAGAACAGTAGAAAAACCAAGATAAAAATGGACACCAACAGAATTCGTGAGTTTCGTCGGACCTCTTGACCGTTTGCTGAGGGTGATGGACGTTGAGAAAAAAGAATACCAAAACAAAGACCAAACAAAACCCACTTTCCACGCTTCCTCAAAGTCAACGGGTAATATTACGTAACGATTCTTTCGTACAGCTAACGCAAAGTCAGTAAAGCTACTCGGAGAAATGCAGTGACTGGTTCACTAACCTTGGAGACCGGCAGCTTGCACAATGGAGGCAATATCTGCAGAAGACAGTCGATCGGGTCGCGAGACATCTGGCCGGCGAGCATGAGCACTTGTTTTCAAAGGGCACATTGGATCCTACTCACAATCCTCCAGGTCGACATCAGGTCCAAGGTTCATCTTGCTAGTAACGGTCTGGAAGATAAGTCGCTTTTCTCTTCGCGACGGTAACGGGAACTCTATTTTTCGGTCAAGACGTCCAGGACGAAGTAGAGCAGGGTCCAATGTATCGGCACGATTTGTAGCCATGATGACCTGTGGTGTCAATTCAGCAAATGCAAATCGCTGAGAGGAATGTACAACATACTTTGACATTGCTTCCTTGATCGAAACCGTCCATCTGATTCAGCAACTCCAGTAGAATACGCTGCACTTCACGGTCAGCACCTGTCTGTGCGTCGAATCGCTTTGTTGCAATGGCGTCGATTTCGTCGATGAAAATGATGGCCGGTGAGTTCTCCCGTGCGCTAGACGGAAAACGTCTCGGACCATACGAGGTCCTTCTCCAAGGTATTTCTGAACGAACTCGCTGCCTACGACACGAATGAAAGAGGCAGTTGTATGGTGCGCGACAGCCTTGACCAACATGGTTTTACCGGTTCCTACCAACACATTCAGCATGTGAAAAGGTAACAATATGTCAGACGTACCTGGAGGACCATATAGCAGTACACCACGAGGAGGGTCGATACCAATCTTCTTGTACAGGTCAAAGTGCGTCAAAGGTAGTTCGACAGCTTCTCTGATCTCCTGCTTTTGCGAGTCCATTCCTCCGACATCTTGGTATGAGACGTCAGGCTTCTCTTCTTTCCCTAACATTGAGATTGAAGAGTCGGCTTCGGGCGGGAGGATGTCGACGAGAGCATTGGAGTGGCGATGTAGGGCTACGGATGATGAGGGTTTTCAGGAGCTCGCGGTCGAGAGTAGACAGTATCCGAACAACATAGTTCGATCCTGTTGTTGAACCAACGATTCCAGTGTGTTGGTCTATTGCCTCGAGAATTGACCAATTACAAGTGGTACGGATTGAATCCGTTTGACTTCCTCTTGGGCACGAATGAGCTCGCGCTTGAGGTTCGCTTGTTCATCTTTGATATAGCTTTCCTGGATCTCCAAAAGCTCTAGATGACGAGAAAGCTTCTTGTATTTCGTGTAGAGATCCTCCTCTTGTAATTCCTGATACAATGCCGTTTTCTCAGTCACGACTGAGCCAAAGGTTGGTTCCTTGGTAACTTCTTAGCCAAACGTATAGGACTATGTGAGAAATACGCACGACTTTCTGTATTTCAATTCCAATCTCATCCATAGCTTTAGAGGTGTAGTGGTCGATGTGATTCTGAAGTGCGAAAGGTCGACGCGGGTGACGCGTTCTCTGGGAATGCGCTGTGAGAACCGCTTTCCTTTTGCGATAGGACAGAAATTTTTGCTCTTCACTCTCACCACATGCCATCTCCAGAGGAAGCAAGTACCTCTAGCGCCGAACCAGTCACTTTTCGCTCATTGGGCCTTATAGATCCTTTACTTGAAGCCCTAGAGCAACTCAAATTCACCACCCCAACTCAAATCCAGTCAGAAGCTATACCCATGCACTCGAAGGCCGAGATATCATCGGGGTAGCTGCTACTGGGTCTGGAAAAACAGCAGCATTTGCGCTACCTATCCTTCAAAAGCTATGGGATGACCCAAAGGGACTCTTCGCCTGCGTTCTTGCTCCAACCCGTGAACTAGCCTATCAAATATCAAATCAATTCGAGGCGTTAGGTGCTGCTATGGGTGTGAGATGTGCGGTCATTGTTGGTGGGATGGAGATTACAGCACAGGCTGTTGCTCTTGCGAAAGCGTCCACACATTGTGGTCGCTACTCCTGGTCGGTTGAACGATCACCTGGAAAACACCAAAGGTTTTCAACTTGCGAAGCTTAAAATTTTTGGTGCGCAAGTTATACTTCGTCACGGTTGTTCTATTCTGATTATGCGCCTAGGTTCTGGATGAAGCCGATAGGCTACTTGACATGGACTTTGGTCCAGTCATTGATAAAATCCTCAAGGTCATACCCAAGGAACGGTCCACCTACCTCTTCTCGGCAACAATGACAACCAAGGTAGCAAAACTTCAACGAGCAAGTCTTTCGAACCCCATCAGGGTAGAAGTGTCCGAAAAGTGAGTTCGATTCTGTTTATCTCTGCTCAACTAGCTCAATTATACTCGGTCAGATATCAGACTGTATCCACTCTACTACAGTATTATCTCTTGATGCCTTTGAAGGACAAGGACGCATATCTGGTTTATCTTGCCAACTCACTAGCTCAAAATTCAATCATCATATTCACTCGCACCGTCCACGATGCATCCCGATTATCCATCATTCTGCGTTCACTAGGATTTCCTGCGGTACCATTGCATGGGCAGTTAAGCCAGAGTCAACGACTCGGTGCACTCGGGAAGTTTAAAAGTGGTGGAAGGAAGGTTCTAGTGGCTACTGATGTTGCGAGCAGGTGAGTATGAGTAGCTTAATTCGTCCTGAGAATGTCGCTAAACTACTTCGAAGGGGTCTCGATATACCTTCCGTGGACGTAGTCATCAACTTCGACATTCCAACCCATTCTAAAGACTACATCCATCGCGTAGGACGTACTGCTAGGGCTGGGAGAGCAGGAAAATCCATTACCCTTGTCACCCAGTACGATGTTGAATTGATACAACGCATCGAAAAAGTGATTGGAAGAAGATGGACCTATGGCCATCAGATGCCGAAGAAGTTGCTTTGCTGAAGGAGCGAGTAGCAGAAGCAGGTAGACTGGCTACGGTTGAGTTAAAGGAGCAAGCAGAACGCCAGCGGCAAGAAGAGACGTCGAGGCAATGGTGCAAAGAACGACGGTGGAGACAGGGACGATGATGAAGTGGAGGCTGGTTTACCGGAAAGGAAGAAGAAGAGTAGGAGTCGATGATCCCTGGGCCGTTCCGTTCATCGGCGGAACATGAGGTCTGACCGAAGGACATATTTGGTACCCTTGAGGACTTTTGATCCCTCGTGAAACAAGCAATGTTGGCCGTGACTGTCATTGTTCAGTGCACGGGTTAGCAGACGTGCTACGGAATCTACACAATCTCACTAACCGATGGAGGAGTGCTGTCCCTCGGATAAGCGGTGCAACGATGGTATCGGCTGGTTTGCGCTTCTCAGTTTTGTAGAATAATGTCTGTAGCAGGCGTTGAGTTACATTCTAAGAACAGCGCCAGGAGTACAGTTATGCCTACCTCTCCACCTTCAACGCCGTCTTCAACACCAGTTAGGTATATGAGTATTGTCCACTCTGAATGCGTGCCATTTAATGGATCATTGACAGAGTCATCGTAATGTGGACTAAGCCAGCATGCTCGGTCAAGTGCTGGACGAGAATTTGAGTGTTGGCGAAACTCACCCGAAGTACTGAGCAGGTGTATATTTGTACATCCGGATGTTGGAGTTGCATGCTACGGGCTTCATTTTGCCCCCGTCTGTTGACAGCTCTGGTAGATGAGGAACAAGTAAGGAAAATAATATCTGAGCAAACTCCGAAGACTGAACGCTAAATCGATCTGCATTGCGATCAGCCGCCAAGTCCATGAAGTCGAACAAACGTACAATTGACGCGTTCTGCTTCGCCACGCTTTTTAGGAGGTGTCAATTCCAATGGTAAGCCGTCGATTAGTCTTGTAAATGCCTGACACTCTGATGCTGTGAAGAAGCCATTCAGAAGGATTATTTGGTCTGTTAGAACAATTTGGGAGTCAATATCTCCCTCTTGTTTTGGGTAGATTGTTGGAAACGATATCGAAGGTGACTTGGAAGCAATGGCAGGCGTCTGGGTAGAACGAGAAGTCTTGTTTTGTGCGAGCTTCGAATTCTTCTTGACCATCGTGGTAGGTCGCAAGGAGCAAGGGAAATGCCAGATCCCACGCGGGGTTTGTAGGCGCTTGACCCATCTATTCTTGTGCTTCACCACTCTCATCACCACTCCTCATGCTTCCGCCCACGAAAATATCAGGAATCCACGCAATTGACGAAGAATGACCTCAAGGAAGAGGAGAATTATACGGCATTTGACGTACATGTGTCATGAGCTTCAGGTATGAAACTATTCAGTTCTGTGCGATCAAGAAGTCGGCTGAAGCTCAAACACCATGTTTAGCTTCCCGCTCCAGAGAAGTTTCTCGTTCAAAAGGTTCCACAGCATTCTCTTTCTTGCATTAACCATCATGCGGATTCAGACTGTATGCGCTGTGGGTTTCTTAGCCCCAGCAGCTCAGGCAGTCCTAAATGCTGATAATAATGTCTATTCGCGCAATGTTTCAACCTGTCCAGGTGAGTACGCTCAGTACTTCGGCTCTTGTCGTATCTAATACCTTCTAGGTTACTCTCTTGGTTCCATTTCTGAAACTGCGACAGGATTCACTGCCCAGCTAAGCCTTGCCGGGGCTCCGTGTAATGCATTTGGGACCGATGTTCCAAGTCTGACTATTGAAGTTGCATATGAAAGTATATCAAGGTGGGAGAGAAACACTTTTTGCGTAACAGATATTAAACTCATTGACTTAGATTGCGCGTCAACATATATGATTCAGACGAGAAACAGTACACCATCCCAGAATCGATTATTTCGCGACCTCCTGCACCATCCGACTCATTCAAAGAGAGCTCGGATCTTGTATTCAATTATGAACCCGCCCCCTTTGCATTTTGGATTACTCGGCGTACCGACCCTTCCCTGCCCCCGCTATTTGACACGAGGCTTGGCTCGCTTCCTTCTGCACCACTCCCACCAGCTATTGAGAGTGACACCAGTACGGCATTAGACGGGTTCGACCTTGTCTTCGAGGACCAGTACCTTCAGGTATTTGATTTCACGCGTTACCATCATATGGGAAGACTGACGCGTCAGAATAGCTTACCTCCACTCTTCCCGAAGATGCGAATATATATGGCCTAGGAGAGTATTACGCTGAAACTGGGTTTAGAAGACGTATAGTCGAAGGGGGAGGATCGATACAGACTATGTGGGCTCGAGACGCTGCCGACCCAATCGACGAGAACATGTAAGCAATGCCGTGAAAGTGCTATACTTTGCTGAAATCATCGTCGATTAGGTATGGTTCCCATCCCTTTTACTTGGAGCATCGATACAACGAGACCACACAGACCTCGATGTCTCACGGCGTCTTCTTAATGAGGTGAGCTAGCATCTAGATCTACCGTCGGAGTGATATAACTCACGTTTGAATAGTTCCGCTGGAGGAGATATCATGCTTCTGACACCTCAAAACGCGGTTCAATCTCTTGTTCAATACAGGATGATTGGTGGGACACTCGATCTTTACTTTTTCTCTGGACCGAGTCCTTCGGCTGTCGTCGAACAATACGGTGAAATGATAGGATTGCCGACGTGGCAACCTCTCTGGGGCTTTGGTTTTCATCTATGCCGGTGGGTATTTAAACGCGTCCTTGAAGCTCGGGGGCTCATGAGTGCACTGTGATAGCTGGGGATACCACAATGTAAACGAGACGCGTGAACAAGGTGAGGGCACTTCGCATTACATATACTTTCTGCTTATACAATAGTTTCAAGTTCAGAATATGCGTGCTGCTGGCGTGCCGCTTGAAGGTGAGTGTCATCATAGAGGGGTACAGTTTGAATCTGAATATGTTACAGTCATGTGGAACGATATCGATTTATACAACACATTCCGCGACTTCACGACTGACGCCGGTCGCTTCCCCGCAGAAGAAGTGAGAGAATTGATCCGTGAACTGGTGAGCCGTTACTTCGATTCGCATGTTCAAACAAGTATCAATATCTTTGTAGGCTTCCAATCACCAAAAATGTATGGACATTCTATACAGTCATTCTATAAAGCACTGATACAGAAGAACCATCTAGATATCCCTATTGTTGATGCGGCTCTTGCGAAACAGGTTAATGATACCGATTTTGTAAGTTTTCATGGGTATTCCAACGACAATACTAACAGCTACTCTTCAACAGTACGACCCATACACCAAAGGGGTTGAAATGTAAGCACCTTTGTTTGATCAGGTTCATCACAGGTACTGACGTTCGAGATAGGGATGTTTTCGTCAAGAACCCTGATGGCTCTGAGCATGTCGGAATAGTACGTCTAGATATGTTATACTGGCACCTCTTATCTGACACAAAACACAGGTGTGGCCCGGGTATACCGTACGATGCTGTTTCTGTATTGGTCTTTTTTTTTATTATAACGTGATGTTTAGGTATTCCCTGATTGGTTCGCGCCAAACACCCAGGATTGGTGGTCTGAAGCGCTCAAAAATTGGAGCGATTCTGGGGTTGAGTACTCCGGTATATGGCTCGACATGAACGAGATTGCATCATTCTGCAACGGGTCTTGGTTAGCAGCTTTACTTGTACGCGGCCTCAGACTGACGTACTTCGTGGACAGTGGCACAGGAGAGGATCTTGGCGCCCTTGGGGTGCCTCCGCTGGTTCTCCCTGGGAGTCCAGGAAATCTAGTCACCGAATACCCCGAATGGCGAGTGATTCACTGTTCAACAATCGATTCGTGAAACTCATTTCAAAGAAAGCTACGACTCCGAACAATTTGGACCAAGTGGCAATATCACCGTCAACGGAACCCTGACCTGTCAGCCTGAGGATGCAGTCTCAAAGCGCGGGCTGGGGGCTGGCGATCAAGATAACATCGACGTCGTTTCTCCCCCCTATGCTATCCATAATGGTATGCACACTCTGGCCTGGAGAATCCAAACGCTCACACCCTCGATCAGCAAACGGTCCTCTGTATGTCAGGACTTTAGCAACAAATGCCACACATGCAGGCGGAAGTCCTCGACATCGATGTGCATAACATGTATGGGATGATGGAGGAAAAGACTACCCACCTGGCTTTGCAACAACTTCAGCCGGGAAAACGACCTTTCATCATATCACGATCAACTTTCCCGTCGTCCGGAAAGTGGACTGGTCACTGGGTAGGTTTTCTCGATTTGTATCAGAAACATCTTTGAGGCTAAACTCTCATTATCAGCTCGGTGACAACTTCTCAAAGTAGGGAGATTGATACGTGCACCCAATCTACTGCTGACCGTCAATATGGCTTTTCAGATGGGAAGTACTTGTACCTCAATATTCAAGGTGTATTGCAGTTCCAGCTTTTCCAAATTCCGTTCGTGGGCGCCGATGCGTGTGGATTCAGTCAGTCGAGCATACTATTACCTTAACATTAGCCTCTGATCGATCTACATTGCTAGATGGTAATACGGACGAGGAACTTTGCAATCGTTGGATGCAGCTGTCTGCGTTTACGCCGTTCTACCGCAACCACAACACTCTTGGGGCAATCTCACAAGAGCCGTACCGCTGGGAGAGCGTGGCCGATGCCTCTCGGACAGCTATTGCAACCAGATACTCCATGCTGCCTTACTGGGTATGTTTGTCCACTAGCATCTGAAAGATCGCTGACCTCTGGCAGTATACCCTATTCGCCAATTCTTCAACACGAGGTACACCCCCTGTCCGGGCACTCTTCTTCGAATTCCCAGACGAACCAGAGCTCTTCAGCTTGGACCGCCAATTCATGATTGGAAGAGACATACTGGTCACGCCTGTTTTGACACCCAATGTCACCACGGTTGAAGGAACATTCCCTGGTAGAGGCCAAGTTATATGGCGTGATTTCTACACTCATGCTGTGGTTGAGCCTTCATCCGAAGGCACTGCAACACTCTCAGCTCCTCTTGGGCATATTAATGTTCATGTCAGAGATGGCTCTGCTATTCTTCTTCATGCCAAGCCAGCATATACCACCGAAGAGACGCGTCAAGGCCCATTCTCCCTACTCATTTCACTCTCACAATCCGGGGAAGCGTTTGGCTCCTCGTACCTTGATGATGGCATCAGTAATCCACCTGGACCCAACACTACCGTGTCGTTCTCTGTGGCGGGTAACGTGTTGCATCTGAACCCCGTTGGAGAATTCCACGTCGAGCAAAAGTTGGAAGAGATTGTCATTCTCGGCGTCGCAGGGGAACCACGAGAAATTTCGTTGGACAATGCTACAGCAGGATCTTGGGACTACAACCCAGATCTGAAGGAACTCAAGGTCCAGAACCTCACCATTGATTTGAACGTTGCCCAGATGCTTTCATGGAACTAGACGAAGGACGGCATTGTCTTCATCTCGATATGACAATTTGTACAGAACATGAAATACGGCTTTAAGCTTTAGCTCTTAAATATCATGGAATTCAATCATTGGTTCAGCTCCTGCCTTGGAGAGGCCCAACAATTGGTCGATATTAAATTAAGAGGGTGTGGTTTGAGCTCTGTCATTAAGCGCCCATTAGCGCCCATCATCGTTGACTTCAACTAGAGACTCACTGAATGAACCAGCGCTGATCGGCTGCGATGCAATTACCGCCGTGAGCATTCTGTGTAGCCTGGCAGTTGGGCGCAACCCAATCGAGAACGGCAGCCTTGATTCCTCAAGATTGAGTCAATGAACTGGCCCCTAGATACCCTCGACTTACCCAATCAGTGCGGCAGTATTCCAGGCTAACGCTAGTGGCCTGGTTGACGAAGAAGCTTTGGCAGGTACGGTAGGTCATGACGACTGTGTTATTTGCCTGGTGTTGCAATTTCAGGATAGCATATCGAAGAACCCATCGAAGCACTCACCCCATTGGCAACGACAAAGAGTGGACCTGACGTAGTTTTTAAGCATGGTTGCATAACAGGCAAACAGCTGACCCACCTGTATTCTGAGAGGCGAAGCGTAAAGCATCGGCAATGACATGACAGTCATTGGGGTCTGGTCCTCCACCAGCAGGCGTAAAGCAATTGGTGTTACCTAGTCAACAGATCATGTAAGCCTTGATTCCAGACGTGTTCAGGCTCTGGACTTACATGTTGCCCCACAGACGTTCACAGGGGGAACGATCTGGCGTGCAGCCAATGCCTCTGGTGTGGCGTTTGGACAGGTAGCAAACTCGACCTTGACCTCGTTGTTGGGACCAATCGTAGTCTCTCCAAGGCTCTCTTGCCCTGGACAGACCGAACCGACAGCTGAGAGGCTACCGAATAGAAGAGCAGAGAAGACTACGAACAACTTGCGCATTTTGCTGGTTTTTGAAATAACTTCATTGCCGTCCTTTTATACTCATGAAAGCGAACAGGAATTCTCCGTGTGATGGAGATGGCACGCCGCAAATCTGTTCAGAGAATTGGAATCTATTCCCAGAACGGGTAGCTCTGCCCGTGTTACATGGCTGGAGTACTCTAGAGAGTGAACTGGAATCATGTGGATAGTGCTGATGCACTGAAAAGTTAAACCGGTGAGTTCGCATCATGATCAGTTCTTTTCAACAAGTGCATCTCAATTCCTCAAAGCGACTGTTGCATGCGCCGACCCGTGTCTCTTGACTTTTTTGATTTATTTGATCTTTAAAAGCATCAGATGAATGACTTGACTTCTAATTTAAGCAGAACGCACGGGTGACAGTGACCGCATTGTGTGAGGGACAGGCAGCTTAAGTCCTAGGAGAATGAAATCGGGTTCGAAATCGGTTTGAATAACCGGAGGCTGCAATGATTCACCTCGACGACAGACCCAATTCCGAGAATCTTAGCGCCGTGCGCCTACTCCGAGACCCAGCGCTTGAGCTCGACGTAGTGATTCGATCTCTCCCAGCCTTTTTGTACCATCTCCACGCCTTTGGCGCCCCTTCCATCTGGCGATCCCATGCTTAATCCTAACTCGCGAGTGGCATCCTCAATGAGTCCTTCCAATTCGCCCTCTGCAAACATGTGGTAGTATCGGTTGAAAACTTCTCCATTCTTGGACTGGTTCATTACCCAAGGGACGAACACATCTACACCTTCTCCAACCTCGCCTTCGTTACTTGGAATGTTGCGCTTCGAAAGGGAATCCTGTTCTGTTGCCCACACGTAGATCAAAATTCGACCATGTTTCGGCGATACTGATTGTAGAAGTCTCTGAAGGATTGTCGGCACTAGTCATCGACAACAGGACATAATGATAATACCGACCTGAACGGCACGTCTTCTACGCTCTGGTGTGGCTAGATGATGAATGGTTGCGATTGAGATGGCGTAGTCCTATGTATATCATTAGTAAAAACAAAAAACGAGATGTAGTGAAAACGCACGTACAAATAGACCTTCCCTCCACACTGAATCCAACACGTCTCCACATACTACCTCCCTCAGAATTTGTCCATTTCCTGCGCGTTGAGCAATCTGCAGTAGGTTTTTGCTTCTATCGAGACCAATGGTGTACGCTCTGGGAATCGGTGAGTGGTAAATATTTTCCATTCCCGGTTCCAGAGTCAAGGCCAATCCATCCTGTTGGGATCTCTGAAAGGAATTTGGCAATCACTGGCCAAGGCTAAGCAGATCTGTGACTCTGGAATGAAAGGGTATCAATGGATGCCTACTTTATACCGCGTCGATGAAAAGTGGGGTGCAATTTGTTCATATACAGTGTGAACATGTGTGTTTTCGTAGGACTGAGGATCGCTGGTTATGACGGTTGGAGTTACTGCAGGCATCGAGGCCTGGGACAATGATTGGGCGGAGAAGTGAGGCGTCTGAGCTGGAATTTTTTGCCTGCCTGCCGCACCTTGGACTCAAACCACCATCGATTCTTCAAATTCGTCGATGCAAATTCGTTGGTCTCTATCGAATCATAGCAAGCTCTCGGGCATCACAAAAAAATACCACAACACGTCGTGGAAGAATAATATCAATGTGTAACGAGGAACTGCAGCACGCTCTACGTATTTCGCCAGATCGTGAACACGAAAGCCGATGCATATCTAGAAATGGCCCTCTCTTTGGAGTCTCGAATCACTTAGAGCTCGACACATTGTTTTGGTGGCAGGAATGCAGCCTATATTATGGTACTATGACCATCATTTCCGATGGTCTGTATCATCTTCAACGTGTTCAGCGAATGTCCCTTGGAATAACACGATCCCACCCGGTTCGGTATCGAAGGCGTCTCCTCCCCAGAATTTTATAGGGAAAGACCGCCTGCAACACTGGTTTCAGAGAAGACTAACCACATTGATCCCGTATGCCTTATTCCTATCACATTTCTTCACGTCTCATTGATCTTCGTCCTCATAGCATAATGATAACAATCGTCCGCTCGCATGTGAAGCAGAACATCAATTGCCTGATTCCCCCAATACCTTCGAAAATCTTAGGCGACGGAAAAGTGGTTGTCGTGGTGGTTTTTGGGTATCTGCGCGGCATGGACACCGTCCAATTTCAGGCTCGCTGAGAAGGGATTCCATCACATAATCGGAGCTCTGCAGAGCATCACCTAGGACAGCGTCTTGGACTCAACCGTCAAGTACGAGGATATGTTTCCTTTCTGTCGATCTCCGACTAAACTCAACATTTGACAGAGGATGCGACAGAAGACGCGTCGGTTTTGGTTATAGGACGAATGCTTCTGAAGTTCACGTCTTGTCGGCCGAGGACGAGCAAGAAACTGACAGTGTCAGAGGCTTACAATTATCACAGCAAATTAGAGCTCGCAATACAGCATCAAACGCGCCCATTATACGATATCGCTTCTTCAGTCTGTGATCGTAAATGTGTCGTTCTCCCGAGTCTGGATACAAAGTAATACGTATTGTAAGTAAGTATCAATGTGGGATAACATTTATTCAAGAAACAGTAAAATTTAATTGCCAATGTCCCTGAGCAGCTTCACCGTCCTCAACTATTGTCCACGAGAACCAAACTGGTTTAAGCACACTCCGCGGCACTTGCACTGTTGTGAGCATCCAATTCCTAGTAGCGCACAACCACATTGGCTGCCCGTGCGTTTCTCGTCGATGCTACAAAAGGTGCCACTGCACGAGCATATCTTGCTAGTCGGAGGTATGACGTTTGGCGGAGGGGTGAAGGGGTTTAGGCAAGTGCCATTTGCACTGCGTCCATGGCATCCACAAAGCACAGAGCAGGCCACTCCGTCTCGAGCGCAGCTGCACGAAGGCCCTCTTTGAGCAGGAACACACTGGCTCCAAGCACACGTACATCTTTTCCCGCCCGACCTCACTGTCCACACTGGCACTTCTACAGGCCCATTCGCGACTGCCTGTCCTCCCTGTCCCGCGTGAGTTACCCCTGGTGTGGCCGCTGGGGGAGCCGGGACCGAAAGTTGGGGAAGTTCCGACGCGTAGATCCACCCGCTATACGCAAAGCAGAGGGAGCATTGTCGCACGTATGGAGCATTATTCCCCATCATGTTCGACGTATCACCAATGCACCTTCCCGTGGCTGGGTCAAATGCCCATTGCTGATTCTCCTGTACGACACGTCGTTGTGCATCCAGGTATAATATGGTTTGTGGGTGCCAAGATAGAGGTAGTACGAATCCGCAGGCTGGATTCTCGCACTTGATGACAGCCATCGTCTGTTGGGTGGTAGTGCCACTGGTTGAAGTGGCCACGGTGGCAGTAATTTCCACCTTTTAAGGGTCGTGGAATTTTACGTATACCAGCGCGAACCTTCAAAGGCGGATAGCCGAAATTCCCTCATTCTCCTTTCTCGTATGCCGGTCACGGTGACGACCCGTCCGAACAACCGTCAGGATCCAGCTGTCAAAATTTCTGGTGTTTCTAGTTCGAAAGTACAAAACAATATCATAAGGGACAATTGATCGTGGAGTCGTTTTCAAGAAATAGTGTATTACTTCCGATTCATCCAGCACCCATGCTGTATGATCATTCCCTACCCTTCCCAAATCCTCAGCGAGTCCCGAATGGATTTGAGCACGATCCATGGCAATCGCACCGGTCACTTGAACATCCAATTGCTAGTAGAGCGCAACTACATGTGAGCCTATGCGAAACTCGTCGATGCTGCAGCGCTCATACGCCCCACTATTGGAACATGAACATTTCCTGGTAGGTGGAGGAATGGCATCCTGACGAGGGGTGTGGGGATTCAGGCACGTTCCGTTTACGCTACGTCCGAGACATCTACAGAATACCGTGCATGCTCCACCACGGCGTGCGCAGCCGCATACTGGGCCCTGATCCGCAAGTTGGCAGAAGCTACCACGACACTCACAACGTCCTCCCAAACGCCATGCTGAATTGTGGGGCTGTGAAATCTCCTGATGGGCAGGGGTGCCAGCATTTGCCTGTATTGCCCCGAGGCTTAGAAGCGCGAACAGGATACCAAGCAAAAGCAAGGCCTGTTGTGTAAGGGGTTCGGAAGAAAAACCCGTCCACTGTATGCGTTGCAGTGGCTGCAGAGATATGCCAGCGGAGAGTTGTTGTTGCTCCCGTTCGACGCGTCGGCGGTACACCTGCCAGTGGCTGGATCAAACGTCCACCCGTTCTCCTGTACGATACGCAGCTGCGCATCTCGATGGTATAGAGAGAGGTTTGATGGGGGAAACTGATGTAGAATGGTTCTGCAGGCTGGATTTTCGCATTTGATGATAGCCATTGTGTCGTGGTGGTAGTAGAAGTGGCACTGGTCGAAGCGGTCACGGTGGCAATCAACTAGACCTTTTTGACCGTGGAAAATTTACGTACTCATTACGCGAATGCAATCTTCCCTGTTTTATACATCCATCGCCGAGCAATCAAAACACTCAGAACTCAGTACTCAGGAGACTCTCCAGACATCAATGCTGGTGTATACTCCAAAAAATGCTCGACCGAGTGATGGAAAAACGTGTTTTTCATACTCTCAAGTGTCCCAATCCAGAAGGGGAAATATTACCGTTGCGATGTAATAGTACGCGTTAATGATCGGACCGGGACCCTGTGTAATATACGAAAAATTGACCCATAAGACGATGCCCACAAAATTCTGTCGTTAGTCTCGAGCAGCGGATTGGTGGCGGCTATGTCCTGAGGCTACCGCATTACATTAGATTTTTCTGAAGATTCTGCTATGAACCATCAATGTAGTATAGTTAAGTATTCAAGAAAGGCGAGTACAGAACGATTCAATGTCTACTAGGATGACCCGTCGTTTTATGCAATGTACTCAAAAATATCAGATTCGCGTCTAAAGCTTCTAAGCCACTCCAGAGCCATAG
Organism: Paramarasmius palmivorus; assembly: GCA_037176845.1. Lineage (NCBI taxonomy): Eukaryota > Fungi > Basidiomycota > Agaricomycetes > Agaricales > Marasmiaceae > Paramarasmius > Paramarasmius palmivorus. Next base: position 980,681 of record JAYKXP010000008.1, on the reverse strand, counting down.
TCCTTCAACGAGCACCGTTTGAGCACGTTCCACGACATCCACATCCATCAGAGCACCCTACTCCCAATACCGCACATCCGCATTGGCTGCCTATGCGTGTTCTGTCGATACGGCACCGTCCATTGTAGCTATCGGAGCATGTGCATTTCTTGCTAGCTGGGGGATCGACGTTTCTCGGAGGGGTATAGGGATTCAAGCAGTCCCCATCTTCGCCGCGTCCGCCACATCCACAACGCACGGAGCAAGCCTTGCCCTCCTTAGAGCACCCACATCCACCAATACCACCACCGCGGAGTTGACATCGACCGCGACATTCACACGTCTTGCCGCCCCTCCTCACGCTCCAGACAGGGTCCGGTTGTGCTTCCTGCCCATTCGCGACCGCCTGTGCTTGGTGAGCTGCCGCTATGGCAGCTGGGGGTACCCACTGGGACGATCTTTGGGTAGGTTCAGAGGAGTGTACCCATCCGGTATTCTGGAAGCAACCAAAGCACCTGCGAAAATATGGCTGATTTCTGCCCGTCCTGTCTGACGCGTCGCGAATGCACTTGCCAGTGGCGGGGTCAAACGTCCACTCGTCTTCTTGAACAATACGACCTTGCGCGTCTCGACGTATAACAGATCGACGTGTTTCGTGGAAAGGCTGCTCGAAATCGCACCCGACTCGGAGGCACTTGAGGATAGCCATGGTGGTGCCACTGGTTGAAGGGTAAATTTACCGTGCGAAACTTTTTTATGCAAATCAAGCATCTTATCTTATCTCCCAACACATGTCCCTTTCACACTCCCTTCGCCTTGTACTCGAGAATACCCTTCCTCTCAACGACCTCCTCTCCTCTCTTCCTCCATCTAGCGAAGGATGGGAAGAAGATATTCAAGATGTTCTCGATGAATACCCCGATTCGTCTCATATACATGTCTTTCTCGCCGTCCTCTACCACTTCAAGCCCTCAGTGGAAAGCATCATCGAGAGTTGGTTCGATTCAACATTGAGACCTGCTTTGAAGATGTCCGGTCTGGGTACACAAGCAAAACAGCAGGCAAGGGAGTTGGTATTGACCGCTGGCATAGACCCGAGATTTGCTAAGCGGTTAATGGAATTATACCTTCTCGACGTGATTAATCCTCTGGGTGAGGATATATTGGAGTATACGGGAAGGGACAAGGACAAAGGCATAAAAGAGTGTTGGAAAGAGAACTTGGAGTGGATTTTGGTACATTTGCCGCCCGCACAGCTGCTGGATCAGGGACAGCTGATGGTGAAAAAACACTGGTTGTGTAATCGGTGTCCCGCGCCGAGTGACTTCCCCTCGCATTGCACAGATATCTTCGCATACCGCTGGTTGTCCACTCACTAGAATCTCAGGTACGTCTCCCTTAGTTTCTCCGGGAAAGCTGTTGATAACACCGGTGCATTCCACAGGTCTTCTCGCTTAGCCGGAGAAAACAATCGTTGGTGAACAAACCAGACAAACCCCCGTATTCCACTGGTTGACTATTCATATAAAGGTAGGGCTCTAGGTCAAGCAAATTCATGGTCTCCCCACAGGTGGAGGCTATGACTATGCGGGCTCGGAGCCCGCCGCTACTGCCCCAAAGGTGACTTTACATCCCTCATTGCTTAAATCTTCACTGGCACCTGTCTATACAGATCCGACGGTCCACTACGCGGGAGGAGGTTGTACAATAGGTTGGAAATTTCATTTTCCGGTGCGGTACCAAAGAGTGTGGGCCAGGGTACTCAACGAGTCAACGTGTGCGTCGCATGTTCATCTTTCCTTCTTCTGTCGCACTCATTTCCTTTCCTTTCGATGTCCAGCGAGTCCCGACCGAAGAGAGCAAGACTCATCTCAACCAAATCAAATCTACCTCCTCGCGAGCGAGTTTCGGCGCTCACTGGACAAGCACGTCTCGACACCAATCTATCGCAAACATCGCATCCATCACAAGATCAGCGCCAGCCTCGTCTTCGTCCCCAGCCTCAGCCTCAGCTTCAGCCTCATTCCCAACTCCAGACACATCAAGGTTTTGGTACCCTTTCCAATGATTTGGACTTAGGGGGTCCTTCATTCTTGTTGCGTGGTCTGTATTCTTCACCTTGTCTCACACATGCTGCTCACGCTGATGTGAGAACTCAACTAGACCAAACCTCTTATACCTCGGTCAATGACTCAGGTCTTTCTTTGCATGGAGGTATGTTTTCTCTTATTTCCGGGCATGGCAAGGGCTAACAATATGGTGAATAGATTCCATACCAGATGGCGTTGGTCTGGAGATGCCTGTACCCAACGGAAACACCGATAATCCATCTGCACCGCTTAGCGATGACTTAGATGATTATTGGTATGCCCTGACACATCTGGAGATGGTGTTGCGCCTAGACGACAAGCTTTTCGTCTTCCAAGATTGGGATTCGGAACATCAATGTTTGAAGGTAAAGTTGTATTCTTGTGATCTGTCATTTATGTTTAACGGGAATCCAGATTGGCAAGTACGAGCACATTAGTTTTCTTCCCGAGGGTCCGGCTACGTTTACTGTTAGCTGTACTTGCCCATCGTACAAGACACGAGAGGACTGCCGCCACTGTCATATCTTTGTCCGCTATCACGTCGACTGTATGCTTCTCGAATGTATCGTCCGCGCTCCGCTTCCCGATGCTGTTCTTCTTCATGTAACACCATATCGGAAGAAATATATATTTTCTTCAACTTCTGGTTCATCTTCCGAGCGTTACCACTCAACAAAGCGTGCGATTGTGAGCCTTCGGAAAGACGGCCGCTGGCAATGTGATTCTTGCGGGTTTTCAGATAGTTGTAAGCATCGACCACAAGCCAAGGCTTTCCTTGTCAAGGCGAAATTCATCGAGGATGGAGCTGAGGAGGTTGAGGATGACGGTAATGACCTTGATGAAGGTGAAGATGAGGAGGATGAGCTTCTTGGGCGTGCAATCAGTGGCCGCGGGGATGTGGGAGCCCGAGGTTCCGTCTCTCATATAATGGTTCTCCCGCCGAGATGGTGTGCATCTCCTCATGAAATGGCATATTTTGTGCCCAAGGTCGACCCAATGCAGATGTCCACATTCCCTATCAACCCCATTTCTGCCCGCTGCAGCTGTGGGCTGTCACTGGTAGACGCGCAGAACTTGCATCACATGGACCTTCTTCCGGCAACATTCCAACCAGCAATCCTATTTCACACTGCATTTAGCAGTGAAGTTGTTGTTGAGGTCGTTCCATGCCCCCGATGTCGTCATGCCCGCCGTCATATAGGTCCTGATCTGAGCGAGTTTGGGATTTTCAATTGGAACAATACCATGCTCTTCACGCACGACCTTCTCAACGAATACACCAGTACTTACACAGCATCCGAAACACCCTTCTCAGCCTTCTGTCTCACTCGGAGACGTGCATACGAGGAGCAGTCTGCGAGCATGAAGTTCTGCTCTAATGAAACCTTTGTGCGGGTTTGGTTCAGCTTTGTGAAGCTTCAAGCCCTGGACAGCGGCATGGCATGTTCAACTTGTGGAGATCAGCCGGATATTGTTATCGCAGATGGTATTAGCCTCGGTACACATGTTTCGAAGGTTACATCCCATGTCAAACCCCCTACCTTCCTTGATACGCAAAGTGAGAGGATCGAGTCGATCTCCTCTTATATTGCACAGTGTCTTCCAACTATCCCAAAACAAACCGAACGAAATTTCGTGAAGAAGATACTTAACCTAACATCGGGAGCCTATACGCTTGACGCAGTTACCCATGAAGTCAATGCCTCCACAATACCTTCAAAACATCCCGAACTCTATAACTTTATTCTCTTATACATTTCGATCGGATGTAACAATGACCTACGTCCACTTCTATTCAAGAGCTACCGGAACCTCCTTGAACAAATTTCGGCTCCAGATATTGTTCTTCAACTTGTTCCATATCGGGCCATCGACACACTCAACAAAATCAAAGACACCGGCATTGTACCAGACTGGTTTCAACGCGACTTCCCAGCGTTTGGTGTCGTAGCAGAAGTGCATCGACGCAGTCATACAGATTTGCCTGCTGCCCTTCGAGTGTTAGCTGGATGGCTTGCATCACGAGCAACAGAGGTCTACATGCGGCTAGCTCGACATGATCCTAGCCCGCCAAATTACAACTTGCAGTCGGCTGCCTCTCAGGATTGGTATAAGACGGGGACTTATTATGGTCTTCCTGCCGTCCGATCTAGGCGTAGGTATGCCAAGCTGAATCACGATGGTTCTACATTAGATCGCGCAGCCGAGCAGATGGGAGACTGCAACAAGTTCTACAAGACGTACTCTAAAAATAATCTGACGGGCGGGATCATGGTATTATGGTGTCGCCACTCTATTTGCCTTGGATTCCACTCAATACCAACTGCCGAAGGCCGGAACGATGTCTTTTCGGCCATCTATACACGATTTCCCAAAGCGCCGAGGATCATTATCTACGACTTTGCATGTCAGTTGGCGACGTACTGTTTGGTACGCGAAGCTCGCTACTTCCGAGATACACAATTCCTCATCGATGAATTACATGCGCATGACCATACTCGTTGTGGTCAAGCATGTTTTGCCAGCAACTGGATGCGGTATGACAATGAAATTCGCAAGATTAATACAAGTGCCGCAGAGTGTGGAAATCAGGGCATGAAGCGCATCCGCAAGAGTGTTAGCTTCATGAACTTTGAGAACGCTGTTCTCTTCATATGGGTATTCTTACATATTTGGAACCGAGAAGTGGAACGGCGCATGTCAAAGGCTAAATAGCATGTATTATGATTCATAAGCTCTACCTATATCTAAGTACCTAGAGGTTTCCATGATAACTATGATTCTACTTAACCATATACTGAGGCATTTACAGCAGCAGTATTGGCACGGGTCGATAGCTGGCCCCTTTTCCACTCACTAAGAGCTACGTGAAGCTCATCAATGAGATGAGACTTGCCGATATCCGCAAGAGCCTGCTCAAGTTGAGGCGAGACAAAGCTCTTAGCTTTGCCACGGTGATCTGAAATAGACTCAGGCCTGAATCAAAAAGTTAGACCAGATTGTGTAAGAAGGGGACAGATACGTACCGAGAGCAGTAGACTAATACAAAGGGGTCACAGGCAGAAGAGAGATTTTCGGCCTGCTCAATACATTGGTATCAAGAAATACATTTGAGTACGAAAATTCACTCACAGTTCTGAGGAACCGCTTTGATCGTTCTGAAAATGCATCTGTTCTCTTTTGATCATCCTCGACGAACGCAGGAACATTGACTGACACAAAAATCAGTATGGATTGATAACTTAAAAGGAAATATTGTGATCTACCTGCTGCTTTTCGTCGCCCCGACGGCCGCTCAGTGTACGGTGCCGACACCGACCTGTTATTGCGCTTTTTGGGCTGCCGCCCTGAAGCCGGGTTCTTGGTTGCGTGCTCTGTATTGACTGGTTCTAGAAACAAATTAGACTGTTGAAAAGCGTCAACTAAACATGCTTACCATAGCTCTGTACTTGTGGCGTAGCATCAAAGTTGTTGATAATAGTGGCTGGCCCTTCCAATTGGACACTGGACAGTGTCTCAGCCAAAGCCTCCGGCGTCGGGACCTGGGTTGGGGTCGTTTGGATGAATTGGGTCCAATCACATGAATCTGCACCACTCTGGTTGATTGGGGAAGAACCTGTATTCCGAACAGATATCAGAATGTATTTCAAGATCGTAACTAATAAATGACACGTACCAATGCCTGAAGCATCTCCTGGAAAGTCAATGTTCATCCCGACATAGGACTCGAAAGGGAGACTCCAGTCCGACCCATTGAGTAGCGGATACTGCTCTACAGGAGCATCGAAGATACCCGGATAAGTCTCGGAGGGGGTACCTTGCATTGCGGTATCGAAAATGGGTGTGGGCGCCGAAACGATACCGTCCAATATTCCACTGTTGCTGTCATCACCAGATGATGGAGGCGAGTACTGGGGTGAAAACTGGAATGATGAAGCGAAGGGCATACTATTTTCGACGGGAGTTGCAGTGGCGGAGATTGGAGAGTCTGTAAATGTGGGTGAGGGAACATTTGGGAGCTGCAAGGCATTAAGATACAGTTCATTAAGATAGAGCAAGAGTACATACAAAATGGCCAAGTCCCACACAGATGTGCCCTCTTCGTGATGGTGCACGACCACCATTGACTATAGCACAATCATGCTTGTGGCATAAATCTGAAATGTGTCAGCAGGGAGCCTCCAAACTCGTTGAGTTGACTTACTGGACATCCTGAGACCTAAATCTGACTCGACACAGTATATCCAATGAAGAGCAGAGAAGATGAGGACAAAACATCTCCCGGATGCTTGCTTTTAAGGCATAGCGGGACCCGACGCGTAGAGGAACGTGAAATGATGTGAGGAAAGAAAGAGCAGCCCAGGGAGCTGAAACGCGACGACGATGTGACAAGGTGACGGTGTAGGGAAGGGGGAAATGGGAGTTTTCTTGGGCTTCCAGTCTTTTAACCACTTGTAAACCAGCGAAATTCGGGGATGTCTTCGCCAATGATTGTTTTCTCCGGCTAAGCGAGAAGACCTGTGGATTGCACCGACATTATCAACAGCTTTCTCGGAGAAATTAAATGAGACGTACCTGAGATTCCAGTGAGTGGACAACCAGAGGAATACAAAGATATCTGTGCAATGCGAGGGCGAGTCACTCGGCGCGGGACACCGATTACACAACCAGTGTTTTTTCACCATCAGCTGTCCCCTGGATCAAGTCACGGAGCATTTCACACACCCCGAATCCAAGATTCAGCTATTGCTTTTACTGGATGTACTCGGTGAGGAGAACTTGGTTCGTCTCGCCAGTCATTCATTTCTCGATGCTTTATTTGCGTTACTACTCGACGACAAGTCCACCACTTCCATAACCATCGCGCTTTCCATTTTAACCAAACTTGTTATTTCTGCACCGAAACGAATGAAATTCCGGCTCCGGGAACTTTGTGCAGTTCTGGCACGCATGATTTGCTGGGATCCCGCTGTCTCGGATGAAACAGACGACCAAGGGGTTCCTGTTGGAGTCAAACCGCCAGAGTACAGACGGTTTTTCACTTATCTATATTATCTCTTTCCATGCGAAATCCTCGACTTCTTGCGTAAACCAGCGGAAATGGATACAGAAAGAAGATGGGACGAAGACAAAATCCAAATGTTGTCAGAGGTGCGAATCTCATTTCTTTTGCTCCGAAATATACTGAGGAACGGCACAGTCGCTGCTAAGAACACACATTACACATCCCTACCTACTCTATCCTCACAAGGTCTTTTGGGAAGAAGAGGAAGAACTATACGACTCGGCACGGATAGCGAGTGAAGGTATGCTCATGGACGTTCGATATACTTCCATTGCACTACACGAACGATACTCGAGCGATGAGGCGAAGCCAGATGCCGAGAAATTACTCGAGTTGTACACACCTGCACTAATCCCACCCGAAACTTCACCTATCCAAGAACCGAGACCGTTGGAATCCACGTCACTACATTCTGCCGATTCGGACGAAAGTCTCGCATCACTTCAACATGCCCTCCTTCTCCTACAGACCCAAGCACGTTTCACATCCTACCTTCAGGAACAAAACATCAAACACATTGGAAGACTATATCAAGACCGTGTCCTCGCTCGTAATGCCGAAGTGGAACGTCAAGGGCTATACAACAAGCTTCGAAACTATCGTGCGCAGGTGGTTCGATTGGAAAGCGAACTCAAAGAGCATAAGGAGCAATCCCACTCTGCTAAAACGAAATATCTGGATTGGAACACAGAGTTACAGAGCAAGTTGAAGGAGCTGAGGGAAGAGAAAAGAGTGTGGTTGAGAGATGCGGCATCGTTGCGGAGTGGATACAATGAGCTTGAGGTATGGTCTTCCGATCTGTCTGTTCTACCATTGGTCTTTTGACCTAGTTGTAGGCGTTATTTAAAGCCCAAGGCAAGCTCTTGGACGAGGCATCCAGAGAGCTGTTCCGTCTTCAAACTGAGCGGAAAGCAAGCCAGCACAAAATTGATCGATTGGACACGTACGAAAAGCAGATCGCAGATTATGAGGTGACAAGGGCACTATGGTGCGCATGTCCTTTGTTATCATAACTCGATGTCCTGACCGTCTCCAGGGAGGCAGATTTTACTCGTTTCAACGAGCGTGCAGAAGAAATGCAGGAAATGAAGACGCGAATGAAACAGCTTGATATCCGCGTACAGGCCCTGTACGAGACGGGAGCAGAGCAAGAGCGTACAATTCAGTATGTCTGGTTCTGCGTTGTCCCCCTTCGTTCTGACAGCCCTTCTAGAATGCAAAGAAAGCATGTCGAGTCTTTAGAAGCGCAGCTCTCTGCTGCATCGATACCAAGGCCTCATCATGAACCTGAGAACCAAGATGCCGGGAAGACAGTCAGAAAGTTACGCCAACAGAATATCGATCTCAGAGAAGAAGTAGAAGAACTGAGAGCCATGGTAGAAGTGCTGAGAGCTCGGAGCGGGGGTGGCTGAATATCTCATGGTACGACTTACTTTCTCGGTGTTTGCTACTGCTTACTCTTCGACATGCTTCAGTCGATCTATGTACTACATATGCAACGCGGATTTTTTACGTCTATATTACTTGCGGCCTGAAGCGAGGTTTTTACCAGTGGTAAGATGTCTCGTGATCTTATACAAACAGAAATATCCTTGACGCGCTGCAAACGAAGTAGTCAAATGTATTAATAGGCACGCAATCCCGAACGGTCGCACTACGAAGAAATATGAGCACGTATATTGTGCAAATCAATACTCGTTATTGCATCTACCATTTAAGTGGTTGGCGAGATTTGACCGGTAAAGAATACAATTGCGACAGTTCGCAGGGGCAGAGGTTGGGTAAACATTCAAGCAAAACCGGGGCCATCTGGACATTTGTTACTCACTTTCACATTGGGCTATACCACCGTTAAACTTGTTCGGTAAAATGCAGGAAGAATCTTTTCAGGATCGCGCGTTCACGCCGTTCGAGCCAGCCCGCCACTCCCTTGTGCCTAATGTTCATACGCCGCAAGCAACCCCATTTTTCCGCGCTGGTTTCTCTAATGACTCCAAGAAACTAAACGAAGAAAGCCTTGATCTTCCAGGTATAAAAACCTCGAACAATCCAAGATATCCTTCAGCTCAATAGCAGACTCCAGCTCTCATACTCGCATCCAGAATGAGGTTCACGCTCTTCTTTGCCCTTCTCGCTGCTTCTTTGGTGGCCGCTGTATGTATCTGAATATCTTCTTACGATGCCGGGCACTTTGCTTATTGATGTTTCGGTTCTAGCTCCCGCCTCCTCCGGCATCTAGTGCGCCAGCTCCGCCTTCCTCAGTGCCGCACGTGCCACCATCATCGCTACCACCGAGGCCATCTTCCTCCGCTCCGTCCTCAGGCCCACCCAGGCCGCCGCCTTCTTCGTTGCCACCACCGCCACCAGGACCATCGTCCTCAGCTCCCCCTTCTGGCCCACCTAAGCCACCTCCATCCTCGCTTCCACCGCCGCCACCTTCCTCTGTGCCTGTACCACCGTCAGGCACACCTAAGCCTCCGAAGCCTACTGTCACGCCGAGCAAGCCTCCCGTGCCAACCTCTTCTTCCGCCTAAATGGCGTGTACACTGAACAAATATTGTCGTAGGTCCTACCTTTCATACATTTGGATTTTTTACACTGACCACGGTAACTTCAGTTTCAATTTCGTCTGTTCTCGGGTTCTATGAAGAAAAAAGCAGAAAAAGATAAAAATTTATCAGTTGGATTTTGGATTGCACATGTACTTATACGTCGGAAAAAAAAAACAATGCGTAGTGTTCGTGAATGGTCCTCAATGGCTACTCAAGCTACTCAAGTCCGATCGGTCTATCTGGACAGAAAATACAGAACGGGCCCCAAGAATCCGAGGCTACACTAGATAGCTCATGACAATACGATGCGTAAAATCCACCAGCACATCAGTCCAGTGATCGCTATGCTAGAATAGCCTGCCCAAGTCAGGATACTTGCTTGCCGCAATGCTTTCCTTCTCGCCTGGTCATAGCTAATATCCGGGCGGAAGGTAACCATAGTGTAAAGTGGTAGCCAATCCCATGTCTTTGGTTCCTCCACGTCGTAAAGCTCCCGACAGAGGAGCTCACTCAAAGCCGACAGTGGCTTCGCTTCACTCAGAGAGTGCAGCCAACTATCCAGGATCTTGCGGAGGAGGTACATCGGTGTGGCTACCAGGTGACGTAGCTCGATACTGCAAAAATCGCGTCAGTGTCAATGCCTTAAGCTCAATAAGTTACTCACTAGTTGGTCATAGCTAAATCAGTAATAGCAATGAGATCTTTATGGCGTTCTTCTGAGAACCTTGCCAAGGCACGCGCGAGCCGTTCGCCTTCTTGCTCAAAATCACGACATTCGTCCGCTTTTTCGGCGTCGTTTACGATAGACTGCACTTGTTCTTTGTCGAGTAGAATCTTCAGTACCCTGACGTCCTCCAGACCACAATTTAGACCTTGCCCGTAAAAGGGCACCATGCTATGCGCAGCGTCTCCAAGCAAAATTCCACGATCCTTGTAGTGGTATGGGTTTACCTACGAATCGAGAAAGTCAGTCCGAAGGTCTAGTCTTATATTACGATTTTAACGGGTCGCCACCTTTGTACAAACCAAGGCACTCCTTGGGTTACACAAATGATCCTGGAGCAACCGCTTTTCACCGATTGCCTGGAATGCATCTGGAAAATTGTCTTTGAACCACTCAAGAAACTTCTCTGGCGTATCTAAGCTATTGAACTGGGCGCTGGGTGCGAACAACGTGCATGTGAAGGTTTGATCCCTGTTGGCCATGGCGATGAGCATGTGCGATTGACGAGGCCATATGTGGAGGTGGTTCGGGTCGAAACAAAACGTATTGTTGAGTCCGGGGGGCATGTGAAGTTCCATATATTCATGGTTGATGTACTCTTGTTGAAAGTCCATCCTGGGATGCAAGCGGATCAATAATTGGGCGAGGACATCAAGGGACTCGTTACCTGACAACTTTCATCATTTCCCTTCGTACCGTAGAGTAACTCCCATCTGCACCTACGCAGAGATCAAATGTGACGATCTCGGTCTGCTGGTCAGTGTGGTCCAAGTCTTTGACGACCATACTTCGTCCGTCAAAGTCCACGGAGCAGACCTTGTGCCTGAAATAAACGTCGATGCCCTCTGTCTTGCAGACCCGTCCCAGGAGATCAGCGTTCAAGAGTGCTCGGTTACATGAATTGATACACTACATTCAAACGGTACACTCAGTGACAGGACATGAAACGAGTCGAATGCTTTACCTGTCCGTAACGATCGTATAACTGGCTGTCCAGCCCACCATCCGTGCGATGAATCATGCGACCTCGCATGGGAATACTGACATTCTGTATGAACTGTTCAGCAGCATCTGGGAAGATAGCCTCGAGAGCAGCGATGCCACGGTGGGAAATGGTGAAATTGATGGACCTCTGGCGAGTATTGGCTTGCACCGCGGACAGACGTAGGTCTAGTAGCAAATCTAAGATTCAGCACGGCGCAGACGGAAGAGTGCAAAGCCCAATACCTGCTCGAGCCTCGTAGATTGCTACTTTCCATCCGCGATTAGCAAACATGATAGCTGTCAGACAGCCAACAGGGCCTGCACCAACGATCACAGCTCTTTTTTGGCAGGATGGAGATAGAGGAACCATGAGAGACAGGATAGTAACTCACTCACCATTCGCATATCGGCCTCGTATTTGTAGCGCTTAACAACACCAGTAAGAAAAACAAATTTCCTTACGTATGGTCTAGATGGCGGGTAGGGTCCGTCATATAGCTATACTGTTGCATGCGGTCCACTGCAAGATGACTTGTGCTATTGACGTCGATCTCGTAAGACGGGATGAGACAGGATATCGATTGGGATCTCTTCTGGGATTTGAAGGAGTTCGTGGCAACGACCAACGAAGAATACATTGGAAAAGGCGCTGCCATATCACTGTACGGTTCATTCCAACTCCTGCATTTTTGGCTAGTACCTCTTTGGGTCACATAGAGATGTCCATTTATGACTTGTCGTCCCTGGCTCACCGAAGTGATATGGATCCCGCAGGGGTGAATAAACGGGCCGCCTTTATATTGTTGATCGATTAATCTTGCGACATGATCTTGGATGAGTATGTTACGCAGAAAAGTCGTCAACGTTGGTGCCAATGCCAGCGAGAATCGAGCTGGCAACATCACCTAAACACACTAAGAGCCCAGCTGACTTTCCCGTGCGTATACTGGGCATTGGTACGTACATACCCTTAGGCTGACGTGTGTCGGCCGTACGATTCCTGGCCTGCTAATTACCCCCCGGTTTGCTGTAGGGCGCAACTTGGTTGAGATCCGGACATTGCACAATATTTCCGAGTCATAATAAAGCACGCTAGTCCACTGGACTACGATCCTGCCAACGGGTATGAGCGGTGATTTATTGATTCACGAATGGGCCTGAAAACGATGACACCTGGTGCCCTCTGGTGCCGCAGTAAAAGTCCTGTTGCTCTACAAAACAGAAACTGATTATTGCGTGGAAATCACCCTTCAAAGATAGCTGTTGTTCTGTGTAGTCAGCGAACGGCTTGGACAAGAAGAAAGTAGAATTACGAACACGAGCATCGGTACAATAAGATGGTCATAATAATACAGAACATCTGGGCCAGTGTGAATGGAGCTTGTGATGCAGACACGACCCATCATCGAGACGGACATGGAAAGAAGTGACATGTACTCGAGATTCGTGTCCTTCTATCTTCCGAGGACAGAAGACACTGGATGGACAAATAGCCATACCCATGCAGCTCGAACAACAGACCTGTGTGCACCTCAGAGCGAAAAGAACCTGAACTTGACCTGAACACCCATGCAGCAGGTCAATACCTGTAAGCTTTGGCGTATGCTTTCACAAGACCGAAATAGTCACCTCAGACATCATGGACATTGCAACGCCAGCACTGACAGGACGTACTTATATTGATTGTTCCGTAGCTCAGAGTAGCGAAAAGGATGAGGAAGAATGACGATATCACATTACAAGGCTGTTGACTCAGATTTGCTAAGGATATCCTAGGTATGGCCGACTAAAACTAGACAGGGGTCAACAAGGAGCGCAGAAAAGAGAAGTAGGACGCACATGATGCCTTTGATTGTTTCGGGTGCCCATTCCCTTGCAGAAACGATGGCATTTTCTCCTGCAACTAGTAGAGTGCGATGCGGGATTTCCGAGGTCGCATCCGAACGAACTTTGGGATTTCAAAGACCCTGGTCTTGAGAAAGCAGCTCAGGCAACATAGATAAACTCAACGCTCGCATTTCTTGACACAAGGGTGCTGGAGAGAGTTGGATGAGGAACAGAGTCAAGTCAGGGAAAATTTTGACGCCTGGCGAGGTCTCGTTTCCTTGCCCCCTACACGCGGTTACGGTGTGCACCGACTATGTTGGCCTAAGGAAACCCGGTCACGGGTGGAAGGAAGAGTGCGAAAGCACCTTTGTGCACCTATCCTATGCGTTCCACAAAAAAAAAAAAGAAAAGAAAATTTTGACGCCCAGCCGCGTACCTTTCGGTATATTATGTCATCTACCTGCGGCATTTCTTGCATCAAAGGTGCCTTTGAAGAACCAAAATCTCGAGAAGGTTGGCTTGCAGAGTGTAACCAGCTTTTCTCCAAAAGCTCTACAATTTCATGCTAGACCTATCAGTCTTAGTATAATTTGTCAGCGTGTTATTGAGGCAGGGAAGTGAAGAGGAATCCTCCCGGCATTCCCAGTCGGCATCTCGGTCAGAAATGCCAGAAAAACGATGCGCCCTGCCGAGATACCGGATCCTGGTGCCACCCGGCACTCCAACTCCAATGATCATTCAAGCTGGACAAAATATATACCACAATTTTAAGCATCGAATCTGTATGTTCTATATACGACAAAAAGCTGAAAGAACGCGAAAGATTTGTGAATAGTCCTATGTTTACGCTACTTCCCAGCTGGCATCCAGCCCAAATAGCCTCCATGTCACGCGTAGAATACACCAACACATAAATCCAAGGATGACCATTCCGAAGTAGCCCAGCCAAGTGAGGACACTCGCTTGCGTCAACGCTTTCCTTCTCACTTGATCATAGCTGATATCTGGACGAAAGGTGACCATAGTATAGAGTGGCAGCCAATCCCATGCCTTTGGTTCAGCCGCATCGTAAAGCTCCCGACCAAGGAGCTCACTCAAAGCAGATAGCGGCTTCGCTTCACTCAGAGAGTGCAGCCAACTGTCCAGGACTTTGCGGAGGAGGTACATCGGTGTGGCCACCAGGTGACGTAGCTCGATGCTAAAGAACCGTGTTATTAGCAAAAAAAAGCCTCTACTTCGATACAACAGTTACTCACTAGTTGGATTTGGCTAGATCAGTGATAGCAATCAAATCTTGGTGTCGTTCTTCAGAGAATCTTGCCAAGGCACGCGTGAGCCGTTCGTCTTCTTGCTCGAAATCTGCTACGACAGTCTGTACACGTTCCTTGTCGAATAGAATCTTCAACACTCTGACGTCCTCCATGCCACAGTTTAAGCCTTGCCCGTAGAAGGGTACCATGCTATGCGCAGCATCCCCAAGTAAGATTCCACGGTCCTTGTAGTGGTATGGGTTCGCCTACAAAACCAAAGAGAAAAAATTAGCCATAGCTCTAGATTTAGGTAGAATCGGGGGACCTTTGTACAGATCAACGCATTCCTCGGGTTGGACAAGTAATCCCTAAGCAGGCTCTCCTCCCCGATTGCCTGGAGTGCATCGGGAAAATTTCCCTTGAACCACTCCAGAAACCTCTCTGGCGTATCCAACTTTCGAATTGGGCTCTGGGTGCGAACAACGTGCAAGTGAATGTACAATCCCTGTTGGCCATGGCAATGAGCATAAACGATTGACGAGGCCATATATGGAGGTGGTTTGGGTCAAGAAGGAAGGTTTTCTTGGGTCCCGGCGCCATGCGTAGCTCCATGTATTCGTGGTCGATGTACTCTTGCTGAAAGTCCATCCTAGATCATAAAGCCAATTGGTTAGGTCAAGATTAGAAAGAAGGAAGGGACTCAATACCTCACGACTTTCATCATTTCTCTTCGTACCGTCGAGTAACTGCCATCAGCGCCTACGCAGAGATGAAACTCGACGGTCTTGGTTCTTTCACCATCAGCTTGATCCAAATCTTCGACGACCATATTCCGCTTGTCGAAATCGATAGCGCGAACCTTATGCCTGAAATAAACCTCGATGCCGTCTGTTTTACAGACCTGGTCCAGAAGATCCACGTTCAAGAGCGCCCTGTCGCAAGAATTGATACACTACAATACGGTACATCAGCGGTGAGCGATGAACATAAACTCAACTCTTTACCTGTCCATGACGATCGTACGGCTGACTTTCTGATCTACCGTCCGCGTGGTGTATCATTCGACCTCGCATTGGAATACTGACGTTCCTTATGAAACGTTCAGCAGCCTCTGGGTAGATAGCCTCCAGAGCAGCAATACCACGATGTGAAATGGTAAAGTTGATAGACCTCTGGCGAGTATTGGCCTGAACCACCGGCAAACGCAAATCTAATGGATACGAAGATTCAGCACAACGTAGAGAGAAGAATGCACGGAGACAGGTACCTGCTCGGCTTTCGTAGACCTTTACTTTCCAACCGCGGGTTGCCAGCATGATGGCTGTTAGACAGCCAACAGGACCTGCGCCAACCACGACAGCTATTCTTTGACGAGACGAAGGCAGAGGTACCATGAGAGACAGGATGGAGACTGAGTTACCGTTCTCTCTGCACAGTATACGCCTTTTATAGCCTCCGCCTTTACAATCATGAGGCTCGGATCGGCTGTCCAGAGGTGAGTCGGGGGACCATCGAGCTACCAAAGGCGAAATATGAAGTAACAGCTGAACGGAAATGAGTGTTTTAGTTGGTAAATGGCCAGTACACGTCCGAGACGCGTCCAAATATTGATCGGGTTCTTGACGAAGACTGAGGGACGGATCGAAACCGTGCTAAGGGGGAATTATCGAAACTAGGTTGAATCAAAGGCGAGGATCGAGCGTAGTTGTAATGCCTGGAAAAGTGCCACTTATTCCTATGACGCAGGTACGCCCATAGAAGCTGGATCGAATACGAGAGTACTGACGAGTTAGTTACGCTGTTTCTGGTTTAAAAAGTATGTTGTCTACGACGGTAGAAGGTCAAAGAGTGGACGAGCTCGGACATCATCTATGAGAAGTTCAAGTGGCCAGCACGACGATGAACAGCTGTTTAGCATCGACGTCTGGACCACTTACTGGAAACTTCTTCAGGTTCCAGCCCAAGATCTTCGCCCTCTATACAGGGATCCTTTTGTGTTCCGAGGTTTGAAGCTTTGAAGCTTGTAGATATCGTGCCTTTTCCGCATTGATTGGCCTAAAAGTCACGATCAAGAATATCTGTACTTCAGAGTCAGAAAATCATACATAATCTTCTGAGATATAGCAAACCTTTTCAAAACAAGCAGTATTGAGCATGACCGTTGCATGACCGTCGCATGACCGTATGCGACAGGTTATGAGATGTGGCTGTGTCTTTTTTCCCTTTGCCCTTCAGGTGAGTATCCTTCTTCCAACTGCTCTGCTGCTCCATACGCTGACTATTGGACTGGCCTAGGACAACAATGTCGATTCAACACTACACCTCATCTTCACCGTGCCAAGCACCTTTATCATCACCACAAACCCCAGCATCCCTTGACCGACAAATCATTCTGGCACCGTCAAACACAATCCTCCATCTCCCAAACGAGATATTCTGCTCCATATTCCATGTTCTCCGCGAGGACGACCCACAAATTTATAGCTTCCCTGCTTTAAGCTCAGGCCTTCGTCATGGGGAGGGCATGTCAGCTATCGTGACCATTTCTGCGGTCTGCCGACGTTGGCGCCAGATCGCCTTGTCGACACCAGGACTCTGGTCATCATTTTATATTGACCTCGCAATGTGGAAAAACGGATCCGGGCTTGCTGGACCGATCTCGCACCATGCCACTAAAATTCGTTCTCAGTTGGGATAGGTATATCAGCCATGTTGGAGACCCTGCGATGCAAATCCTGGCCAGCAACTCGTTTCGTTGGTTGGAAGTCCATTTTCCTTCAGACGATACAGCACCGAATCCCGGCGTCATGGTTCGAATCAAAGGCCGACTTCCCCTGTTGCGATGCCTGGAGATTGGCACAGAACTTGGACGACAGGACCTATTTGAAGATGCACCTGCGTTGATATCCATCGGGGGCACACCGGACCCAGACTGGCAGCTGCCTTACGACCAGCTAACAAAATTGAATCTCAACTATTGCCAGGGAGATGTTGCCATCCCCATCCTACAGCGTTGCACAAACGTGCAGCACGCGGAGCTCGATAATATAATAGACTGGGAGGGCCAAGATCGGGTCACAATGCCTAACATGCGTTCGATGGTGATCACTGCCTCCAACGATGAAGAAGTGATTTTCACTTGCAACCAACTACGTCTCCCTCAACTCGATTTCCTTGTGCTCCAGAACGACGTTTACGTGACCAGGGAGCCACCATTAGATGAGGCAGGCTACGATATCTTGATAGAGAGGTTCTTCACGGACTGCTCTTGTATCACCACTTTCAAGATGAAGGGCTTGCGAGTCTCCGATCTACAGCTCATTCGTATCCTCGCCTGCCTCCCTCAGTTGCGAAAACTCAGCATTCGGAACCTAGTTTGGTACGTTCCGAATGCACAATCATACAGCCTCCAGCCCTCCAACCGGACTATCAGCTCCCAGTTCATACAACGTCTCACAGTCAAACAAGATGCGGAGGAGTTAGTTATTGTGCCCAAACTCACGGAACTGACTCTGGCGTCCCTGCCACGCGATTTTGATGCCAGGAGTTTTGTGGACATGATTTTCTCTAGGTGGAGACCTCGGAACGGTGGGCCTGCGACATTTGACGATGATTGTTTATGCACTGTCAAGGTTGGGTTGAAATTCAAAGACGACAGTGATGTTGCGCAGGAGTTTTCGAGATTGGAACCACTGCAGAGGCTTGGGTTCGGGTTTAACGCATATGAAAAGATATGATAATGTGGTTCAAGAAGGTCGTGTACTTTAGCTTGCAATGGAGGTTTTGAAATTACCCTTGAATCCAATATGTCGGTTTACATCGCGCCGGGGTCGGAGAGTGAAACACGCCTTGTTTTTCTTCATTCACCATCAATCTACAACTGGTATGTCATTGTGTCAAGCCTTTCTTGCCAATTCCAATCTTTTTGACAACCCGGTAAATTCAAGGGTATCGTCACAACTCATGAGCACCCTTTCCATCCACTCGCCCAACCTGGCCATTTTAACTGACCAGACCTTGAGTGAGCAAAACATCGTAGAGGAGACTCTGTCTGTGGCAGAAAGCGATCTCAAAGCTTGCGACGCAGAGATCGCAGCTCTTCTTTCTCGTCGCGAAAGGCTCGTTCAGACCATACAGAAGTGCAAAAGTGCGCTGTCACTCATCAACAACTTTCCACCCGAAATCCTTTCGTACATATTCGAGATCGTCTGCGAGACCAACACATTCGGGAGTTCGAAACAGATAGCTGCTATAACTATATCCGCAGTTGGCTGTCATTGGCGACAGATTGCGTTGTCGACGCCCGCATTGTGGTCTTCATTGAAGATTGATTTTACTTCGTGGGGGCAAGCGGAGCGTGGATTGGCACATCTCGTTCGAACTTTTATGGAACGATCCAAAGCCATGCCGCTAAAGATACACACTATTTGGCACGACAACCACTACACCGAAATCGTCAATCCTACAATGCGCATCCTTGCCGATCATTCGTCGCGTTGGTCTGAAGTGGTGTTCTTCAGTGACGCAGGTGTTTTGGAGGCAGAGGTTCTCAAGGGAATCAAAGGGCGCCTTCCCTTGTTGCGACAACTGGATATCGATTTTGGAACGCTTGACGTTTTTGACGATGCTCCCGCTTTGACGTCGGTCGCCATTTGCATGCCAGACTACGCCCCATCCCTGCCCTACAGTCAGCTCATCCACATGACGCTCAGGCATTGTTACAACGATTTCGTGGCCACCCGTATATTTCAACAATGTAGGCAAGTGCGGCGATTAGAACTTTTGTGGGTCGAAAACAGTCTCCCTATCGAACCGCAAGTGTTAATGCCCAGTGTGGATACCCTCAAAGTTTCTGGTGGAGAGTACGACATTTGTTTCGCAATTGCCCACTTGCTTCTACCCCGACTCGAATCTCTCGAGCTCGTCGCTTTGTTCATCGATGATCTGGGGGCCTGGGAGATGTGGAAAGATACACCCATGGTACAATCTTTCTTCCAACAATGCTCTTGTATCACCAACCTCCGTATCGAGAATCTACCCCTCTCTGACACCCAGATTATCACTATCCTCACCTATGTACCTACCCTTCGAAAACTTCACATCGAAGACGCAGCTACCATACCCGAACTCGCTGTTGACTCGCCTGTCAACCAAACCATTACCCCCACTTCTCCTTCGGCACCTCTCATTCCCGGAGAGTACAGAAGAATCATCAGTAATCGTACCCACCTCACAGCGCTATTCCTCAAAGCCCACTCGAGAGGATTTGATTCCGAGCAGCTGGTGAAAATGGTGTCTTCGAGATGGATTCCTCGAGATATTAGAGGTACATGTATCGACCGTGTGCAAGTTGTCGAGGTTGTGTTGGGATATGATCGAGATATGCCTTTCATAGACGTATCGGCATTGGAGCCTCTGGTAGCTGCGGGGCTACAACTCACAGTGACAATGTTTAGGACCAAGGACCATAATTGAATAGATTTTTGTAGAAGTGAAAATGTTGAGTAGTGCCTCCAGAGGGTATTGGATGAGAAAACATTGACAGCCCAAAATAATGTGGATTGGCTATGATAATACAACAATGATGACAACACACTACTCCGAAGCGGCCATAACTAGGCAAGACAGTCAGTGGAACGTATACATTGTAATACGAGTTGAAGACGTACTGGCATTGATGAGATCACCACCACTCTCCTTGAGGACCTTGACGGCCTTTGCTCTAGAGCAACCGACCTGGCTTATAACGAGGTCAATGTCTTTTGGATCGACGCCGGTTTCGTCAACGGGACCGTCATCTTCTTCTGCGGGTTGCAACTCGGGAATGTCATCATCATCATCGTTCGAGGTGATAGCAGGGTTGGTGGCCGAGGGTTGGGAAGCCATTTGTTGAGCAGCAGAGAGTTGGGCTTGCGTGTTCATGTCTTCAATCTGCGAAATAGTCTGAGTATCAACCTGAGGAACAAGTCCTTGCTACCGTACCTTCGCCTCTCCAAACACAATGTAGCAGTCGCTGTTGGGGCTCTTGTACACATCGGGGCTAGCAAGCACGAACAAAACGTTCTTGGGTCTTCTGAGAGTGACACGGGTGATGTTGGGGACCTTCTTCAAGCCCAAGGTGAAGGAGAGCTTTGCGAGCTTTCCTTTCACTGCGAGATTGGATCTTGTCGAGGGCAGCAGCAGAGGTAGGATCCTCTTCGTGGTCGTGGTCGTGATCATGGTCATGGTCATGGTCATGTTCATGTTCATGTTCAGAGTGATCGGACTCGATATGTGCTGACATCTAAAGAGAAAACGTGAATCCAGCATAAATTTCGTCTCTTAAGCAAAAGTTATAGCTATAGATTGACACTAACCTTGTATTCCTTTCCTAGAGACGACTTTTTGGTGCCCTTTTGCTGCTTTTTGGACTGCTTGTCGCCGTTTCTCTCTTCACCACAAGTGTTTCCGAGAGTATGTGACTGTGACGTACGTGACTGTGACAATCACTCTCACCACCTCGCTGTCCTAGTAATTAATAGTATATCTTCCACTCCATTTCTGGGTAACTGGGATCTATCGACTTGCGCTCGCTTTGGCGCAGGAAACAGTGTTCTCGCCTCATTTGTGATCTACTCTCAGGGTGCGCCTCTATCAAACCAAAACGTCAAGCGGCCATGAAACCCCTGCTGAATCTTGGCCTTCACACTCGCGCTCGACTCCGACTATGTGTTTTCAAATAGCAGGGCTTGTGCTGGTTTCAGGATCATCGTATTAGTGCAAACATGATTTTAGGGACATTGACCTGCATCATCATCATCGAGGGCCGAGAAGGGACGTTCAGCGACTCAGTACTCAGAGCCTGAAACTCAGACTGGTAGGCGTATCACAGCCTGCCACCTCGGGCAGTCGCTACTACTTCTTGAAACGCGAACGAATTGCAAAATCAAGCGTTACCCTAAATGCTTTCGCCTACTTAAACTCCAAATTTTTCCTTGCGAACCCATCACGTTAAGCATGCACACCAAAGCCCTCGTACTCCCTACACTACTCTTTCTTGCTTCGCCTGTCCTCTCTATCTGTCCCGGCTTCAACTTTGGTATTGGTGAAGGATATGCTTCTCTAGGGCCCGACTATAAGCGATGTTAGTTCCATCCTCTCTCCACGGTGTTCTGTCTCATCATTGCCCTAGGGGACGTTCATGATGCCAACTGCAACATTGTCGATGCCTATGGCGCAACGAGAGATAATCCCTGTACCTCTGGTAAATTTGGATGTACGCCCCCTCCCGTTACCTTCAATTGGTATAAGGCTCGCAATGGACTCGAGTATGTGTCTACCAGCAAGTCGTGTCACCCTGTGCTAACTTTTAAACAGGTACAAATGCCGACCAGACCCCAACTCTGGCTCGTGTAATGGCCGGAAAATCTCAGTTTGCGTGAGTCATGAGCCTCGTCAACAGGCTCGTAAAGGACGTTTCGCTAATAACATGATTTCTGTAGTGCCGCAACGATGGCAACTAACCTTGCTCAGACGCCGGCGCGAAAAGAAACTGACTGGTTTATGAATCTGCCCAAGTACTACTTCAGTTTCTTGTATACCTACAAAGATGGTCCACTGATATTTAATCTGCGTGAACGCGAACGTGAACTGTAATCCTGGAAAAGTATGGTCCGATATCGGTGTTGTAACACCCGGTGTACTCCCTTCACCTCTCAACTGCAAGTGCACCGAGTGTAAATTTTCTATCTCGCCACTATCGTGTCCCAACCTGGATTGAATGAGTTTCAACAAGGGCCCAGGATCGAACATGTCGCCCGAGGCATCCAGAGTCAAGTCCGTAAGGCGGGGTATCAGGACTGTATCTGAAGGTCCGACTGCAGTGAGACTCTGGAAGAACGGGGAGGTGATGGTCCTGTTCCCTGTTTGGCGGCCTGGAGGACCATCTAAAACCCACCTACCAAGGTCTCGAATATGAAGCTTTCGAAGAGAAGGGAGACAGGAGAGGATGCCTATGACCTGGGTGTCGGTGATAGGTAGATTGTCTAAGCGGAGTTCTAGGATTGGTGAATCGCCGAAAAATGTTTGAACACTGGATGTATCCCAAACTGTCCAGCCAAGCTCGGTTCGACGCTTATCGAAACATTTAAGCTCGATAAGGGTGACGACAGGAAGTGTCAGTTGCAAGACTAAAGAGATGTCACATTCATCTCTCGTCTCTACCCTCAGGGTGTTCATGCTAGGGAAAGCCTCCATCAGGGCTTCAGCGACACCACCCCCAACCCAGTATAGCTTCAGCTCCTCTATGGCTTTGCAAGCCTGCAACATTCGGAGGGCAGAGGGCCCATCGCATTCCCTGAGCTCTAGGAGTTTGATATGATCCAATGGCAATGACGGGACTGGGACATTAGACCCTGGGGTGTAGGTCACGGAACAGAGGCTGGGAGCATCCGAAAAGAGACCGTAAGGCTCAACGAGTCCGAAATTGACGTATCTCAACCGCGGAAGACATCCTCCAATGGGTAGGAAATCATCGTGGTCCAGAATATCCGTCGGACCATCGAACTCAACATCAAACCAACGACACGAATTCCGGACAAGGATCTCCAAGGCAGACCTATTGATACGATCTAGCGGAGAGTTCACGTCCTCGTCGCTATCGTCGTCGCTATCATCTTCTTCGTCTATCTTCAGTCGAAGTGTTAAAGGATTCGTTTTGGATCGTTCCATGAATGCTTGGATGGTTCGGGCGAGACGCGAGCCGTGTCTTGTTCCCCAAGAGCTAAAGTCGATATCTAGAGACGACCAAAGTCTTGGTATCGACAGCGCAATCTGTTGCCAACGATAGCAAACTGCGCAAAGCGTCGAAGCAGGGGAGAGTGTGTCTGGAAGTAGGATATTCTTTTGGCAGTAGAATTCGAAGATGAGGGACAGGATTTCGGGTGGTATATTCTTGACAGGTGATAGTAGCGATCGACATCTTTCTGCTCTTCTGACGAATCTCTGGCGTTGAGCAAGTAGCTGTGCAATCTCGGCCTCGTAGTATCTGATTGTGTTCTCTGCGTCGCAAAGGGCACGGGCGATGACGCGTCTATTGGACGAGGAAGCAAGGTGCAACAGCTCTCTGAGGGCTGATTGGTCCGTTGTCGATAAAGCAGCCTCAAGAACTTCCGGTTCCGTGCCTATGGCGCTGCCCATCCTGCTTCTGAGTATGAAAGTGAATTCGTTGTATTAGGTCCTATCAGAAAGGTCCCGCCGGAACTTCACGACAGTTAATCAGTAAGAAACATGGTCAGAAACAATGGGAATACCAAATGAAATGGCCTCCCACACCCTATCTGAAATCCCAGCCGGCAGCCCACCGTGTGTTGATAATGAGAGTGATGGATATGATGCGGGAAACACTGCAGCCTTCCTTTATTTACAGCTCTCTCACGCACGGACCTTCGGCCGAGTTCTGAATCCCTTGTTGTGGTCAAAATTTCGATAGCACTCTATTCACTGAGATACAATAGTGAGATATGAACCAGGATTACACGAATTTAGTTTGGACACTGTGTTGAACAAGCTTCGAGAGAAGTATATATGGAAGGCCAGTCCAGGATGCAGAAGTCGCGTCAAAAACGCGTTCTTATACGCTGAATACCATAGTTAGCAATAGTCAGATGGTGTCTAGATGAATGGCTCACTGTGAGATTGGGACATAGCTCGTATTTTCTCCATCTAAATCTTCCTGTTGCAATCTGCCGATTCTTCCACTTCTCCCTCTTCAACTTCTTGTCAGCCTCTTTCAATCTTTCTCGCAGCTCCTCTACCGAGCGTCCAAGCTCTTCTTTTTGCTTCTCCAGTACTTCAGTCTCCGCAATGAGTTTAATGAGTTCCTCAACCATGGGGTTCGGAGAGTCTGTCGATTTTGCAGTACTCGTGACGTCGGCGCGTTTCTGAGGATTGTGCCGAGCCTGGCCCGCTCTTTTGAGTGCTTCCTTTTGAGCCGAGGATCTCCTGCGTTTCGCGGCCAAGGCGAAGCCCATGACAAGTCGTGTCGAGGAGGGATGGATCGATGATTGCGGAAGGTAGAGTTTAGCGCTAATCCCGTTACCATTCCAGAACGCGCCAATCACATGGAAGGACAAAAAAACAACGATACTTTTAAGATCGGGGCACAAAATACACTAGTACAAATTTCCGACTCTACATGCATACTCAATCTACTCTACATGTAATAACACAACATATATCTCATCCTTTAACTCTCGACCTTGACACGAGGCAACCTAGGTTCACCCTCAACATAGGGCTCGCCCGTTTCAGCACGCAACATGTCATTGAGCCAAGCACCATTAGGTTGAATCTTGACACCACGAGTGTACATAACTGCCAGGTACAACCATGCAGCAGCATTACCGACAGTACCGACCTCGTCCGAAACGTGGGTCTTGGCGTACTCGCTCATCTTCTTGTGAAGAGCTTCGTCGGTGACGAGGTCATAAAGGTGCTTGGCCACAGAAGCATTGTCGCCTGGTTCGCAGAGGTATCCAGACTTGCCGTCCTCAATCTGAAGAGGAATACCACCAGTGCGAGAGGCGATGATAGGGATACCGGTGTGGATGGCTTCCGAGACTTTGACTTCGAAACCCTCGCGGGTAGAAAGCTGGAGGGCAACACGAGCGTTGGACATGAGAGCATTCAATACTAGTAAAAATTCGTTAGTGATTGCCGCAACCAGGTTAGGATAACCTACATTGATCACTAGGAGGCAACCTCATGACGACAACGTCCTTTGCATACTCGGAATATTGGCCATGGATCAACTGTATTGTCTGATCATAGATGATACTGGCATCTGGATCATCAACAGCACCATGACCACAGATGAGTAGTTGAGGAATCTCGTCTTCGGAAACGTCCTTGGATAATAGTTTCCGGAAGCGCGCATAAGAGTCCACAACGTTGGGGATACCCTTACTGGGGTCAAACCTAGCGATTTGAATGATGTAGTCCCGGTGAGGCCATTTCAACTCGTGCATCTTTTCTTTAGCACAGAGGCTGCGGAATTCGCCCATGTAGAACGAGGAGTCCTGTCCACATCCGTCAGCATTCGACTCTGATTATCGTCGGGCAAAGGGGGACATACCCAAGAATCGAGTTCCTTGTTCAGCCCATCAAGCCAATCAGTTGCAGCTCCTAGAAGAGCCACCTTTTCAGGTGGAACATCATCCGGTACAAACTTATTCACGGGGTGACCTAGGGGAACACAAGTTGCGTTAGCTTTGACGCAATGATTACTGGAAGGAGAGAAACTAACTGATGAACAAGTCGGCCAACTTAATGTAACTCCACAGATGTTTCCATACACCTTCTTGAGGTGATCCGGGGATGTGGACCAAATCCGAGCGAATTTCGATGTGGGAACGGTAGACAATAGGTAAGTCAGGTCGGACTTTACGGATGAGACCTGTCAAATAGAGTTTCACATGAAGGAGATACTAAGAGCATGTTTTCAGAGGCAACCTACCAATGAGACCGACACATTGAGGGTCATCGATGAAGGCCACATCCACACCGCCCGGTGCAAGTGGGCCACCCTCAGCGGTCCAGCGGAGACCATTCTTCAAGATCCAGGCATCAAACGCTTCCTTGGCTTCATCAGTCAGACGAAGATCGGGAGCAGCGACACCTTGGAGGATGTTGTGGTTGTTTTTGGTGGTTCGGAACACGCTTGGCGAGGGGTTCGGCACATACCTGGGGAAAATTGATCAGAATTGGGGTTGTGGGGATAAAGAAAAGGAGTGTGGGGTAGAGTCGTAATCCCGTAGAAAGAATGAATGATGGACATACCACGCTGCGTCAACATCCAATAGGGTCAAGAACCTAATCAGCGCATGTCTCATCTACATTCACGCTGTCAGTTCAAGGAGGAGATAGAGACACGAGCCACATACCAAAGCGACACCACCTGAAAGAGACATTCTCACATCAGAAATTTTCATTGGCAGAAGACGGTGCGGATGTATTACCTCCTTGAGGAGTTGATGAAAAGAACCCTATTTTGACGTTCCTTTCTCTCAGTTCGTCGGCAAGTTTGTTGACCGCGCCCCAAGTTCTGCAAAGAAGCCGAGATTGTATTCAGTCAAAATTGACGCCATCATAAACGTCAGTTTCACATACCCAGGGCCTACTGTCTTTTTGTACTCATCCAAGTCGTCGATAAGATGTATTTTACCACCCGCATCAACAGTGACTTGGTTGCGAGGTCCGATCGTGAGACGTGGGTTGTTGTTCGGACCGTAATACATCAGACACTTGCGAGCCGCGGAATCGGCCTGTTCATCCAGTGTTCGTGGGATGGGAAGTTTGCCAGAAACACCAACACCGAGTTGAGGGGCATGGAGAGCAACCTGGGATGAATCAATGTACACGGTAGGTGTCTCGGTACCAGAAGGAACATATGAGCCAGTTGTGGAGGAGATCCTGTGTTTGACATTAGGTCTTGTAGCAGAATCAGTGTGGAAGGGTTTGATATTGAAGACGATAGGCACAATATCCATGTCTAGCCATAGACGCGTTGTGAGGTTAGGTGCCTGAAGACATGTCAACAATTATAAAAGATGTAGATGTACATTGCTCCTTACCTCCTTGAGCAGGGCAAGAGTAACACCAGCACCGAGAAACTTGCACAGATGCTCATTGGAGAATTTGCGAAGGACCTCGAGAATCTTAGTTTCGATCTCCTTCCCGGTCTTGTCAAGGTTTCCGGCTTTCCACGGAACGGTCAAGGAGGTAAAATCGGTGTTGTAGACGGAATCGTGGATGGAAATGGCAATCTCAAACTGAGTGTTGTTGTTGATAGGGCTTGCAGCAATACCTGCCCACATCGGCTAGAATCGCGACGAGATCAGATAGTTTATCAAGACCCGAGTGGCATGGAGACATACGGTGAGACTGGTGAACGCAGGGACAACATTGGGCTTCTGCTTTGGAGCAATTGTCGAGGAGAGACGACGCCTGACAGCAGCAGAAGGAACCGACTCGAACTGATGGGGATTGGGGGCCATGCTGGTGGTAAGAAGGAAAGAAAATGGACAAAGTTTGGGGTATATATACTTACCAAAACTATATTATCATTGACAAGCTGAGTTCTAACCAAATATTGAAAGAGGAAGTCGGAAGCAAAGGGCTAGACCTAGCCGAGACGAGCGCCTAAACTCGAGGTATCCCACGTGCCTGACCTGCTGTCCGCCTGCATGCTTGATTCTTGTCCTCAATGCACCTCGGGCAATCTCACTTCTCTCGACGGTGCCTCTGTGTGCACAGATTGCGGCGCGGTTCTTGATATAGGCATTTCCTTCATCGATGCAGATTCTTCGAGCCAGAACGTCCAGGTCCAGCATGAACCTTCCGTTCTCAAATCTTTTCGCGGGACCTCAAACTGGAATCTCGCCGGTCAGAGCAAGGAAGCATCCCAGAGAAGAAACACCGTATGTAATTCTCGCACATTCATTCTACCCTTAACCTCATTGTTCTTTTTAGTATCTGATTGACGAATTCATCAAGTCTCTCGCCCATGCTTTGCATGTCCCAGGGCTGACATTACGTGCTACCACGCTCTGCGGCCAGGCCATGGCGACCGGTCAGTTCAGATGGGGAACCAAAGCCAAGATGGTCGCAGGTGCCTGTCTGTCTATAGCTCTCAGAGAATCACAACGTCCAGACTCGTTACCCGATATTGCAATCCTCGTTGAGCAAGGCCTACCCAACCTTAAACGCGTCCTCGCGTCTGTTTTGTCTGCCCTCGGGATTTCCCTCATACCCATTGAACCTCATCAGCATCTTTCTACTTTACAGTCACATTTATTGTCTATCCTGGGTGATTCTTCGCACCATGCGGAGCTTCCGCCATCTCTCTTGAGCGAACTAAAGGCTCTCAATATACGTTCGGCCATGGAGACTGCAAGGACCCTTTCTGACTTGCTGAATCGTTCTCCGGCGTCAGAAGGACTCACAGTGCGACATCCATCGGCACCGACCGCATGCGCCGTGTTCATACTCTCCATCGAAGCCGAGGCCCGGGCTGCCCTTTCGAATGTGACTGAACTTGCAGCATGCTTTGCCGGCAGATGTCACATCGGAAAGGGTATCGCATTGCGCTGCTACAAATCGATGCAGGACGAATTGGTTCAATGGATCGAAGAACTCAATTGGCTAGATACGTACGAGAAATCCGGCCGTGGGCGTGCTAAAGTCGCAAAACGGCTTCTAGTAGCGCGTGCGCTCAAAGATCTCATCAGCTGGAAAGACGATATATGGAAGAAAAAACTCAAGGCTTCCAATTGCTTTTCCGTTGGTGCAGAAATTGACAGACTTGGAGAACCCAATGCAGTGGAAGATGATGTCCCACTCTCCACTGTATCCACTTTCAGTGCCGTTCCCGAGGATGACGGTCGTTCGAGAAAACGAAGGAGAGTCCATCGTGCCATCGGTGATGCTGCACACTTTCTCGCTGATCCGCTCACGGGCCCCATACCTTCCTCAAGCTTCCACTCTACTTCCACAACCAATAACCCCGCATCTTCCCCTCGCAACGTATCAACTTCGTATGATATCACACATCACCATCTCTCATTAGTACAGTATCTCCTCGTAACACCAGCGCAAGTACACACTGTCAAGACTGTACCGTCCCGATTGCAGCTATTAGCCGTTACGCGGGGAGGCTCCGGTCCCGAAACAATCCCTGACGAGGAACTGCTAGCTGACGGTGAATGGGAAGCAATGCAGAGAAGTTCATCGGAGATCGAGGAGATTCTGAACAAATGGCGAATAGACGGAACACTCGAGTCTATTGAGAAGGCACAGAGTCAGGTGGACAAGCCTGAAAGGCCCATCAAGTCCAAGAAAAGAAAGATCAAGGACGGAAGTGAAGAAGGTGACAGGGATGGAGATGGGAGAAGAAGAAAGATGTCGAAGAGAATCAACCTCGACGCATTCAAAGTTTTCATGAATAACGAAGAGTCAGAAGAGTTCCTTGGCATCGACTCTGCGCTCGGGATTGAGGACTATTCCGATGTTTCCGATGACGATCACCACGACAGTGACGATAACTCCGATGCAGACGCACCAAGGCCTTCATTTGCAACTTCATGGGACACAGGAGATGGAGATGTGATTGATGAGTGGCGTCCTTGCTCTCCTTAGTCTCGGATGCATTACCTGGCAACTTGCGAATCAAAGACGATTTGCCTTGTTTTTGCTGTGTATGGTATGTGACTTTCCGCTACATATTGCCTCCCGCGATTCACATCTCTTCTGATCAGGCTACGCGTACTATCCCACGAGCGTGTTCTATTCATACTTGAACCATACACTTCCTTATTTTCTGAACCCACAAAGTCGGCGCGCGGTCCGTCAGTGTACGCAACCCTCATACATATCCGAGTCTCTTCTTCTGACAAGCATTCTAAAGACGCATACCACGTACTTGTCGTATGATTCCATTACTTCTCAAATGATATCGGTGGTTTATCCGAACAGGGTTCACAATCTATAGGCGTTGTGGGGTTTATTCATAAATCATGGTCATCTCTAATTCTTGGGCATGTCGCCTGAAACACGCGGCCTTCGCGAGGCGACAGGGGCCAGGGCCAGAAAAACAGGGCCATCGATACCACAGAAGCTATGTAGTACTTGCACTAATCCAAATGGAAAGAAATATAGACCCCCACACCCAGCTCGTCGCCATCGCACTCAAACAAATAGATATCCATTACTTTGTATCATAGCTTCGGTGGTATAGAACATCATTAATAACGCGTCCGTATCCTGCGGAATCATTTCGCCGGAAAAGAAACAAAGAACAAGAATGTGAACTTCTCAATTATTCCTGCCACTTGGAGTACCAACCCTAACCTGCTCATGTCGTTCTGAGCCATCACTATCCCCATCCTTCCATACTTCTTCAAGAGGACCAGGGTCAGGCCGTCTAACCGTCCCAGCAAGCTCATAATCATCCCGAGACATCGGTTCATCTGTATACCTGCGCGTCATACTGTGTGGGTATGCGGCTCCATTAGTGCCATTCGGAGGAGTAGAAGTTGACATGGGCGTAGTAGAAGGCGTGCGGTGGTGGCGCGACTCCTCGTTATGATGAATAGGGATAATGGCATCCATCTCACGCTTGATACGAGGAGAATAAGGCTTGTGTGACAATTCGGATGAAAGAGGGGGGTAGTATTGGCGGTATGCAAAGTAGGACATGACAGTGCCGAGGATGGAGCCAACAAGAACGTCTTGCCAGTGATCTTGTGGCGGAAAAGTTAGTTGGAATGTCGATGACACAATGGTGCGGGCTTACGGCGGTAATCCATGGTTCGTGAGATGGCAACTAGAGCTGCCGCAGAGAATGGAGCGAGAGATATCCAAGCCTTGCCCTGGGAGTAGAGCTTGAGTTTCAGTCAAACATGTACGGAAATAGCCACTCACTGCATGGCCACGCTTGTCGAATAGGTGAAGCTTTCCGGCAAGATAGAAAGCGAAGAATCCAAGACCAGCAAATGACACTAGAGTGGAGTGAGACTATTGGTCAAAGTAGGTTTTGATGGGGGACCTACAGCTGGAATGGCCAGAAGGGAAACTACGGAATCCATCTCTGAGTAGGTCGGTCTTAGTGCAGATATGCCATGTCTGTAGGCCAAACTCGGGGTTCACAGCGCCAGAAGGAGGCTGGCAGCGGTCAATCAAGTCTATAATGACCGATAGATGAGTACCGCTCGTAGACTGCCAGTTATGGCTAGTGACTTACCGGGTCTGGGACGACCAACGGTAATTTTAACGAACTGGGTGATCGAGCCAGTAAGAGCGAGACCCAAGATTACTTGAGGAGATTGTCAGAGTTGAACAGCTTTCGTGTTTCCAAGAGACTTACGGCCAAGAGTACCTACACGCGTGGGTCAGCAAACGTGTATGGGATGAAGATGGTCAAAGACGACGCACTATTATGGAGGTCCCACCATGAGCGCACAGTTAAAAAGTTGACGACTGGTTGTAAGAGTACAGGGGCGACGAAACATATAAAATACAGAGCGATATTCTGAGAGCGAGCAGGTCAGATGCTGTGCGCACGACAGGTGGAAGGTGTGCTGCTCACTGGAACTCTTTCGTGCACGGCGTAACTGACAGGATATGAATGTCATTGAAGAGAAGATGAGAGGGTCTAGATGAGGACTGACGGGTATCGGATCCTATAAAGGTAACAGATTTGAGTATATCGTTGTCAGGGCCGTGGACCTGGTTTGGACAGACGCACGTTGCATTTTCAAGGGAGAATTCTCTGCGAAATCCTTCTACTTTATCCAGGGAGAAAAAGATGGCACTTGTTTACTGATTAACACAAGATGTATTGATGGATTTCATGTCGAGAAAGACATACGCTAAAGCAATTGTCAAGAGCCTTGAAATGAACGAATCAGCCGAAATAGCTTTGCGAACAGTCGGTCATGATTGACATACCAATCTGGAAGGTAACTGAAAATAAGTTTTCTGGTTCTGGGTTGGATAGCCATTCTAGAGGAATTGGGTGAATTTGAAGAGTCGAATATTTGAGCGTATCTGGCAGGCCTCCTGAAGGGCATCAAGGTTGAAACAAATCGGCTGCACGGACGTACTCTTTTGTTACCCTGTGGCCCGCAGCCAAGCTTTTCTTTATATAGGTCTTGTCTTCTGTCGTCATGTCTGTCTCCAACGAGGCTGTACCAACACGCTGGTCGCCAGGTATTTATGCCTTCAAATCTCCTCGTTTTTCGTTGGTACTAATAGGAAACCTAGAATTTGATTCAATACTTGCTGCGGTCGCGTCAAACGATGTGCTAGAGTGCGTTCGTTTCTCGAGGATTTTCTCGCTCATCTATACCCCTCATGTCTGCTGTCCAGAGTAGAATGGATCAAATTGCGCAGTATCATAAAATTAAAGCTCTCCGAAGTCAGTGTCAACCCCTAGCAATGCGCAGTTATGCTAACGAAAACATTGCACATGTAGAACATTGCTTTATTCTTGAAGGATCCGAACCCACCTCCAACTCCGCCCAATTTCCTGCCAATTAGTCTAATCAATGGTGGCCTCAGATTACCTCCATTTCCTCCACGCCAACAAGCCGGTATAACATCGTTTGAACCTCCTGTCAATTATATGAACGAGGCACAGACAAATCAGATGAAGCAGTACATCGAAGATCACTAGACGAGTTTGAGTCGTGCGTCACCGTCACCCGTTGCTACACGATCGATCTGATTGTACCCTTAGCGAACCACCATTCACCATACAACGCGTCTGCGAACTCTGTCTCGAGCCCAAGAAACACTACAAGGCCGTTGGAAAGTACCTACGCGCCGTCGAGAAATCACTTCTCGTGACATCTTCAAAAGACAGTTTCCCGCCGATAACAGACACAGATGCCAATGGTCTAACGCGTTCTATTTCAATCTCTGGGTCTACATCACAATCTACACCGACGACACCCTTATTCTCTCCAATACCATTTCTTCATGAAGACGCGCGACGATCCAAGTCACGTAGTCCTCCACCTTCCCCATTGGCTCTCGGTGCCGTGGCACCTGTCGGCGAAAGCCATCCAGAGCCCCTTGAAACCAAAGCCCTTGGTTTGGTCGATGAACTCGATGATCCTGGTCCTGGGCACATGAGCGACCGTCCAACAGCACTGACTGCGGTCACGGCCATTGAAGAAGGAAAAGATGGAGCACCGATTCTTCAGTCATTAGAGGAGAGATTCGTGAAGCCTTCTGAACCTGAATCTACGGAGCAAGGAGACGGAGATGCGATGATGGTGGACGAAAATAAGGAGAATACTAGAACATAAATCTGTAAGCGTCGATACGTATAGGAAATCTGGATGCACATACACTCATGAATAGTCCCGTTTGATCTTTTCAAGCATGTAATTCATGCGCAGCTTCATATTGGGTTGACCTTTACCTCCTCCTTTCTTATTCGCCGGAGTTCCCTTGTTTCGACGACTGAGGGGATCAGATTTGTACGTATGCAGAGAATCGCGAGAGTAAGCTTTGCGTGCTAAATCGCGGAGTTCGTCCGATTTGGTATCCTTTCTGTCTGCGTCTGCAGATATCGGTTCTGCGGATTTCTTGGGTTGTGATCCGCGCTTTGCCTTGCTCGTTTCCACACGAGCGCTCGGGCTATCCACGACCTGTGCGTTGGCCTCCGAGTCACTTGTTTGTGGGCCTTCCTGCGCTGCCTCATCGCCCACGTCATCGATGGCGTTCAAGGAAGGCTTGGGAATGTCGGCCAGACCCATCTTTCGCTTCTCCGTTTTCCACTTGCTTTTAATTTTTGCCCTTTTCTACCCATGCTTTTTTGAGAACCTTGGCTGTGAATCCATGAGTTAGTATAGAACCACAGCATGTAAGAACATAAATACCTCTCTCAGCAGGGAAGTGCTGGAACGAAGGCGGTTTTTTCTTCTTTTCTGTCCTGGATGGAGGCATTGCTGAAGATGGCAGTGGTT
The DNA here is from genome assembly GCA_037176845.1 of Paramarasmius palmivorus. Lineage (NCBI taxonomy): Eukaryota > Fungi > Basidiomycota > Agaricomycetes > Agaricales > Marasmiaceae > Paramarasmius > Paramarasmius palmivorus. The sequence continues at coordinate 946,699 of JAYKXP010000008.1, read as the reverse complement.
GCTGACAAATGCGCAACCGAAGTACGCACGGTGAAGCTGTGACTCTAGTTTGTCTTTTATATCCTTCACTTGTACTTTTCACCCACTTTTCAGCCCACACATCGCATGCAGAATCTTAACTCCATCGGTGCGTTATTTTGCATGGTTGTTGCTCAGGTAGAGGGTGGTGGCTCAATATCTCGCTATCCGCAGATCCCTTTGCAGACGAGGACCCACTTGGAGACAACCAAGACGTTGGCTCTCAGGCCGACTACATCCATATTCGTATTCAGCAAAGGAATGGAAGGAAGACGCTCACTACTCTGCAGGGCTTGCCAAGGCGTGAGTTTACCCAGCTTCTGCACCTTTTAGATATGGCTTTTGACACCCATCTCTTCCTGACAGAATATGATCCCAAGAAGCTATTGAAAGCCTTCAAGAAGGTAATTTTGCCACATATTCCGATCCCTTATCGTATTGTCACGATGCTCAACTAATTTTACATAGGAATTCGCTTGCAATGGTACACTCGTTGACGACGAGAAGATGGGCCAGGTTATCCAACTACAGGGTGACCAGCGCAGCAAGATCTCCACCTTCCTCACCGAGAACGGAATTGAGAGGTCCACTATCAAGGTGCACGGGTTCTGAGATGGACCATTGGGCAATGTACGATTTCATGACTTCCCCCGTTCCAATGGCACCTTACGCCCGCTGCCGCCGCTACCTCACCTGTACACGTACATACAACCAACCTGCGAACACTTATTGCTTTTCGCTACTTGTTGTTTAGCTACATGCCTTTGTAACATCTATATTCATCGAGCCTTATTTGTGATCGCTAATGGATTAGATTCATGACAACTACATGACAAGAAATGAGAGAGATATTCGGGCTCTGCACTGTTCTGCGTATTCCGTGAAACCATCGGTTACGGATAAAGATGTTCATGAACTTATCTGGAATGAATGCTTGTCGTTCACTTGATCTTGTCCAAAGGTCTAGATTGTGACTGAGTAAACGAAGAGAAGGACCAAGGTATTGCCTCTGACCTGTTGAATCCACCACGCCTATAGATATAGTTGGTTTAGTGGCATACCATGAGCAGCATGACCAAAAAATACTGACCGATTCATATACTGTCTCCATGTTCTTTGCTTCTTGATGTCCACAGTACCTTCCTGGTTGCCTTCAACATGTTTTCCCTAGTCATGAGGTTGTTAGTAGCGTCCGTGGTGCACGAAGATTAGCTTCACCTTTGTGGTGCCGAAACCGCTCATGCCCATCATTGCCATCATAGCAGAGTCATCGTCTTCGACGCCGTCCATAGCTTCACCATTCTCTGGGTAGTCAGGTGCATCTGGATCCAGATTTATACGAGGTTTAGGGTTGTCTATAGGAAGTCTCAATAACGGAATAAGAATGTATTTTGGGAAACTTTACCTGAACGTGAGGATGAAGCAGGTGGCTGAGAGTCTCGTATGGAATCTCCATCTCGGTCGTCCCTTCGTGAAGATTCGGTTTTGGTATCTCTATCTCTTCTGTCGCTTCTATCCCTTTCTCTGTCGCGGTCCCTGTCTCGTTCTCTATCTCGGTCACTTTCACGGTATCGGTCGCGGTCGCGGTCTCTTCTGTCCCTTCCTTATCATCTCTTTCATTACGATAGTCTGTGGCGTAGCGTATAAGCATATATAGTGAATAAAAAGACAAGAAAACTGACCTCGACGGTCCCTGTCTCGATCTCCCCTTCGAGGACTGGCAGACCTACTAGACCTCCTTCTCCCAGAATCACGGTGCCCATGTCCACCTCTTGAGTATCGGTCTCTGTCCCTATCTCTGTCACTTCGTTCCCAACTCCGGTCGCGCCGTCTGTGGTCGTTGCGTGAAGACATGGTGTGGTCGTCACGACTGTCACGCGTCAGAGTTTTTGTCGGCTATTTCAAATTCAAGTTCCTCCACTCATCCATCCCATGAATTCGACAGTCCTCCGGGCAGCGGCAGCTCGTATGTATTCCTTGTTGCGCTTCAGCTGGTGACTAACATCCTTCGAGCTTTATCAAAGTCGAGATATATACTGCTCAAGAATATTCCGAGTAGCACGACACCGGCAGACGTTCAACGGGTACTTCGACGTTCTAAAGTCCAAGGCATAGAGGATGGTGTGTTCATGCTCTTATTTGGCCGTATAGGTTCATGGAGTCAAATGTTTTCTAGTGGGTATACATTACGAGCGTGGCCACCATACTCGAGAAGCAGTGGTTACATTAATTGGTCCCAATTTCCTCCGGGACAACCTACGCGCACTCGAAAAGGCGACGTTCTACGGCGTACCATTCGTCAGTCGAGAATTAAATGATGAAGGCCTCAAGACATACACCAAAGTATGAGGCCGGCAGTGGAATACACGCGGGATTGCCAGCTGAGAAAAGAGGAAAGACTGTTTTAATATGGGGACTACCGTATGAAATGTGGACGAAGAGTGTAAATTCTCTATTAGAGGGCTTCCAGACAGTGGGACCATTGGAGAGGATAAAGTACGTCGAGTTGCATCGTACAATACATGATTACTTTCTAATACTTAAAAACGAAGATACAATCCCAGAAGCAAACCAAGCCCAATGGCGCGATTTTTGGTCACACTCACATCCGAGTCTGAAGCGCATAGGTTGGTGAGGAAGCTGCATATGGCGGAATTCCCTCTTGGAACAGACGAAACGTCGCATACTGTGCATGCTCATGTCATATATTGATACCAATCAAAAAGTCGGGGCAGCATTGGATGAATAACATCTCACATGCGCTCTGCTTCGTCCATTTTAGTTCGCTGAGCCTAATAGAACCATTGAGAAATGCAAGAAGATATAGGATAATCAAAGTTGCACTGTACCAGTCTGTCATTGTCGCCTTCATCCTCCGGAGAACGTCCACGTTTCTTGGTTTCGCTTCCTTCTGTCTCCTTCCAGTCTTCTCCTCCACCAGCAACCGCACCAGGACCATCCTGGGCGTCTGCGTATCTCTCCTCCACCTTGTTTCCTTCTTTCAATTTCAGCTTTTTGTGCCTGAGCGCCCCAACCACCTCTACCAGGGTCGTAATCTTGTCTGTGCTCGTCTCTGACCTGACCTCCGCTCTTTCCACGACCGAATTGCCTGCCTTCCTTGTAGCCAAGGTCGAGATCACATCGAATTATCCGTTCGTCCAGTTTAGACCCACTAATGTACCTCATACTTGCAAGTGCCTCAGCGTGTGTGTAGTATTCGACGAAACAGAATCCGCAAGGCGTCCTACGGGCGAAATGTCAGTGCAGTCTTAATACAAGCATACTGTTACACACCTTGTGTTTCGGTCGAGGCCCATAATGATACGCTTTATTCCACCTCCATCCTCAGGAGACGTGCATTTTGAGAATAGCTCATATATCTGCTCCTCCGTGGTGTAGAAACTCAGGTTTCCGACCTGCACAAGGAACATATAAGTAATTAGATTCAAGCTAAAAGACCAACAAATAACGCACGTATAGAGTTGTCGAGAGTGACAGAAGATCATTTTGTCTTTGGCGGTCAATACGACTCTGAGAATCCTTATAATTGGAAGGCAAGTCGAGGGCCTGAACTACATGGGCCATTGGAGAGCGAGCTGCAGAAAAATTCTCACGAATTCAACTCTTTCGCGTCCATGTCATGAACGCGCCAAACAATAGAAGTGTCCTCATCTCTTATGCTGCTTCCAGTCCTTTTCTCTCTACACCAACATGGTCCCAAATTCACAATGCCCTTCTTACCCATTTTCCGCTTCGTAATCTGCATTGGAAACCTGCTTCTCGAACATCCATACGAACCATCCAAGAATTAGGTGTATCCTTGATTCCTTTGGATACTGTGCGACGAGACGAGCTTGCCTCACAAGTACCTGCAACAATATTGGAGAAGCCGTTGCTGAATATCTATATTGTGTCTTGCGAAGTAATGAACCTGCTGCTTGAATACCTCGTGCAAGAGCTGATATCGTGCATACTTCCAGAATACAGATTTGGAAGGCTACAGAACAACCGTGAAGAAACAGATTAAAGAATGGCATTCAACAATATCAAGCCGAAAGAATCAAGAGTGGTTAATACTTCATGTCGTGCGACCGGATGCGAGGGCACAGAGTGGAAACTTCTTCCAGCTGAAGGGATCAGTTATAGACAAGATAAGGGCAGACTTCAATTCGGATAAACGAGATAGGTGCGAAGGCTTGTACTCATTAACAATCGTATATTCACTGTTTTTATAGATGCGTTCAATTACTATGGACGACTGGCATGGAAAACCCAGCTGCCTGGGGAGAGTTTATAAACAAGCTCAAAGACGGTGTCTTGCAAGCGTTCCAAATGTCCGTTGCTCAACGAGAGGAAGATGTCAAGAGGTCCGAAGGTCAGAGACAAATGCCGGGGTGGAACTTTTGCACATTCTTCATCCTAAAGGTTCCGTAACCATGGTCTCTCACGTCGGTACCCACGTCCTCACCCCCACTCCCACTACCAGGAAAGCCTTGCAAGTTCTTTTGAGGGAGTCAAGCTATTCGACGAATCCTTGTTGCAGTACGATGAACTCGAGGCATCCTTCTATCAAGTTCTGAAAGAAAAGAACCTCTCTTGGTTCGGCACCCTCATCACTCCCGATTCCAAAGACGATTCTGCACAGCTTCCTCTCCGTTTCGAAAAAGCCATATCGCGATCTGATTCTAGCAAACACGATATCGGTCTTTGATTTCCGAATATACCTTCTTGCACGACAATGCGAGCTGCTTGCTCAATCAGGACGCGTTGTCGAGATATGCAAGAAAGCTGGTGCGTTTCTGGGAGCCTTTGGTCGCCGACTTCGAGAAGTAGAGGTCAGTCTTGCTATAACGGCCACTAATGATGGACTGACCTCACGATTAGGCAACTCTGCCGCCATTTTTCATAGAATCGTGGATCTATTCATCTGCGTTGAGCGTAGTGGAGCAATGTGACCTTTGGGTTGCCGATTTGTCTCTGGATCCTAGCGTATCGGCGTTCAATGCTGGCAAGGCTGAATTAGTGGAGTTGGCGAGGCATCAAGTAATGTATACTGCTTTCATTTTATCATCTGGCTAACGGAACCTTAGCTCGATATAATCGGTATCAAGCTGGAACATCTCCCCTTGAAACCACCCTTCTCGAGTGCCTTTCCTTCTAACGCTGGGACCGAAAAGCCATCGAATTCCGGACAAATAAGCAACTCCCAGCTTCTAGCTACATTCGCCGACGCGGAGGCCTTTTACGAACTATATGTTTTGACAACTAACCGTGCAATAGAACTGTACGCCAAATCCGGCCGACGCAAGTTTGCTTTGAAACTCCACGGGAGCCTCGCCGCCCTAGACTTGTGAGCCCCTGTCAGAGTAATGTGTCCTATCAATTGACTCTTTTGCTAGGCACCGGGGACGCTTAGATACGGCTCTTTCGACATATACTTCACTTCCCGCACATTATGCTCTTCACAAGTGGACCTCACTCGAGTCCTGGGCACTTTGCAATGCATTGCATACACATTCGAGTTTAGCAAAGCCGAGAGATGGAGATTGGATGCATCTGATATTGTCTTTCATGAAGACATACACGGAGAGTGCCGGGGCTGAGCTCCTCATAACTGAAGAAGACAAAACTGCATACATCTCAAACCTGGTAGATATGATGATTAAAGCGGCCGCTGAATTGGAGACAGGTATGCTCAGCGTATTATCTGGAGTTCGCTTTTTGAGCTGTCACGAAGATTTGCACCATCCTGATCACCCATCTCTGTCTCTACACGTCAACCCAATGGCCGAACTTTCTGGTGAAAGAGATGGCTCCTTTTTGGAAGTCACAGTTTTCAATCACCTGCCATGTGTGAGCCCATCTGATTTCTTGCGCATCGCACCGTTCTGATTGTTTCATTCTGTTGTCAGGCCATTCCAGTGACTGATGTCATTGTGACAATCCTCGGAAGGGAATCAGAAAGGCTGGAGTTCACATATGGAAGGGCCTCTCTTGAGTCAGGAAAGTCCTGTCTTCGATTATTTTGCCCGGTAAGTCAGTGGCAAGATCAAGCTTACACCCTCACCAACTTTGCCTCAGAATCCTTCCACTGGCGCGTTCATGCTAGACAGCAGTGAGATTCGTATATCTCGACTCCTTACTACAGTGGAATCATCGGAAACCCATGCCAAAGGGTTCTCGAACCAGCTTTAGACCATACCTAGTCAAGATACCACGAGATAATCTCGCGTTTGGCATCGAGACTTCGCCACCTCCAGAAGGTAATCTTTCTCAACCTACATACTCAACACAGGGTTCCTGAACTTATTGATACCAAGTTGAACTGGACGGGACGCCAAAGCTGCTTGTCACGGTTACGACGGGTCGGAATGATGTGAAGCACGCAACAATTGAATTAGTTTCGACGGCTGCAAAGTTCGATCTCAAAGGCGCCACCCTACTCACCGATGGGGTAAACTTTGAAAGCTCAACGGAGGCCGTGATGTTTCAAGACATTCCCAGTCATACTACCATTGAATTGTTGGTACCCCATTCCCGGGTTATCGGCGGACAAGAACTGGTTGGTTTTGACAACAGAATCCTGCAATGCCACTGATTCCCCATGCAGAAACTCACAGTCGAAGCAAAGTATGTAACTGCCTCAGAACCAGGTATAACCAGGGTTTTGCGATCTGCCGCAAATGTTGCGGTCGTTCTACCTATCTCAGTCAATGTAGAGGATTTCTTCCGTGGGACACGGTGCGTGTTGGGTCGTTGAGAAGGGTGCTTTAAGCAACTCACGTCCGCTCAGGCTCTTCTCCAGGTTCACGATATCTACATTGACACACCAACACGTTCGTATAGCCGACGTCCGTCTAGACGCGACGGCCGGAAGTGTATCAATTGTCTCTTCTACCTCTGCGATTCGACCTTTATATGTGGGTCCTCCGTATAGTTTGTGACTTCAAACTGGATACTTATGACAGCATTAGACTGTCAAACCTTCTCAGCCAGTCAGCTTCATTTTCCAGGTTAACTCGAGCGAAGGACCAGGTATTCCTGCACCGTACCTTTATATGTCAGAAGTTCTCACGACTTCTAGTAAGAGACCCGTTACATCTACGCGTCCGATATCGCATGCTACGTGAAGGTCAGCTCTGTCCGATATACAGTAATCGTTCTTTCTGACGGAGCTTTTCAGAGGTCAAATCGTTGATCGAGAAGACCGTCGACGACTTGTTGATACAGACTGCGTCTTGGCGAGACCACAGCCTTGCTATAATCAATAAGCTAGTGGAAATCCTGGAATCGGATCCTGGCTGGATAGAACGGTATGAGATATCTGGCGAGGTATTCCTACCTTCCAAAGATGATGAACTGGGCGATATCAGTGAAGCAGTTGAGAGATCAAAACAAGTAAGTAATTGAAGATAAAGGTGTCATGAACATCTGACCGGTTTCCTCTACCGCTAGGTCCTACAAGTCCACAGACACTCCGAGGCGGACAGTGCGCGAGGGCCTTGGCACACAGTTAAGATTCCTGTTGATGTGCCTCAGATGAATGTTCGTATGAACTCTTCAAAGGAATTCCAGCCCTTGCTAACTGTCTCTCGTTGACAAGATCGTTGCTGCTGTCACCTTGAAGCTATCCCAGCCTTCAGGGCAAGAAACCACGCCACTCTACGCTGGCCAGCCAATACCAGCGACCATAAATATTCACACCTCGTTCCATTGGGGTTCTAGCCACGGAGATCGCACGCGTACATATGCTATGCAGTACGACGTAGAAGAAATGGTCAAGGAGTGGTTAATCAGCGGGAAGAAACGAGGAAACTTTATTGCCAAGGTAAGTAGACCCGGTCGGTGTGTGGACTAGTATTCACATTGCGTGAACTAACAGGACAATGCAACATTCACTGTACCAATAACGCTGGTAGCTCTGCATCACGGAGAATATACCCTTCCTAAAGTCTCTGTTCTGGCTTTACCACTCACCGATGAGGTTACGATGGGTTCAATGGCCATTCCTACCACGGAGGCGTATCAAACCCATGGCGCAGAGAGTGTATTGATACTGCCAAGGGAGGGCGTAGTACCTATGTTGTAGCAATGACAGGGAGATGATGATTAGTGTAGTTTGTACAAGTGTTGAACTTGGTCTATGAACTCTGCCAGATGGCAACCCTTAAGCGTTTGCAACAAACTCCTTCATGTATTTTACAACTTTGTCGGTCTGTTCTTCGGTGATCGCGTTATAAAGGGACACTCGAATGCCTAGGAGACAGATAAGTATCTTCGACGCGTATATCAGCAAGTTACTCACCTCCGACCGACCTGTGACCCTTCAAAGCTTTCATGCCCTGTTCTTCCGCTCCACTCAGGAATCGCGCCTCTGCGCCCTCGCCCAACACGTCAAAAACAATGTTCATCCAACTCCCAGAGCCTTCCTTCACCTTTCCACGGTAGACGCCCTTCTCTTCTCCCTCTTTCAATGCCCCATACACCTTCTCTGCTTTGCTACGATTCAGCTTCTCATAATACTGCAATCCACCCTGATCCTTCATCCTCTGCAACACCAACCCAGCAATATAAATAGGCAAAACCGACGGAGTATTGTACAGACTCGCCGAATCTGCCAGAGTCTTGAAAGACATGGTGATCGGTACAGGGACTGCGCCAAGCTTTGTAGCGGCGTCTACATCGACAATACAATCCTCTCGAACGATGAGGATCGTTAGACCTGCAGGTCCAATGTTCTTTTGGGCACCTGCAAAGATGACCGCGTGATCAGCGAGTCTGGGGATGGGGCGGGACATGAAGGAGGAAGAGTAGTCTGCGACGAGTGGTAATAAACCACCTTGAGGCAAGAGATGGAATGGGAACGAAGAAGGTGAAGAGTCTTCGTATGGAAATTGGACACCATCGACCGTTTCATTTTCGCAGTAATAGATGAGCGCTGGGTCTGGGGAGAACGAGTACGCGTCGTGAGGAGGGACGCATTGGAACGCTTTTCCATCGCTCGAATGTTTCCGTGCATCTGCAGCAACATTGACCTTTCCTCCGCCGAGACGTCTGGCTTCTTCCGCAGCCTTTTTACTCCAAGAACCTGTGATAACATAGTCCATGACTCGTTCATCACCAGGAAGATCAGGGTGTAGCAGGCGATGCCGAGCAAGAAGGTTCAATACGACAGCAGAAAACTGTCCAGTTCCTCCTCCCTGAGTAAAGAGAATCTTGTGAGTCGGTGGTACGTCGAGTTGGGTGCGTATGAGTGACTCGAGATCGTTCAGAAAACCGACAAACTCCTTTGAGCGATGTGAGATCTCTGCAATCCCGATCCCGGTCCCTTTGAAGTTTAGCAGCCCTTTAGCAGCCTCTTCGAGGACCGAGTCAGGAAGAGCAGATGGACCTGCACCAAAATTGATAGCTCGCGTCATGGATGTTGTGATCGTTCAATGTCAAGCAACGATAATGATGGTCGTTCCTTATATCAAAAGTACACATTTCGAGTCATATTCTTTGCTGGGACGAATACAGTAAATATCGAGTCATGATACGTAGCAGTAGCAGTAGCCTAAGAGATTACGTTGAGGCACGGTATGGTTTTATAAATGCTGGGATGGAACTGGTGCAGTAAATGGCGTCAAAAGATGGCGTCAAAAAAACGGGCGCAAAAATTAATAGCGCGTACTGGGAAAGACGTGATGCTAAAAAAAGCGGTGCGAGCGGAAATCGAATAAATCACGAATAAATCATGAAGATACAGAGTTGAGCAGTGGCACAGAGGTCTGTTGGTACAAGTGCAGTGTCAGTGTGTTCAGGATACGTGCAGAGCAATAATGAGAACGATGATGGTGATGCAGTCAGAGAGCAGTGATCAGAACGAATAGCGCGAAACGGCGATGAAAAACGATATCGAGAACGAAACGGGTGGACTAGGGCATAAATGGCCCAGAAAAATCTGCACGATGCCGGGTGTCGCAGGAGAGCATCGGCATGAGATCATGGAATAAGGCGTTGGAGTGGGATCGTTTCGAATGCTTGGGAGGCGGTGTTGATGACGAAGTCGATAATTTAGTATATTCGAGCAGTAATGACGATGGTGATTCCGAGGATGCAATTGGATTGGAACGAAATGACGTCTTGCGACGTCTAACTGGGCCCACACGATGGGAAGGAGCAGAGCGCTGTTGGTGACCTGGGTCTACCTCGAGCTGGGATAGATCCGCAATGTCCGCAAAATCACTGGACGGAACAGATTGGGATTGGGAAGGCTGGATATCCATAGATGATATCCATGGTAGGCGGTCGAAGGCGTGAGGAATCGTGGGGATTGGGCAATCTATACGAGCGCAATGGCGCTGCGATCTCCGAGCTGGCGTCGACTTTGTGACGCGATAATTATAAGATGCAGATACCTAGCGCCTCTGTTAGCTCGTCTGCGATACTCCTATAGTATTTTTCACGCTTACTGTGGCATTAGAAGCAAACTGAAAAGGAGAACCGAGTCGTGGAATATCAGCAGGATGAGGCTAGACGACCTATATGTCAGCGAAAAATCGAGAAAAACCACAGCTAGAAAGCTCACCTCATTGGATCGATAAATAACTGTAGAGGGAGCCATTTCTTTACGAGACTTGTTCATGGATTGTCGCGACATGGATTTGCTTGGAAAGAATGAAGTGGGCGACGGTATTGATACAGAAAAGATAGGACTATAAAGAGGAGATCATGAGGTAACAAAAGAGGATAATGGCAGTAAGAGCAAGAGGTACAAAAACGGTTCTCCCCGCTTGCCCATTGTGATTAGTCAGCATCACGCGGAGCACCCAGCTGGGGCTATCGATTGCCACAACAGGCAAGTCCTAACCGAGTCAGCGTCCGTCAAACCGCGTCAATGGACTAGTTTGGCAGTCAAACTCGGGTCTGGCACGCGTCTTTCTCGCGTTCTACACGCGCTTTGACTCGATTATTGAACAGCACACGCGTTTGTCGCGTTTCTGACTCGACGCTTTGATTTAGCACACCGATCACACGTGTATATCGACGTGAGCCTTTGGGAACAATGGTTCAATCGTAGCGCGAGTACAATAGGACAAACATGGGGACTGTCTACAATAGCTAAGCGATGTTTGAAACTCGCTACCGCACTAGGCAAGAACCTTCTCAACCCTTCTATCATCTTTAGAATCAGAAAAAGTATTAATCGATTCTTTTGAGTAGGTAAATGATACATTGATTGTGTTCGATGATCAGAAAATGCAGCAGAATGTACAACAAAAAATCCCAAAGCACGACGACACGTCTCCCGAAGTCAATCAGGTGTCTAATCGATCTCCTCCATCGCCGACGTTGATGCACCTTCTGAAGGTGCAGGTGCCTCAGCAGCGGGTGCAGCAGGCTCTTCCTCCTCATCGACATCGAGACCGAGTCTGTGATAGGGTATGAGTATAACCAAAGGAACCATCAAGATAAGAAACACTCACGAGATCATCCTGTGGATACGCTTGGCGAAGGAAGTAGGCTCGTCAAGAGCGAATCCGGATGTAAGAAGGGCAGTCTCGAAGAGCAGGTAGGTGAGGTCACGAACAGACTTGTCTGCCTTGTCCTCAGCAACCTTGACGCTTGAGCTCCTTGATGATGGGGTTGCGAGGGTTGAGCTCAAGAGTCTTCTTCGATGCCATGTAGGAGGACATTCGAAGAATCACGAAGAGCCTGTGCCTTCATGATACGTTCCTGAAGAAAGACAAGTCAGTCTGGAGAGCTACGTGGCAGCGGAAAGCGACTTACCATGTTTGATGACCAACCGAATTGACCAGTGACGAGAACACATGGCGAGTCGGTGATACGGTTGGAGACAACGACCTTCTCAACCTTGTCACCAAGAGCGTCCTTGACGACAGTGCAGAGCTCGTTGAATTCATTAGCCTCCTCCTCACGTGCCTTCTTCTCTTCCTCAGTCTCTTCGAGCTCAAGGCCTTCCTTGGAGACACAGACGAGCTTCTTGCCATCGAAACTCCTTGAGTTGGTAATGGCGTACTCATCGATGGGGTCGACAAGGAGGAGGACCTCGAAGCCCTTCTTCTTGAGAACCTCAAGGAAAGGTGAGTCCTTGACGGCAGCGAGGGACTCGCCGGTGAGGTAGTAGATGGACTTCTGGACTTCGGCATGCGAGTGATGTAGTCTGTAAATCGAGGTCAGTATTGGCAACACTGAACACCGAGCAAGAAGCACTCACCCTTGAGTGAAGTCTGCTCATCAGTAGACTTGGTGGAGTAGAACCTGAGGAACTCGGCGAGCTTGCTCCTGTTCTGAGCGTCTTCGTGGATACCGAGCTTCAAGTTCTTGCCAAAGGCTTCGTAGAACTTGTTGAAGTTGTCCTTGTCCTCAGCGATCTCGGAGAACAAGTCCATGCACTTCTTGACAATGTTCTTGCGGATGACCTTGAGAATCTTGTTCTGCTGGAGGGTCTCACGAGAGATGTTGAGAGGCAAGTCCTCAGAATCGACGATACCCTTGACGAAGTTGAGGTACTCGGGGATGAGGTCCTCGCAGTCGTCCATGATGAAGACACGGCGGACGTAGAGCTTGATGTTGTTGCGCTTCTTCTTGGACTCGAAGAGGTCGAAGGGAGCACTAGAAAGCCACGTAAGTATCGAGCATAGAACGAGAAAACCACACTACTCACCGCTTGGGGACAAAGAGGATGGCCTTGAACTCGAGTTGACCCTCGACGGAGAAGTGCTTGACAGCGAGGTGGTCCTCCCAGTCGTTGGTCAAGCTCTTGTAGAAGGCAGCGTACTCTTCCTGAGTGATCTCGCTGGGGTTACGCGTCCAGATGGGCTTGGTCTTGTTGAGCTCCTCATTGGTAGTCTCGACCTCCTTGATCTTCTTCGTCTTCTTGTCCTTAGGCTTGTCCTCGTCGTCATCGACTTCTTCGATTTGGGCTTGTCTTCATCTTCCTCCTTGGCCTCTTCCTCGTCGTCCTCGACCTCCTACAACGCAAACGTTTAACAAAGATCATATGAAAGGACGTAAGAAAGAACACAAACCTTCTCAACCTCCTTTGTGACGGCCAACTGTATAGGGTATGAGATGAACTCTGAGTGCTTCTTGACGATCTCCTTGATCCTCTTCTCCTCGAGGTACTCGAGCTGGTCTTCCTTCAAGATAGAGACGAACCTCCGTACCGCGACCGAGAGGTGGGTTGATGGTATCTTGTGTAATGGTGAAGGTACCGCCGGCAGCAGACTCCCAGATGTATTGCTCGTCATCGTTGTGTTTTGTGATGACTTGAACGCGCTCGGCAACAAGGTATGCGGAGTAGAAACCGACACCGAATTGACCAATCATGGAGATATCGGCACCAGATGAGAGTGCTTCCATGAAGCCCTGAGAATGGATGTAAGTACCAATGTAGCGATTGAGGAACGTGAACGCACCTTTGTACCGGACTTGGCGATGGTACCAAGGTTGTTGACAAGGTCAGCCTTGGTCATACCGATACCAGAGTCACGGATGGAAAGAGTCTTCGCCTCCTTATTGGGGATGATTCGGATGAAGAGCTCCTTCTCAGTGTCGAGGACCGAAGGGTCGGTGAGTGACGCGTATCGGATTTTGTCCAGAGCATCAGAGGCATTTGAGATGATTTCCCGAAGGAAGATCTCCTTGTTGCTGTAGAAAGTGTCTGTCGCAGTATGTCAGATACCAATCATGCAAAGAGAAACGTGGCAACATACTGATAATGAGATCCAACAACTGACTGATCTCGGCTTGGAATCCAAAGCTTTCTGTAGCCCTTCAAAGCGAACAAGTGAGCAAAAAAAAGAAGTATACACGGGTTTAAAAAGACTATCTTACATTTTTGAAGAGTGTGAGGGGTATGTGATGATGGAAGTAGAAAGTGAGGAAAGAGCGCAGACGCGTTGATCTTTATGTACGCTCAAATTTTAGTTCCAGAACAATCCTGCGACTGCCTGTTTTGGCATATGCGAGAGAAGGTTCTCGAAAAGTACTCGCCATCTATCTATCTATCCATCGATTTAGACGTCGGCAAATCTTCAAAGTTCTTTCTACAGTGTTCCAGGAAATTACCCTCGTTCGACAGGCCTTTCTAGCTTTGTTGCGTATGTATAAACTACCCACAGAAACATAAAAACATTTTCTGTGGTATTCCATGCTTGTTCCATGCTCGAATGCCACATCGCCACTTTGTCACAATACGTTCTTTCAACCTCCAAAGTTGCACTGGTTCTGGGAGCTTGAGTCAGAGGAAGAGGTGAAAGGTGTAAAAAGGTGTCGAGCTCTACAGCTTTCAATAGTTCGGGAAGAGATGCTGGTAATTACTATATGGATGCTGTGCCAGTGGAATCTGAACAGCCAAAACTGCCTTTCACCCTCAACGACCCTAGTAAAAGCAATTAGACCGAGCTCAGCGCTCAGCCCCTACTACACGCTGTCGAAAAAGAGCTGCGAAACTGGCATTTTGGCAGTAGGAGCTCTTCAAAGATTCCTAGAGATTTCAGGTTATCTTCATCACCATTCCCTCTTGTACACAAGGCATTATGAACCAGCTAGGATCCCTGCTACTTGCAACGAACAAAAGAAGATTGTCGGATGATTGTCTTTTGGCAAAGAGACCGGCTATCTATCTATCCTATTCTAAAGACGTGACACTGGACCCTGACGCGTCTTATTTCTAACATTCTCATCTTCTCATCTCTTTGCCACCACCACCACCACCATCACTTGTTCGATTGCTCATAATCTCCCCGGAAATTCAGGATAATCAGTCATGCAAATGGAAATTGACATGCCTACCACTTCAATGGGTCATAGAGCATCCAAACGCGGCCGCTCTCCGGATGACATGGGTTCTCCCAGTCGGGCTTCAGTGGGTTTTTCGCTTATTTACGTGGCTAATGCAGATGCTCATTCCTTTTGACATATAGAAAAGATATATGATGAGCCCTCAAGAAGCGACCGATTATATCCTATATTTCTATCGACAGGATCCGCGTCCAGTGGCAGTCGGTCTACATCCGAAGATTGGGTTCAGCAAGCCAGCGGATTAACAATAGAGAGTCATAACGGACCAATAGACTCCAGTGCATCAACCACAGCAATGCAAGCCGAAGTGAGTCTTCGACTCGGACAGTCAAAGTCCATTTTTCTCATCTCTTCTAGCCCGTCATGACTCCTTCCGTACCATCCAAACCTCAACTTGCACCACTACGCACTTCATTCGACTATAAACCACCCCCTCATATCCCAATAATCCTCTTCATTCTCAAATGCAAACGCAAATGGACACAAACCACCTACATCCGCAGTCATCTTCACATTCGCAACCTCACTTACACCCGCATCGACCGTTTCCTGCGGAACTGCCTCCTTCCATCAATGTTCTACCACCCACACCCGATGTGATCGTGAATCCGGGTTTCACTCGTTCATCAAGTCCAACATTGGATGTTAGTATGTCAATATCGAACTCACCGGTGACAGGCATAAGTTCGCCATCAAGACGGCAAAAATTTACCATGGGTCCTCGGGCGGGTTGCGAGAAGTGTCGTTTGGGAGTGAAAGGACATTCGGTACACCTTGATTGACACAGGATGGATATGCTTTGCTGGAAAGCGATGTGATGGTGGTGGTGACATCAGTGCAAGGACAAGGACATATCATTTATTCGGAATTGTGCATGAATGTAACTTATTCACCGCTGATCACTGTACCTTATTATACGTATAATTTTTCACTCCATTCCACGTTAATGATTGTTGCCTTTGAGACAGGGAGAGGTCCATGGCCATGTCACTCAGTGGGATACGGTATCCAAACGGGGATACTTCTTTTTTGATCGCAAAGTCACAAATTTTTTGGACTGTAGCACCCACTCGGGCAGCAATGTCTGCAGCGACTACCACTCTTCCTCTCTTCTGGCATCTATCTTCAGCCTCGAAAAATGAGCGCATAGATGCCTCTGTCAAGCTCATAACCGCACTCGAAAAATTCCAGAGTCACCATGAAATACCAAGTGCGGGTTCTGACGAGGATGAAGACACGACAAACGCAGATCCTTTGGATACTATGAACGCCCAGGATGTCTCATATTCTGTGAGGAGGTTAATTCGAGGTCTGGCGAGTCCGAGGGAGAGCAGTAGATTAGGATTTGCAGTTGCGTTAACTGAGGTGCGTTTTGTTATCAATTTTCAAGGTGTTTTCTCAAAGTATATGCATTACAGTTACTCTCCCGGTTGGAGACAGTGACTTGTGCACAAATATCAAAATTGATTATCGATATCACAAAAGCGCAGGGGGCATCGACCGGTCAGGAGGAGAGAGACGTTCTTTTCGCTCGTCTTTTTGGTTTCACGTCGATAATACAGTCGGGCTTGTTGGTTCGGTTAACGCCCTTAACGGCTTCTCCTTCGTCTGCTACAGAAGCATCGTCCCTTTCAAGCTACGAAGAAGTCTTGACGCAGCTGATTACACTTGGAGAGAAAAAGTCGTGGTTGAGGGAAAGCGCGTGGTGGTCCATAGCACTGGCAATCGACGCGCTGAGTAACTCGGAGGTACCGTGGAAGGATGAGGCTCTGAGCTTGACTGTCCAAAAATTATTCGAAGAGAGGAAGGTGTGGACGCCAGAGAAACTTGCCATGGTCCTCAAACTCCAAAAAGTGGCCGGGAAGGACATTGATTGGCGATCTATTCTTTCACCCACGTTCAAGGATACGAACGTTCTCAGCAATTCCAACTTGCAGACGGTGGCACTTATTCTAAAGGTCAAATCTAGAGTTCAATTCTCGCAGGATGTGGGCTTAGATTTGTTTAGGAAACAGCTGTCGACGATCATTCTGGAGATCAGGCAAAGGCTACCGCCGGTTCATGGAAGCCTCAATTGCATCATGTGTGGAACATGATACTTGACACTCTGCTACCCCCGTTGGATGGCGAAGCACAGAAAAAGAGCAATTTCCCGGAATTCTTCAGGGTAGTAGTTGATGGTATGTATATTCAAACCCCCTCGCGCCGTGTCTCAACGCATACCATTGCAGAATCACTCTTCTCATCTAGTTCATCTGCCGAACGCAAGTTCTGGGGCTTCAAGGTCTTCCAGAATGCCCTGCTCCGTGTCCATGAGGATCTCATGCCCATGCTATTCACCAAAAACTTCATGAGGACATGGATAAACCACCTCGCCAAAAAGGATCGATACCTACATAAAATTGCAACCCAAACAGTAAGATCAATCGCTCCCAGTTACACAATAGTTGCTTATACTCCAAACACAGGTAGCCGATGTCCAGAAACTCGTCAAAGACAGCCCTAGGCTCGGGTTTTCCCTCATTCTTCAGCTCACGGGCGTTCACGGCAGCCAACAATTCGATAAACTAACGAGAACAAAGACTGTTGAAACCATCTTAACGTCAATGGATACAACGGCGATCAAACAGTACATCGACCATTTGTTGAAACAAGCAAATGATGATCAGTACGTGTAACCGTCCGATCCTAGGATTCTGGATAGATTTTTGACCCTTTTGGTAGAAGCAGCGTCGAAACGGTTAATGCTCGCCGTCGGTGGATCATAGATCAATTATTCGCCCTCATACGCAATGGGGCTATCCAGAAAAGCGATGAATGGGTACAGGTAGTATTGGATTGGCTTGTGGTTAACGGCCTTTTCGTCGTGAAGAAGAAGAAGGAAAAGAGCCGATTTGTTGCTGTGGGTTTGATGCTCGCATTAGTTGCACATGGTGCTAATGCTGTATTAGATGCGAGAAGTGCCCAAACCGACGTATTCGGATGACTTACGCCAACACTGTCGAGCCAGGCTCCTTTCCTGTCTTGCAGACCTTACGAACCAGGCGACTGTACTACAGGATGGTAGGTTTCATCAATCTGTCCTCTTTGGTGCCTTCCTCAACGGTATAACGCAGGTGACGCGAAGACTAAGGTAGTAGGCGTAGCATCCGATCGGGAATTTTGGGTATCCAAGGTTCTGGCCACCATAGAGGAACTGTACGCCGATACTAAGCATCTGGTACCTGTCAATGAAGTCGACCCGGAGACTCAGGCTTCACAGACAAAGGTCAAAGATGTGGTCGCAAAGTTGAGAACAGTATGTTTTCCGAGAAGAAGCTAGTGGCGCGTCCTAATGTTCTGTGTTATCAAGGTTGCTGGTGACGAGCGGGAAGCTGCAAGTGGCGCAGAGTTATTGCTTCTTGCGTCTCAGGTGCAACAATATTGCTCCGAGGATTCTGACGACTCGATTCCTCTTGAGGTAATCGCCGTTCCAGTGTTTTGTATGTCAACTGACCGAAGATTAAGGATTGTTTGGAAGCAGCGACGCGCATGTTCTCGGAGAAAACCAAAAAGAAGAAGAGTCGAAAATCCACTGGTGGCGAAGAAGAAAGCGAACAACATGAACCTATCGATATCTTCGTCGATGCTATCATTGGATTTTTGGAAAAATCTACTGTATTCATGCGCACGGTTGGAAATCAAGTCTTTTCTTTGATGTCTGGCTCGGTGAAGGAATCTACAGTCGACCTCATGTTGACTGTATGTACCATTTGAATTGACTTTCGGCTCCTGGCGCTGACACAATGCATAGCAACTGGAGAAACGGGATCCTGCCCAGGACGACGACTCTGACGAAGATGAGGATGCGGGAGATGATCCCGAAGAGGCCGGTAGTGAACATGAAGGAGAGGGCACAGAAGAGGACGGTAGTTCATCCGAAGATAATGACTCTGAAGACGATGAAGACAGCAATGATGAGGCGCCGGATGAGGAACTCCGCAATCAGATCATGGAAGCTCTCGCAGTTAATGGTATTCAAGCTGCTACAGGGGAAACGGACGATGAAAGCGAAGAGAATATATGGATGATGACCAGATGATGGCCATAGACGAACATCTGGCAGAGGTCTTCCGAATGAGACTCAATGAGAAGAACAAAGGCAAAGGTGCGCTCTATGCTCCAGAGCGTGCCGCAGTCACTAATCCAGCTCTAGACACCGATGCCCAACGGGAAGCTATACATTTTAAGAATCGGATCCTCGACCTCATTGATACTTTCATCAAGAAAAGGCCCTCAAGTCAGCACATTGTTCAATTTGTCGTCCCATTACTCGACCTCGCCACTAAATCATCACCCGATGAAAAGCAATTGTCGGATAAGGCACAGGGTATACTACGGTCAAAAATAGGGAAACTGAAGGAGACACCAACATCTGTTGATACCGAGGCGGTCTCGACAATCCTCGAAAGTCTTCATGAACGGGCCAGAAAGATCCGTACCTCCGACCATTTGGTAACTGTAGGGGATTGTGCTATGTACATCTCGCATCTCATGGTCCACTCTGGCCATCAAAAGAAGGTTTTGGAGACCTACCGGGCGTCTCTTACGGACTTCTTCACGAGAAAGAATTCTTCCTTGAACGTCGGTTTCTTCCACCAATTCATGCGCCGTTTCCATGCGGAGGCTTGGGAATTGCGTGGCGACATCCTGGATTTGTCGCCCAAAGCAGTCAACGCATACAGACGCTGCCAAGCCTTTCAACTCATTCACGACTTACTAACTCAACTTCCAGCCGATGTAAGTCCACCCTATTTTCTCAAAGCGTTTGAAAATTAATGAATTAATGTTCCCTTCAGCGGCCTAAGGAGGTATCGAATTTCTTGACCAAACTCCGAAAGGCTCTCTTGGTGCTTATCTCGGAGGGTTGTGACGGAACCACCACCCTGACTGCGCCTCAAATGAAGGACCTATTCAAATTGGCACTTCTATCACATCGCCAGATACGTCGACTTCATGCCACAGAAATAGACCAGATATGGGATCCACCGTCCTGGGCTGCATTATCGGAGCGATTAGCCGGTTCCGACCGTTACAAAGGCACTCTCCAGATGTGCAAACAATTGGCCCAGAGTGACCAAAACAGAGGGTGCTGGTTCAAAACGAAAGCTAATTAGTCAAGGACAAGACGGGAAGAAAGCTAAGCGGAAAAAGGTTATCCAAGAGTAGTACGATACAATGTACAGCTTCATGTCCGTCCTATGACCTAGATTCTGTGCATGCGAGACCTTCTAAAATTTTCAGAGCCTTCCTATCTCCACCAAGACAGCGTTTAATGGCTTGTAGAGCCAAACGCGTCCTAGATCATCCCAGGTAAACAATCAGCGACTGAGATAGATTCATAAACAAACCTGGTCATGGACATGCGGTTCTCGATCTCCTTCTGCATATCCGAAGCTCGAGAAGATGCTACATCCAATATCTCCTCTGGAATTTGAGCTAGCCGGGCACATTCGATTCCAAAAGATTCTATTCGCAGCCTGGTATTGAGCCGCCGAACCGACTGTGGAAATTCCCGCTTTCGAGGATCGCGAACTCAAGTGAGTGACCAGTTGAGTCGCGACGTCTAAGGAATGCTTCTTCACTCTAAGAACAGGCAGGTAGAAGTGGGGGGGAAGTCCGAAATTTTCGTCTATGACGGAAATTACTGACGTCGGTGGTAGCGGAAGTCAAGAGTGGTGACCACCCTGCTCAAAACTTTCGCTGACTGCCTGTACTTCGAATGAAAATTTTTTTCCTTTTCTTTGTGTTAGGGTGGGATGGTGGGTCAAAAAAGGATGAGAGGAGCCTCAGCTCGCTGTTGAGGCTCGGAGATGGATCACGTCGAGAAGAAGGAGCGACGAGGTCACCTGACCTCGTTCGCTCCCCGAAAACTCAGTTTCGGCAGTGGCCGAAACATGCACTTTCGAGGATCGCGAACTCAAGTGAGTGACCAGTTGAGTCGCGACGTCTAAGGAATGCTTCTTCACTCTAAGAACAGGCAGGTAGAAGTGGGGGGGAAGTCCGAAATTTTCGTCTATGACGGAAATTACTGACGTCGGTGGTAGCGGAAGTCAAGAGTGGTGACCACCCAAGGAGGTCACTCAAGCCATTGGCGCGTCGTCAGTCTTGACTGTAGACCACCCCACTTCATAAGGCTAGGGCGCAGAGTGAGTGAGAAATGACAGTTCGATGGTGGTAAAGGTGTCGCTATATTCATCTACTCAGAGTGATACAAATCAATGATACGTGTGTAGGTAGTAAAGGGATCGTAGCCATGACTAATTAAGCTCTTCGGTGCGCAGGTCTCCTGGACATGAGGTTGACAACGTGGTGTGGCGCGATGCTCTCAACGTCCCTCCAATAAGCCCGGAATGCATCCGACTTCCATCGGCCTAGGACTTTCACTACCTCAGGTTCTACCCCAGCTGCCAGGTACATCGTCGTTCCACCAATTCGGAAGGAATGACCCGTGATCCTCTGCCTGCCATACTGGCTCCATATCTCGTTAACACGTTCTAGGAAGCGAGCCCGCGTGAGACACTTGAGATTGCCATCTTCGTCCCGATATGCAAAGAGAGGTGATGACTCGCGTAGACGGTTTGCCTTGATGTGCGTGATGTTGCTGGTCACAGGACAGATGGGGTCATTCAGTTGCCCAGGAATGAAAGCGCGCGCGCCCTTGAACTGATCCGTTTTCGTCTTTGGAAGGAATAGTGACTGACTAGCACGGTCTTCTCCTGCAGAGGACAGGTCTCTGACGACAGGTAGAACTGTTGCGTCGTAGTCGTTGGGGTCTGAAGAGTCAGGGAGGATCTCTCCGAGCCGAATCTGTCCGAATGTCGAGCTCTTCGCGGCGGCATCGATGGCACGGTCTTCCCCACTGTTTGTTAGGTTGAGGTCTAGTTCAAGAAGATGAGGTCGTAGAACGGGAGGCCGTTGCGGTTGGAATGAAGATGCTGGAGTGTCTCTTGTGACATTCATGAGAGCGTACTTGATGGAAATGTCTTCTGGGAAATTCCACCCACGGAAATAGAAGTATCGGCGGAGGTATGAAATGTGTCTTGACGCTGTCTTTCCAGAAATGATGCCCCGGTAACGTTGGTTGATGTATGATACGATGACCGAAGGTGGTAGGTCGTTGAGTGGTTTCATGTAGTATCCTCCGTCAAACTCCACCCATTCATAGAACTTCCATCCCACCGACAAAATCCTCCTAGCCGTGCCCTTTGAGCAGCCCAGCTTCTCCATCAGCTTCACTACCAACTCGTCTGTTTCCTCTGTAAGCTCTTCCCGTTCTGTCTGCTCTGCCTCTGAGGAAACTGACTCTGCCTCCGAAGGTGGTTCTTCCCATGGAAATACGATGTCTTCGTCCTCGTCCTCATCCCTAGCTTCCTTCCAGAACACGTCATCATCCTCATCCTCCTCGTCGAAGCCGGTATCCATACTCTCCGCCCTGTCTCCACCTCCAGCTCTGAAGTCCTTGATAGTGTCATTGGTGGACGGCCCACGCCTAGCTAGGTGGTTGATGGAAGGTGTACCGCCTGAAGAGGATCTCAATAGCGGGTTTCTGGAGTTGAAGGAGTTGGAGGACAAAGTGCGAGTGCGAAGACGTGGTCTGTTGGCTGGCAAGGCTTTCGATTGCTGCCCTTTGGGAACGGTGTAAGGTTTGTGCCTAATCGGTCCTGACGACGCTCTTGAATGCGCTGTCAGGGCAAGTCGAGTCAGCTGTGGTCTTGGTTGAGAGAAAGGCGTGTCATACCACCAAACGGTCCGTTCTCGTCTCGCCCATTAGAGCCGAGTGACGACAGTCGATGGACTGTATAGAGCATGTAATTCTCAGTCATTGATCCTTTCTCTGTCAACATTGCAGACGACTTACCACTTCCATGTGCGCTGCTTGCTCGAGAGCGAGACCAGTCTCTAGCGGCGGAGATATGCATGATGGGTTGATTTGAGGTGGGAGGTAAGGTGTCACTGGTGTTCAGAAGAAGGGTATGTGGTGTTGTGGGGGAAAAGGGCAGGAAGAAAAGGTTTAGAAATAACCTGCTTTTAAGTGCTGGGGGAGTCGTTTTCATGTGAAAACTGCATGTCCCGTTTTGGATGGTTGGGATATTTTTAGTCTGCTTGTGACGTCGACATTGAGGCTCAGAGCGTCATTGGTTCAACAGACCGTCAGACCCATTCTTGAGTAAATCTTCCATGCATCACTGTGAGCGGTATCGCAAAGTCATGTAATTATCTGTAAGATAGAGTATGGTCTATGTGCGCCAGTATTGTAAGAGAGAACTACTGTGTGACGGTAAACTGTTATTAAGGTCTCGAACGTAATCGTAACCGTGAAATGTGAAGAGGTAAAACTCTAGTGTTCAAGGTCTAATCTAGTATCGTGAAACGGAACAGGGTGATGAATGAATGCTTTCAGGTGATGAGGTGTCGCAGGAGGATGAGCGTGAAGCGATGATCGTGAAGGGAGTTTCCCCCTTGAGGGTTCGTCGGCTGGGTTGTCGTGAGTTGAGACGTATGTGGTAGTGATCCACAGGTTGTGATCTTGCATCAGCGCAACAATGTGTCGTAGTATTCGGTTCTGTTGGGTGCCGTGAGAGCGTCCTTTTGCTAGTGCCCCTACGACTCCCTGGTTGTCTGAACGGACGATGACGTGGCAGTTCGTCAGGTGAGTTGAGACTAGAGTGCGGACTGCTAGTTCCACCGCTACCATCTCCGCCCATCCAATGTCTCTGCCATCCGTTTTCCAACCTTCCTTCAGTTCCCAAGCTAGCCATCGACCATTTAAGACTAGTCCGATACCCCATGAAGTGGATGCATCAACGAACAGTGCAATGTCGCGTGGGGTAGGGGGACGAATGATATTGACTCCTACGAATGCCTGACTTAGACGTTCGTCCCACCACTCAAGATCCTCCCTGAGCCTGGAGGAGATCTTGTGTCTTGCCCAGCCTGGGGAATCGTCCTTGAAACCTGCTCGGAACTTGTATAGTTCCACAAGTCTGGAGCGGCCGTCTGGAACAACTAAGGTGACGTGATTGAGGGTCCCAATGATAGATTCCGCTGTCTGCATGGACTGATGTGTGGTTGATATCCACTCTGCAATCTTCCCCCGATACTTGATCTTCTTCTCTTCAGGAAGCTCGACCGTCCTGTTGACCAGAGACCACAAGAAACCTATGTACTTGAACTGTTGGGCGAAAGGCTTGAACTTTTCTGGTGCCCACGGCCAGCCCAGCCGTTCTGCAATGCTCCAGATGAGACTAGCGTCATACTTGAAGCCTGTCTCGCCGTTCATGGAAGTTGAAGGATAACGGAAGAAGACGAAATCGTCGACCCATTTGATGAGGGCTTGAACACCATAGTATAGATAGATATCTGCCATAGCATCTGCTACCCTACCCCAAATTCCTGGTGACGAGGCTGCACCGAAATTCAGGGCCTGGTCGAGATGAACGAGGCCATCAAGCATGAGTGCTACGAATCTGCGGTCGTCAGGATGAATGGGAATGTTTCTGAAGGCTGCGTCGACGTCGAACACAGCCGCCTCTGCACCAGGAGGTGCATCAGCGACAAGGAGGAAGCATTCCGAGAATGTCCCCCAGCGGCAAGGGTAGAGGTCGGAGTCAATAACAGAATTGATAGATGAGAGTTCCGGGATCATGATCGTGGACGAAATGGGGGGTGTAGGTTTCGCTTTGGAGGAGCCAGGGACAGGTTTCGGGTAGGAGTGATTGATGACGATGCGATATTTGCCAGGTTTCTGTTCAACCACCGCCATCGGTGCCGTGCGGAAGGGACCTATAAGTGATTCCAGAAATGACGGTTCATAGCCTGGGGAGAGACGACCGAGGGATACTTCTTGTTGGAACTTGGTACGGACCACCGCTGCCTCTGCGTCGGTGGTGAAGTGGTTTGGAGGTATGAATGAGTGAGGGAGAGTGTAATTGGAGATGCCGATATGAAAACCTGAAGATAAACCAATGGGAATGTCTTGATACTGTACAAGGAGGCCTGCCTCGCTGAGGACATTGTGCCAGACGTCTGCCTTCAGCCGTGTTACAATGGGGTAGATATCACTGGTGGGTCTGGGAGTTGTGGTCTTCAAGTCCACAGATCCCACATCCGTGGAAGAACCTACATGGCTTCGCTCGGCAACCGTTGACACCGTTAAAGCTGATGCAGAACTTCTTCCCGTTCCGACCAACATAGTCCCTGGAACCCTTCTCGCCGGCGCACCAGACGAAGTCAGAATCCTTCCGGGTGTGCTCCACGTACGAACCGTGGTTGCAGCTCTTCCCCCCGATCCAGCAGACATTGGGATTGGGGCCCTTGTTGTCGTTGCGAAAGGAACGGTTTGTTCTGGCCGAGTTGCCCGATGATGGATGGCCACCTGACTGGCGACGGGAAGGAAAGGAAGAGGAGTACGCTGGAGTAGACGAAGATGAGTGGAGCTTTGATTGGTACCGCAGAATTGCCCCAGAGCACTGAAATTCCTGGAGGATACGCAGATAGAGTTCCTGGTCCCACATGTGTACGCCAACCCCCGAACGTTTATTGTTGTGCCAGTATAGAAGGCAACGATGCGCGTATTCGCGATAGATGGGAAAGCACTCCACCAGGTTTGGCTTCCCCAGGATAGTCGTGAACATGATGCGAAACATCTCTGCAACCGAGACTGCTATCTCCGTCTTGGGTTCCGAGCAATCTGGAGGGATGTAGTACTCGTGGATGGCGTTTGGAAGGGCTGTACCTAATGCATAGAGAGATCCAAGGTCGATGGTCTCCACGTCAATGTCCGGGAGAGGAGACTTGGATTCCAGACTAAGGCTACGTTGTGTTGACTTGTGGTTCGGTGCAAAGTACGCAAGTGGGATCCAAGAGATCCAGCCATTCTGAAGCCGGTGAATCACGTGTGGGTTGACTGTGACTGTGATGGCCGACAGAGCAACGGTAGTCGTTGACGTGAAAGGGTTCACCGGGATGTGGAGTTTCTGCTTCTTGGAAGAGCGCCCAGTGACCTCGGATGCAGGTTCATCATCGTCGTCTTCGTCGTCTGCATCAGAGGACGCCTGTTGCAGGAGCAACGCCAACGCCTTGAGAAGGGTTCCTGAGCCTTTCCTCCGCTTCCCCAGCCTGGATGTACCCTGCTCTGGTTGCCCAGGGTGCATCGCTTGAGGAGCAAGAGACCCGGAAGATCCACGGGGAGCCGGATTCGGTACGAAATGCCCATTCTTTGCAGTCCTGGCAAGAACCTTTGCTTGGAGCGCGGCGTGCTGCCTGTCTTCAGCCCGGCTCATCATGTCCATGTCAGCGTGAAGTGCACCTGAGTTTCCTGGTATAAGTGAGACAGGCTCAGATCCCGGAGGAGTGACCTCACCTGCTTGACGTGCGTGCGCAGTCAAATCAAAAACGGGCGCGGCCGCAGTAGCAGAATCTGCGATGGAACAGTCAGCGCGTGAGCATGAGCCATGTGAGGCAAGAGAAGAAGGGACCTCACCATCACGGTGTACACGAGGAGCCCGATTCTCTGAAGTGTTTGCGACAGCGAATCCAAGACGACGCAGTGGGTCATCCTGCTGCATGGCAGAGTTGGTGTGCGGAGAGTGTGGTGAGGCGACCGGACCGTGATCGTCACCGTCGTCATTGTCAGAGGTGCTGACGGTGTTGGATCTCGCTGAACGAAGAGGGTGAGGTGGCTGGGCAGGGTGATGCCTCCTCCCTTTCCCCTTGTCCCGGTGAGCCCGCGAATGTGGTCGCGTCTCCACGCCAGTTTCTCCACCTCCAATACCTTCCCTATCCGAGCCATCTTCAGCGTCATGCAACTCCTCCTCCTCATCCACTGTGCTCAGTCGTTGTCGCCCCGCACGGCGAAGGCTAGACCTGGTCACTCTGGCCTCCTCCTCCATCTGCGACAGGTCCTTGCCAATCCTATCCAGCTGTGCTTCCACTCTGCGGAGTTTGCCCACGTCGTCGTCTGACACGTCGTCATCATCCTCCCCAGTCGCCTGTATCTGAGTCGCCCCCCAGGCCTCAGCGAGCTGGGCCGAAGAGGGACCGGGTTCACGGTGAACGGTCGCCAGCTGTCGAGGGACAGCCAGCGCGGTAAGTCCACTTGTTGTTCTGGGCCGAAGGATACGATCCGACGGGCGTGGTACCTGTGAGCGGGAGCGATTCCTTGTAGTCCCAGACGGTCCAGGGATGTCGTCTTGCCCGGAGATTGGGATGTCAAACGAAGGTGTGATCAGGTTGAAGGAGTGTGGTGTATCCTGCGGAGGTACTCCTGCCTCCGAGTCGAGAGAGGAGAGAGGACTGGGTTGTGGGTGATCCATCTGTACGCGTTGTGTGTTGTGTCCGTAGTGTCGTGGTGTGAGTTGGAGATGAAAACGAGAACAGGCCGGGCGATCCTCCTGAAAGTTCGGGAAGTGATGAAAAGGTGTCGTCGAAAGAGGAAAGCGTAGCGCAGGAGGTCAAAAAAGGATGAGAGGAGCCTCAGCTCGCTGTTGAGGCTCGGAGATGGATCACGTCGAGAAGAAGGAGCGACGAGGTCACCTGACCTCGTTCGCTCCCCGAAAACTCAGTTTCGGCAGTGGCCGAAACATGCACTTACCTGTCGCAATACCTGATGCTAATCGATACAAGAAAGTAATAGTTCGCTTGCCATTAATTCCGGTATCTGTGGCGTATCCCATATGCTGGTTCTCCACTAACGATGGATACTTCTTGGTGAGTTCCATTGCAGGTATGGGGTAGTGGGTAATGAAAAGTGTTCTGCATTTCGTGACTTGCAGTAAATGCTGTAATGTAGCACTCGCAACAGCCATCTAGTTTCGAAATAAGATCAAAGTAACAGCTCGAAACTAGACGGCTCTTACCCCGTCGAAAGTCGATGTCCCCCGACCCAGCTCGTCGAGGATCACAAGACTCCGTGAGGTGGCGGATTTGATGATGTCGCTGGTCTCTGACATTTCAACCATGAAGGTGGACCGGCCACGCATTAGATCGTCAGACGCTAGCCTCTGCATCAGAGATATGACAACGCGATGTGGAGAAACTTACCGCCCATCCGCGTTAGCACAGCATCGACAACGCCTAGTTTTGCAGAAGCTGCGGGGACTAGAATCCAGGTCAACAAGAAACGCCCACACAGTATGTGCAAGTCTCACCATAACATCCAATCTGGGCCATGATAGCGATCAATGCCACCATCCTCACCAATGAGCTTTTCCTTGGGGAAACTCAGTCAATAAACGCCGTTGTCGATAATTGAAAACCAACCCTCCCATATTAGGACCGGTGACGATTTTGCTTCGAGGACATCCAGAACCCATTCGAATGGTATTTGGAACGAAAGGATCCAGCCTAAGGACTTCGATTATCGGGTGTCGACCATCGACGATTTCCAACTCGTCTTCTTCCGTGAAAACTGGCCGAACATAATCGGGCTATTGTGATGAGTCTTAGTCAATCCACCATACACCAGCGACTTCAATCTCACCTTGAGCGCAACCTGCGCTAGACTGAACAAACAATCCGCCAGAGCTAGCTGGTTTATGGCATTCCGCATGACGCCGTAGTATTTCTCAGCGATTTCTTGTAGGAAGGAGTGAATGCCTTGTTGCATTCAGCCTAGAGATGTCAGACATCAGGGTAACATTATATCCCAAGAGGAAGCGTACAGACCTCTAAAGTTTCCTGAGCCTGAGCCCGCGTATCCATTTTGTCCTTCACTTCAGGAGGCCGATATCGAGTATTATATTTCGTCCTTGGGTGGATCAGTTAATCATGACCACTGTATTACTAGTGGACATACTTAGATATGAGTGGCCAGGAAGGCGGTATGGGTCTTTTGTCGGTATTTTTTATCTCAACAAGAAACTGTTACGAGCGTGAGTCGCTTAATAATCTTATCTGTTTGGTGTCCCACCTCTTCCGGTCCAATTGTCGTCCAATTAAGCGATGGCAATTTGAGTAATTTCCTAACTAAAGAGAATCAGCATTGAAAACGCGAAATTCCAAAGCTCGAGGATTCTTACTGGATTTGAGTTCATCCATCAACTCCGCTTCCGCAACTCTTAACAACTGGCAGGGCCTTCTGATGAGTTCACCACACGCAGTGAGGTGGCAGTACGTACGTCATGGGCATCTTCTACCGAGGGATACTAAAGCAAAGTCAGCAGGATCTTGGAGGCGAGGACTTATCGAGTACCTTCTGAGAATCCTTCCAAAGCTCCTCCTTCAACCCTTGCGACGCGGCATCTAGTTTGATTGTGTCGAGTAGAGTGGTTATGGGCGCGTTGAGCTTTGGTAGAGTATAAATTACGTTGTTCAACAGCGGAGATCGAAACCACTTTGCGAAGGTTCCCTGATCTCATCAAAAGCCGATGCCACTTTGTGGAACGCTGGGAGTAATACCGCAAGTTCTTGAGGGGTGCACTGTAACATGTGAGTTCCACAAAAGTTGTTTAAGGTGCACCACCATATACCTGTCCATAGTGTATACGACTCAAGCCTTTGGCGAGATCCGGGAGTTTGTTCAAGACTTGTCGCAGAGTGAGGAGCTTTTCCGAAGTGCTAGCAATTATCTCCTCTACGGCATCGACTCTTTCTTCAAGGGCTCTGGAATGACTTTGAGTACGATAATCGGACGAGGTCAGCTGAGTCTCACTTTCTGTCCGTCAAGGGTTGACCAATCCAACGTTTCAATAACCTCGCACCAAATTTGGTTTTGGTGTGGTCAAGAATTACGAGTAAAGATCCCCTGACGCTCCCATCGGTTTCGTTTTGAAATATTTCGAGATTCTTGAGCGTGTTCACGCCTAAGACCATGCTACGTGAGTAGGTGGTAAAACGCTCAAAATATTCAGACTCGAACAATGCATCTGCAATGTCAAAGTCCGTTAGGTACTGAATGATGTGTGCGAGAGCAACCACGACGCGTCTAGGTATACCAGAAATATCGGCCAATCGCTTTGCTGCCATAAGACCTGAATCAGAAGCTCTCGGGACATGAAAAAGTAGGTTACCTGCTTCATTGGATACAGAGAGGGACTTCTCGCGACGTTCGGAAATATAACTGAATGCCTCAGTGTACGACATGATCTCATCGAAGTTTTCCATCCGAATGTTGCTATTGTGATTGAGCCCTGATTAGATGAATGTATTAGGGATGCAAATCTCACTTTGGAAGGTTCTTCAGAACGCGCTTCGTGGGATCCGTGAGACCGTCACGAAGTGTCAAGACTTCGGTAGGCTTCAGGTGCTCCAATCGCGTCTATTCCGGTTCATTATACGTTACGGTAAATCCGGTATGTGTAGACATACCTCTAGATTGAGCCTCATAAGTTCATCTCCAATGAAATAAGTCAGGTTGTGGTTTGTGGATCCCGTGTGTGGATAACCCCTTACCACTGAACTCATCCCATATAACATCGCCAGTGCTGGGAGAAATAGCTATCAAGCCGATGGAAACGGTACTCTCCTTACCTTTCCTGGAGTCTTCAACGAGACAAAGGATAGGAGGTGGAGAGTACTTTTCAATGTCATCGACAGAATCGATGTCGTCAACATAGCTGCATTGGACAAACACGTCAGGGCTAAAGTCACCGTGATCTGTCTTTTGATGACTTACGTGGCTGCAGTACATAAACGAACCAGTCTTCTTTCGAATGGACCACCACGATTATCGCTGACTTTCTTAAGAGCAGCTGTTTCCACTTGGTTCACTAAACCTACACGGTGACCCTTGCTCAAAAGCCTAAACAGATTATCAGAATCCCTTTAGGTAACTTTGCACATGCACATATGGGACACTTACTTTTTGAGATGAATCTGCCACCTATGGGTCGGTATCGACGCGACAATGAAGTTCCGATCTGGAAAACACACAATCCCTAGCTCTTGCGCAGCCACCTGTCTCGGCATTCAGCAATGATTCACGGAGCACTATATACGCTTCAAGTACCTTTGCATCGTCTCCAAAGAACTTGTATTTGTATCCAACTTCGATCATTAAGAGAGTTCCGGGTTGTCCCTTTGCAATTGTAGGACCTTTGTAGCGGTATCAATTCACGTCTATCGAGCGAATAGTCAACATGAACGCACTTGTTTTTCCAACGGGGTATATGGTTCTCCGGATGGTCCAACAGCTTCTTTCCTCGTGCTCCCACTTGCAGTTGCAGTTGAACTTGCAGTACGTTGCACGGTTCGTTTCGTCTTCCCCTTTGCAGCGAAAGTCGGGAATGGTTTCTCAATAATCAGCTCGGGGTCATCTTCCACGACAACCTCCTCACGAGAAGATGTTCTGAACAAAGATGCTTTGCTGTTCTCAAGCAAAAGCTTCTTTTTGAATTCTTCATGTCTACTCCGTTTCGCCGACTCCGCGGATGAATCGTTCTTCGTAGATTGTGGTGAAGCTGGGCCGTAACGCCATCTGTCAGCTACACTAGGACTGACAGGTTTCGATGAAGACGGTCCTGATTCCGCAGAATGAGAGGTTTTCGACTTCTTCGCTGGTCTCGGAGACTCTGATTCATCCGAGGTCTCACCAGTGAGGTCAATAGCCTCAGAATTTGAACGCTTATTGGCACTGTTCTTCTTGGGGCTT
Organism: Paramarasmius palmivorus; assembly: GCA_037176845.1. Classification (NCBI taxonomy): domain Eukaryota; kingdom Fungi; phylum Basidiomycota; class Agaricomycetes; order Agaricales; family Marasmiaceae; genus Paramarasmius; species Paramarasmius palmivorus. The sequence continues at coordinate 915,240 of JAYKXP010000008.1, read as the reverse complement.
GGGGTCGAGCCTTGAGAAAAATACGATGAGAGGGTGGTCTGATTGCCAGCAGCGGGTGGCATGGGAGTATAAAGTCAACCTGTTGTATGTAAATTCGTCGCGAGCATCGACGCGTCCGCGGCAAATGCCACGTGGGGATGTCATGAATATTCCTTTACTCTCACTTTCATCGCGGTTCGGGAGACTGCCTCATCGTGCCACCGTATTCAGCTCTTCGTTGGGCTGCAGGAGATATCTCTCGAGAACCTTTATTCCAAGAAATGAAGCTGGGAATACCAACCCTGAGGGTGCACCGGTTACAGAGACGAATCGTAAGCAATTTTTCTACTTCAAACCTTCATGAATTGACTTGGGGTATACAGGTGCCGAACAGACTTTAAAACGCTTCTGGAAACACGTTGATATTGACAAAAGAAAAGACGGATACGCCGTCACTCTAGACAAACGCGCACTCAAAACACCTTCCGGGAACACCCTTCTCCTACCGCACTCGAAGCATCTCGTAGCAACGTTGGTAGCCACGGAATGGGAAAATACAGAGACTTTGATAAAGCCCCATGCTTTGCCTATGGTGAGGACAAGTTTCTTCCGACGATTAACATTGCTGACTGATGTCCATCTTCAGACTTCATTAGTCTCGCGGGCCATTGATTCTCTGGTTGAAAAACAGTCCCGTGAAATAGTTACCAAGTCGCTTCTCGAATATCTCGATACGGATACCATATGGCGAGCCTTGTACCTATTCCTAGCAAGTAACTCCGCTCACCATACCCTAGTTTCTACCAGGATTATCCCGAACATTTGGTGGAAATGCAAGCGGAACATTGGGATCCCCTTATGGCGTGGATGCGAAAGAGCTTTGGTGTCTCAATAAACAAATCCAACTCGATATTATTCGACGGACAACCGGAAGACACCAAAGCCAAGCTTGCGGAAGTGTTAGCTGAATTTGACCAATGGCAGATGGCTGGTATGGCTTTTCCCGGTAGAAGTCACCCTTTTACTAACATTAACAGCTATGGAGCGGGCAACTTATGCATCCAAGTCATTCATGATTGGTCTAGCGCTAGTGAAACGGCACTTAAACATTGAGCAAGCGTCGAAAGCAGCTCGTGTGGAAGTAGAGAGTCAGATCAAGAGATGGGGTGAAGTGGAAGACAGTGAGTAGTACCCAATTCTCGCGTAGATCCTGTCTGACGAGGATATTCAGCGCATGATGTTGACTATCAAGACATTCGTCGACAACTAGGAAGCGCGTCATGTCTTCTTACTAACGCTTAGATATCCTGAAGGCCTACTTTATTCAATAGTGAACAATATAATACAGGAAGGTTTCTATATCGCCATACCGGAGAAAAAGCTATTTACTCTTTCAAATGAATACACCTCCCCATGGCCTTCAGTCGGCGTCATTGATATGAAACCCGGAAGATTATGAGTGATGCCCTTCGCTTCGGAGCTTGATCCACGTATATGAGGATGTGGTGGTGGTGGTTGACGATATACCGGGCTTGGCTCTTCACCTTCCTGAGTAAGTAGCTATCAAGGCAAGTATCGGACAGATGTCTTCGGGCCGGGAGATGCGAGTATGCGCACCATGTGTGTTCTATCTGACGCAAAGTTCTCGATGTATTCCTTGCCGGGAACGACTCTGAACGAGCTGCAGGCTGTATGAGATTACGATTGATGTCCTAGAAGAGAAATGTGCGACCTCTGGAAGTTTGGCAAAACGTGAGGTGAGAAGGTTTGGCCAAAGTAATCTGCATAGGGAGCAAGGTGAATTGCACCGAGCAATGGCTTGAAATGAATGACTGGCATGCCTGTCCAGGAAACTGGGAACGATAGCGTGGTGTCAAAATCATAGACCCATGTCATAGGTCGATCTGGGGGGTTCTCTTCTTGGGAACGGAGAACAAGGATAACATGATAGTCCCAGACAACAGGAAAACCGGATTCTTTTGCTAGCTTCTGGTTCCATAAAGCTACCTGCAGCAGGCGTCAATGAACTTTATGAATCCCTGCATTCTAGGAAGGCGTAACGCACGGTTTCGTTCGTGTTTGATATGAAGACTGCGAAGACGTCCCAGTTCGAGGTAAGTTGTATGTCTTGAAGAAATGACTGAGCCAATAAATAGACATTTTCTTCGCACCAGAACTGGGTATATTGATAGGCGGTGGGGGTAAGCGGAGGAGAGAACGTCATGGTGTGACCGAGAAGCGTGACAGTTCACTTGCAATCTCTTCCGCTCATTCTGGCTGCTCTCCTTGCTCTTCATCACCCTGTAAAATAGCTTCACTTGTTGTCGACACATAATCTCCAATCTTCAAAATGCATCCAAACGGCGACCACAGCCTCGTCAACGGCGTAAAATCTCATGAAGATTCACCACCTTCTGGTTCTTTTTCAAACGACACGCGTCCCGACCTGAGCCAAGATACTCAACACGCAAATGGTGCTTCTAAGTGCGTAGATCTCTTCATTTAGGATCACCATTTCTTTGTCAGAGGTTTTGTGGCTGACTTGCTACTCTTTTCTTTGGTTCAGTTTGTATCCAAATCTCACTCGCGACCAACACTACGACCAAAAGATAATCGACCAGCTATACGAGTCCGGTTTTCAAAGAGGGGTAAAGTACCGTCTAACTCTTATTGTTGTCGCGTGCTGACCTCGAATGTACTTGAAGGAATATGCCGACACTATATTAGTGAGGATTTCCGTATTTTCTCTCTGGCTTCCGGTCCTTACAGCTCTTTTCCTAGCATGTACATCAAAATGTCTATCGCCTTCATGCTTTGCTTCTCTCCCGGTCGCCTTACCTGGTACAATTGATGTCCACTTCTCCGCAAGCCGTTGGACCCCGTACCATCTTTGTCTCGATAGAACACGAGCCAGAGATCACACAAGAGGTGTGTTTTGAACAACTACACAGAAAGTTCTTGCCCTGATCGAGTTTTTAGGGTTTTGCCATAGGTACACATCAATGATCTCGCATATAACATTCATATGTTCTTACCAAGGCCTACAGCACTCGGTTATCTCTATTCTTCCATATCTCTAAATCTCGTACGTCCCGATAACGCACGCGCCGTTCTCGCCGCAGGTTGCTTATTGGGAGGTATGGATAATTTATGCGAATACGCCTACGAGACCTGCAGGCGATCAATATCTGTCGATACCATTGATTCTTGGCTTGAATTTACTGAGTCTCTATCACCATCGAGTGGCGAAAGTACACCTGTTGTATCTTCCGCCAGGATATTCGGACATTACGCACAACGTTTGCGTGACGACATCCTTCCACTTTTTGGTGGTGTCACTCCCCGAAGTTTTGGAGATATCTTCACCTAGCGGCCCTGCTCAAGGGACGTCTAACCGGGAAGTTCTACTCCAGATATTCTCCCGAGTGCCATTTGATATGTTTAAGGAGGCCATTGAATCGCCGAACTTCCAAATAGGTATGTACCCTTCCCTGCATGATAGGCAAACCTCAAACCTCTTTTTCCATTCCAGGTTCCGACCAGTCTCGATTCAAGTTCGCAAAAGACGCTATTGAAATTAGAAAGCGTGGAATCGCTCGTGGACCCGGGTGTGAAGAAACGGTCGTTCTTGCATTTGGGGGTGGGTACTCAGGAGGTAGTGCAGTCCATGTCACGCGGAAAATGCGTAAGCGGCAGCTGTGGAAGGTTAACTCCTAGGATGACATTTTTTACCACCGTTCGGAAATGTGTATTTTGCTTACAAGCGCCGCAGGAATACACTTGTGAACTCCCGCGTAAACGATGCAGAATCATACCATGATGCTGGCATTTCTGATCAGACTTCTGACCCCATCAGCCCCATGAACAAGTGCCTTGCGCTGGGCCCTTCCGTTCGACGAGCTTTCTTCCGTGACCTTACCTGGCTATGCACCTTATAGATGCCGAAAGGACGGGAGAGTAATTATCATGGGACACCCTATTTCAGTCGTGCTCCGATGTCCCGAAAAATTATCTGCAACTATTTGTTTGCCACTGTCAATTGCACCCAGGTGTTATGGAGTACTGGTGGCTTTGCCCTGACAGTTCAAGCTCCTGCACACGTAGAATTGGGCATATCATATCTTGCATTGTCAAGGGCATCTAGGCCATACGCTTTCTTCTTTGCGCCACTATTGGTTCCCATGCGCCTATCACGGGCTTGCGGTCCACGTATAAGAACGGCCCTTTGCTCAAGAGTTTATCTGAACCTCACGGTGACTCACCTCGGATGGACAATGATCCAACATATGATTTGTTTTTCATCGGGACGAGGGAAGACCCCCGGTCTTGTGAGTCTCATCTTTCGAGTCAAGTTTTGACTAGCTGAAGATTATACACTCAGGTTCAATCATCGGCGAGGACGATACAAGGCCAATATACTTCTCTTTTGAAACCTATGAGAGGCCAGCGGCGAATAAGAGAACCATGGTACGTGGGCATTTTTTGTGAGAAAACATCATCCGACCAGGAAGATGGTATCGTTAGATTTCGAGGGGAAAGGATGTCATTGCCTCTTTCGAATGGGGTCCCGGTAACCATCTAGGGTACGTGTATATGGGACAACGTAGCTTTCCAATGTCGCACCTCATGTTACCTGGTTCTTCCAGCAAGTAATTTGCATCTCCTAGTCTCACTTCCCGATACCTTACTTTTACTTCCACAGTGCACGGAGTTTTAGCACTCCCGACGGACGGCGTTTTGAGTGGCGTAGAGTACAGGGGAGTCCTACTTCATATGATGTGAGTATCATCGAGTCGCATCACCAGGTCTAGATGGCCGGACCACTCATTCTTCAACAGCTTTTACATGCTTTCAGTCCCCAACATCCACGTCGCTGCGTTTCGTCGCTATGTTTCGACCACAGCCGTTGGGCCAGCTCACGGACTTTTGCAGTACAAGTTCACGGACGATGTGTTACTTCTGGAATGTCTTTTGTCACTGTGCGTGCAGAGATGTATGGACTTGCACGTAGGGTGACCCAATCCGTACATGAACACTCCAAGTTATTTAATAAAATATCTATTATACCGCCTTAAATCCCGATAAAGATAGTCCATATAGCAAATGGGTGTCCAAACATCAAACCTGGCTCATGACTCGCCCCTTTGTAGCCTGCCGAGCATCCGCTCTAACCTCTCTTCTACAGTCCAATGATGCATATCTGTCTCCGACAATGACGATGTAGTAGACTGGCCAGCCGTGGTCCCATAATCAGGCATTATGTTGAAAGAACCCGCGTCCATTCCTTGTGAAATATTGTCGATCAGCAGTCCGATCTGATTCGCCGAACTGTAGTACACCTAAAAAGAAAGGAACGTCATTAAACACGCACGATACTTCATAAAATGAATATCACATACCCTCGTCTCAGGTCTATTCTTGTGTATAGACTTTTTGCGTGAAAAGAAGGATGACCCGCTTCCCTTGGAACCTGTTCGCGTGTGCTCTTTGACATAAACGTGCATACTTTCATCGTTGTCATACTCCGATGCGAAGCTCGTCCTTCCGGTGTAAATGGACTCATCATCATCGCGAAGCCCGTTGACAATTTGCCTGCAACATTAAATCTTAGAAGGAAGAACTATTTTGGCAACAGTGATGATTATCTCACCAAATTGTCTCTCCGTTAGCGAGTTCGATCACCTCAACCGCAGTGGCATCTGGTGCAAGCGTCGTTCGTGGATTGTGGTCCGATGTGCTTCCCTTATTCTCATCGCCGTACATCTCGTAACTACTCACGGGGAGTCAGGACAAAAGGGAGTCTTCATGTAAAACGAACTTACAAGGAATCGTAGGCAGACCCTGCTTTCTCGTGAGATGCAGTAGGGACTGCTAGATAGTTCTCAGGTCGAGGAACAGGTGGCACTGGTGGTGGAGTGTCTGTTGAGAAGCGGCGACCTGTGGGTGAACGAGGCGGAGGAGTAGGCATACGATCAGGCACATTCCTACTCGCAATCGAGGCACCACTGGCTCTGCGATGTCGCTTGTTAGGCACACTGGGCACAAGAGTACTAAGATGAGCGAGGGCTCGGGGATCTGATGGAAGAATAAGAGTTCTTCTAACGACCACACTTGCAGGATCGGTTGTACGTTCTCTGGGCTTGCGAGAACCTTCACCCTGCTGCCGCGTAGAAGGCCTCCTCGAGACAGGCCTGCTCCGAGAACCTACTTCGTCCCCACTAGGAGTGAGTGGTTCCGTCTGCGCATGCGTAGCTTCACGTTGATCAGCTCTAGAAGAGTTGCTGCGGTGTTAGCGTCGCCCAATCATTCAACTTCGAGGACGTTGAGGCTGAACGAACGAGGAGCAGATCATTCAGCTTCTGTTGGTCAAGTCCTAAATTCGAAGCAGCATCGAAAAGTTGACGTAACGCAGCCGACTCGTCAGTTGCCCCTGGTGCAGACGCTGGACCTTCTGATGGTGTAGAGGGAGAAAGATGGGGTAACTGCAGTATGGGAGGTCCGGAGATTTTTGACGAATAATCTTCATAAATTGCAGGGGCACTAGCCGGCGGGGAATGATGCATGGGTTTCTCTGTGCGTATAGGTGGTCGGAGGTGCATTTCGCGCTGCTCAATCGGCGACTCGGTGGCACGCGGCTTGCCACGGAAGCGAGCCATGAATCCTTTTAGGCCAGGGCCCGCAGAAGCCGGAGGGCTGGGTATCGGAGCTACGGGTATATTGAATCTACCAAGCTCGGTAGCACTGTTAGGTATTCCCTCGATGGGATGGAGTTTTCGTTGATCATACTGAACAGTTTGTGGCTGTAGAGGAGCACTACGAATGTCCAAAGGATAGGGGGTGACTTCTTCTCCAGAGGGTGTCGACGGATTTTTCCGTAGGGTACCTCTTAATTTCTTGAATCGAGAGCCCAATCTGGACGTCTGCTGACTGATCGTAGGCGTGCGCAACGGAATGGTATCGACACTGGTCGAAGCAGAAACAAGCGTTGGAGTGGAAATCTGATGTGGATTGATACGTTTTCGTGGAAGAGAAGGGCTGGATGCAAGTCCTTCCTTTGAAGGCTTCTTGAGCGCTTGCATTGCAGCTTCGGCTTTTCGTTGCACTTCACGTGCCAGTTCGGTGTCTGACTCAAGGTTTCGGGGTAAATGGGGATTCGACGGGTTACCTGTCGGGGTATAGGGTGTTGCGGGTGATGCATGTGGATCGGAAGGCATTGGTGGAGAAGATTGGGATTGAGATTGCTTATTCTCGCTATCCAGGATGAAGTTTAGGTCAGAGTCCGCCTGGCTCGAGGAAAGAATATCGGCAGTGGTATTGTTGGTATTGGGATTTGTATTGGCATTGGCTTCGGAGCCACCTGGGCGAATGTCAGCATTCTCATCGCCAAACAGTATCTGGGCAAGATCTCGGTTCCTGCGAACGGTAGGAGAGTCATCGGCGAAGTCCGGTAAGAAGCTGTCGTTCGGCCCTGGCTCGGCCTGAGAAGAAGTCGGCCCCGTAGGGGGCATTTGAATACTTTCCACAACAGACTTGAGCAATGCAGCTGCGCTAGCTTTGGACATCTGTTCCGGACTAAGGGTATTGGTATTCGGGTTTTGAGGAGGAGGGCTCGTAATCTGTAGTGGAATGAGCAAAAGATAAGCATACCAATGAATAGACCTCACCCTTGCATCTCGTCCATTGTAAGAGTAGTTTGATTGTGATGTCGAGGGTCTGCGCTTCCTCAGGGAAGGAGCTCGTTCACGATTCTCCGATTCCATGACTGCTTTTTCTGTAGCAAACCCTACTAGTTTCTCTTGGACCACTGCAATATCTGATTTATTTAAGCCCGCATAGCGGCGGACGATTTCCTCTGCATTCCAGTCCATATCTGGCGAGCCCGTAGTCGCGGAGCTGGACTGGGATGGGAAAGAAACATCATGCCAGGGTTGCTGCTGCGCGTCAATGTCAACAAACGCAGCTAGGCGATCTTTTTGGTCACCTTCTCCGGAATGGTAACTGGAGCCCAGCGAATCGAGTGATGATCGCGAGGAGCTAGCAATCGGATGGAATACCACTGGATTAAAAGCAGTCAAGGAGAAAGGGGAAGATGTAGAGTTCTGCTTCGAGGATCGTCTACTGCCATGCTTGGACGTGGAGACATCGAAACTTGAAAATGTGGGGGATGTCGGTGAGCGTGACGGTGCTTGTGTAGGCGTCGGGGATCTGATGACCCTGCTGGTCGAAAGTGCCGAGAAAGTTTGGTTAAGATCAAGCCCTGTAATGGGTGATATGGGTCGGTTGTCCGCGTTAGATGAGTATGTTGAGCTGAACGAAGGCATGGTGGAGTGGCCGATCAAGGGGGAATCTGGTAGAGCAGGAGAGCGCAAGGAACGAGACGACTTTCCGTTCTCGTACGACCCATGTGTGTCGGTACTTCCAGCACCAGAATCACTGAACCAACTGCCATTTCTGTTGTGTGAGGGAGACTTCTGTGGCGAGACAGGAGCTTTAGATGGAGGAACGGTCCATGTCACGTTAGAAGGTGTGTTGGGCCGCTGAGGAACAGACATTGGCTGATGTGGTTGACTAGATAAAGGTGATGAGGGTCTATTATGCCAATTATAGCTGGAGCCAGAAGCCGTCGAAACGATGTCTGCTTCCTTATTACGTTCCGCATTGCCGTTCTGTACGCTCATTTTACGGTTCAAAAACGCAGATGACGTATACGGTGAATGGGGACGGGGAGAATGCCTGGGAAGTGTCGAAGCGATCGCTTGTGGGTCTGGCGCGGAAGAGGGCGTTGCTCGAGGTGTTGTTGAATGCGAGCGAAGATTGTCATGCTCCGAATCATCGCGAGGTGTCATGGGTCGAGGCATACCAGGTACATATCCTGGCGAAACACGCGAGAGTATGGGCGACATACGGGAAGCCTCCAGCTCTTCACTCCTTGCTGGATCTGAGGTTATCGCCGTTCCAGCCTCGTAATTGGCGGAGTCTCTGGGTGTCACCCTTCCTGCCTAAATATATACTTAGCAACAGGCGAGCTATAAGTCATAGGTTACACACCGTATGATGTTGATCCAAACTTGTGCGTGTAATGGGTGCAGACCTCGGCATGACAATTTCGTCCTCAGCGTCTTCCTCCAACTCCCTGATAGCCTCCTCCAATGCCAGCGAAGCTCGCTTGAATACTGAACTCGCAACAGATTTGGACATCTGATATTCGGCAGATGGTTCCTCTTGTGACGTGGGCGGTGTACCACTTGATCTGGATGGTGTTACAGTGCCTTCTTGGAAAAGACTCGAGTTTTGGGAAATAGAGAGGGTTTGTGATTCAACTGTCGCAACTGACGACGTGTCTTTCTTGCTCTGAGCACGCATCCGATTATAAGAATAATCTCGTAGTCTTCCTGAACCGAACAAGTTGTTGCTATATCTCTTCGACCGACCACTAGGAGAGGAAGATAATGATGGGGAGAGGGATGAGGCCGTGTTGCTCGACCTAATCGACTGGCGCATACTTGCGACGCCCTCTGACGATGATAGATTCTCCTGCGACCTTTCTGCCGGTGACTGGGGTGTTCTGGGGCGTAGACCGAGGGTTTCCAATATCATCTCCTCGTCCTCCTCCAATATATGATTCTCTGCACCTCTAGCTCGCTGATCCGCAAGTCTGGACCTGAGAATTTCCAACGAAATTGGGTCACCAGAAGAATCGCGGAGAAGAGAAAACCGCCGGGAAAGACTGGACCTGAATGTGAGAACGATATGGGGCAATATTGAAATGAATAACGGACTCTGGCAGTATTAGCGATGTGCGAAAATCGTCCGCAGAAGGTAATGCAGAAGGTAGCTCTGGAAGCTGAGATTCTTGGGAATATGAGGTTTCCTTTACAGTGATTGTGAGAGGTTGAGTTTGAAGGGGAGGAAGAGAATTCTTCGCGTCAGAACGTTTGCTAACACGACAGGTCAGCTGGTGAAGATTTGGAGTGGCAAAGTGACAACTAACCGGAATCTGTGCATACTGGAATCAGGTAAATGGCCTCGTTGATAACACGTTGAAGAACAAGAAACAAGCGAAAACAGGAAAGGAAAGTGCGGCTGAGAAACGTGTTCAGCACGAGTTGGTGATGGTGGTGGTCAATGAATAAGATGGAAAAAAGGAAATACAGTCAAGAATTCTGTCCAGAATTGTATGTCACTGTTCTGTGGTCGCTGCCCTAGCAGTGCCTCGTCACTGTCAGAGACGATGTGCTCAAAGCCTCAAACTTCTCACGACAGTCATAAATAAATCCTTTTCTTGCAAGTCTACATTACAACATGTACATAACATTTTACACCGCGTATCTGGTAACCATTGTCATTAGATCTTTTTTGAGACAGCAGAAACGGGACTGACTTTTTCGTCCACTCTTTCGCGGTCGCAAGGAACTTGTTCTTGTCGTTCTTCAGGAGCTGAAAGAGATGTATCAGTAGCCCAGCCAAGAAGCAGCTACTTCTGTAGACATACAGCAGCAATCTCAGGTTCAAAGGGATCGTCAGGGCTTGGGTTATTGAGTTTCTCTTGTATAATCGACAGAACTGTGCTATATTAGCTCCACGCCCGAGAAGCACAATAGGACGCCACTTGCCTGTTGATAAGGATACTGATGGCTTCCACTGGCCGACTGAATGAGTATGACCTGAAGTGAAAAGTGCACCCGAAACACAATACCTCGTCGCGAAGGACTGGCACACAAATAGCACCTTCTTCGTTGATACCTGGATGATATATCTTTGTCTGGAAGGTAACCTGTGTGGTCAAGGGCTTTTCAATGCACAGTAGTCTCGAGATCAATAGGTTCACATACTGCCGGTGCTTTGAAGGGAAAGTTTGAAGGTAGTGTTAATGTGAATCGGTAGGTTCCACCTTTATATGGTGAATCAGGCTAGTGTTGATAGACAGAACCAGTCAGTGACATGGGTTTGATCAAAGGAAGAGGATAACTCAACTGAAGCCACTATCGCGCAACTCCACTCAAAGATATTGTCTTCTTTGGCATCCACAGTAAGGCCCTTTTATAACGGAATGATTAACATTGAGACGAAGAATGGCCTCGTTCCGAAAATGATTGGTACCTCGAGTGGATTGTTGCTGATGTCGGCCAATTCCTTTCAAGATACGGGATGAGTGGCTCGGGTATTCAACGTTTCGAAGATGGAACAACCTTTTGGATTCGTCTATCAAGGATGGGTAGACTACACAGTAAAAGAGTAACAAAACTCACCGTACAGCGGTCATTGTGGGGGCTATGAAGATACGATGGTAATGGTAAGTGGAGAAGGTTCCAATTGCAAGTCACTCCGGCAGTCGGGACCGATCTCGGTCAGGCTTGGCTGAGCACAAAAATGTACAACTCTGATATTATAGTAAAAGTCCAATATAAGTACACCGAGACGGTATTTCTAGCATCTACTCTTGAATATAATGTCGCGCAAATAGATCGTTTTGTATCCATATTATCTACAGTCGTTTAGCAACGTCTCTCATTTCATAAATGACAAAGACACAAACCTTGCTCACAGCGGCGACAGCACCAATCTTCTCACTCATGGGTAATTGTTCCTCAGATAACTGTAGAATGGCCGTATGAAGCACGTTTTCCACCCAGCCCAACGTCAGCGCACAGTCTCGATCTAAACGATCTTCAGTTTCGGAGCTTCGGTGGACAGTTAGGACGACATACATGGTACAACCAATGGCTGGGTGTGCGTTCTATGTTTGAATGACTTGACCCCGGTATGCATGATGCCGACTTTGTCAAGATAGGCCCAAGTTTTTATCGAAGAAAAGTCGGAGTTTAAGATACGTCGTACCCAAGCCTATGTCAAAGACAATGAGGTCAGTACTATTGAGAGTCCCGTTGCATGACACAAAGCACCTTCATGAAGATCTGAGAAGAGACTTAGAACAAAATATAACGCGATATCATCAGAACGCACCTTTCGGTAGACCAATTGCGGGCTGTCCAAAGTAAGATCCTCTAGTCTTTGAGGTAGTGGTCCATCGAAACCCTGGCAAACCGAATTAGAACCAAATGCATCGACTATTCTTTTCACGACCCACTTCGTTCCTCTCCATAAAGATCTGTTCAATAACAAGTCAACCCAAAGCTCCACGTTGAAGAGCAAATCATGCCCACCTTTTTCGTTATGTCGAATTCAAACAACTTCGCATATAAATCATCCACAATCGCTGGTATCGCATCATGAACCAACGGTGCAACCTTATTCAACATCTCCTGCTCTTTCGCTCCGAACATGACAAAGTCCCTGACATACGCCATCCTATCTTCTAGCGACGTTCGCAGAAGGTCAGGATCTATCTCCTGTATCGACGGTGACGACGACGCGGATTCAAGTTTGCCATTACAGTTTCCGAGGCATTCCTCCGGTTTTCCAGTATGTGGGCAGCCGTTTGGAGTCTTTTGGCCATCTTCGATGTCTTGTATGTGTAGGTTCTCCAATTGGCACGGTGGGAGATCAACTTGAACTGGTGCTGCTTGGTCGGACATTGTAGAGCTTGAGGGTTAGGTTTGGCAGAGCAAGCTGATGCATTTTTAAAGGACTGTATGTGCCTCGGAGAGAGCAGGGGTTGTCGAGTTCCGGTCAAAGATCGAGAGCCTTTCTAGACCGTCGTTTGCCTGTGCTGAGCGTTGCGCTCGGGGTTCAATTGTGGTGCTGTTGTCTGGACGCTTTCAGCATTGCTCTAGGCCCGACGCAATCCCCACTCCAGATCTCCATGGCAAGGAGAGTTTGACAAAGAGGGAATGGAAGGCGCTCCGATTTGAATGAAAATGATTGCAATTGGTTGGCATGGTCTGACAGTAGATAAATGGTGGTATGTAAAGGAGAGACGAGTCGGTAGGACTAGTAAGCGCTCAAGCGTTATTAACACTACGGCCCAAGCGCTGAGTAGGCTCACTACCGAAGTCGCCGAAAATCAGGTACATATTAGCATTAAGATAGGTAGTAGATATATCCTTTCTGCTAGTAATGAGGGTATCTATATGCGAGCTGAAATTGATCCAAGTTATCCTTGCCATTGGCTTGTTGGAACGCCTGGTTCCCATCGAGGCGGGGGTGACCTGTTCTCATTCAATCAGCTTCGATACGCGACCGGCGTGAGGAAAGCCACGTACCGAACAGGGTATCTACATTAGTGAGAATTAGCTTAGTAAATGCCCACTGACTTTTGCACTGTTAAACCTACCCTATTGTGCGTCCACAGCCCTTTTCTATTTCAACTCGTATATCGAAGATTAAATCACCTGTAGACTCATCCCAGGAGGTGAGGCACCAGTTCCTTTGGCCCATGATAAACTTTTGTTTGCGGGGGGAGCCATCAGTTTCTGTATTGAAAACGGGGAGCTATCAAAGTATCAGTAGTCTTCGCTCAGCTGAGGAGTTGTTGAGCCATACCATAACTTCATCTGTCTCAACGTGGTGCATTGTTTTGTGTGTTTTTGTTGCTAACGATGATACCATCGTAATGACAGCATTTGGCCTGGATATACCATTAATGGAAACAGATACGGTAATGTTAGAGTCTCTTACGGAGGAGTGTTGACGATTGCAGAAGTAACGACCTGCACCATATATCGATGGTCCTTGAGAGGATTGAGTTCTTGTCCATTCTTGGGTTTGAGGGTCTTGAACAGGCCAACAGCTGCACAGTGAACATCGCCTGACAGGAATGTTATTCTTATACGCTTCCCCAACGCGAACTTCTGCATCTCTTCAATGAGCCAGTTGCGCTCTCGCTATCAAAGGGTAGAGCTGAGTACTAGATTGACCATCTGCAGGTAAGGGAAGTACTTTGTGCGAACGAGAAGTCCAGTGATCGTTCTAGAGGAGATATCTGTTAGGAGGATGACCAGGGAAGAAGCAGTTCGATACGAACCAGATCATCAAGTAATTCTGCATCGGCGTTAAACTTGTTTACAAATCCGGAAAGCCCAAGAGAACCATTCCTCCCAAGGGTTACCAATGGATTGAATTTGGACTCTAGAGCGCTCTCCAAGAAGACCATGCGTGGATAAGCGATGGGGATACCTTACGAAAAGGTCATGATGTGGACTTCGCTCAAAGTCCCGAAACCTACCGAGTTGAACAACGAGATGTTCCACTGAAGGTGGAAGGTCCCTCATTCGATTGAAGACCTTTTTATATTGATACGGAGTGCAAACTTGATCCTTCATCCTCTCGGCTCTACGAAGCGATTAAGGCGGCAACTTGGTATGTTGTTACGAGGACTTCACCTGCAATCCAGAAGAAGTATGGCAGTCTGTGGCCCTAGATAGCTGAGGAAAGAGTGGCTTGGTATCCCAACATACGGGCCGCGTTCACCAATGATGATGGATCTGTTAATGTGTGCACCTGGTTGGTCAAACACACCATCGACCTGGACTATAATGGAAGAGTTAGCTTGGCATCGAACGACCATTATGCATGCTATTTTGTACCATGGATGAAACATTGAAACAAGAGGAAAAAGAAATATCCTCTATCTCCGATCCTATAATAACTCGGCTAAGCTCCCAGGTTCTAAGCAAACAAGTTGAGACTCACATTCGGAAGACTGGCGCTCTTTGCAAGTCATCAGGATCTGCGTGGAGTCAGGAATCAAAATCACGGGCAAAGTGAAAATCCTTACAGCTACCGAAACCGTCAATCTAGAGGAAGATTCATCAAGACTGCTATTACGGACAGGAAGAAAACCTACCATATCTAAAAAAAAAATCAGACCAGAAGGATGAGTGGGCGCAGACGCGTCTTACCGTGGTCATCTAGGAAAGCCAAACGTGGTTAAAACGCGGCCTCGAATAGAGCGAGGAATACTGACCACACATGTTTATCATCGGTCTATCAATCTGAGTCAGCGAGTATGTTCCTCAAAATGATTGAGACAACCTACATTGTGCTGTTAGCTCGCGCAAAAGCACCACTCCTGAAAGATTTGCAGTAATGGTTGAAGAAAAAGCGGTCGATAGCTTCTGCTATTTCAGGTGTAAGAGGATAGCTCTTTTTGTCCTCTGGCTTCGTCTTGGTCACCCAGTCTTGCAGTTCAGGTTCACGAGTGAGGCTTACACGCAAATGAGACATGTTTATCCCCCCAAAGTTTTGAGGAAGACTTACGCATCGCAATACAGTTGGTCTCCGCCTCCTATCAATGCATGGAATGGCTCTTCCTGGTGCTTTGATAGCAAATCTATCCAACAAGGATCATAACCACTTTGGAAACCAGGCCCTCTGAAGTCATCAGGATTAACACCAGCAGAGAACCCGTTGCACTTAAAAGGCATTAGAAGACGACTATGATATCACAGGGCAGACCTACAGAGTGACTAGCCCATCTCATATTTTGATTTCGGCCAGGTACGTAAAACTGCATCCGCTGACCGTTATTGATGCTGTAGGTTACAGCCATCTCATTCATGCTGAGTGGTATGTGGATCATGAATCGCCAGAACGTGAATGTCCTGGGCAACGCGTCAGCTGCGTACATCAATGTAACACTGCAATACATACCCTCCGGCACCTCCGTATACCCATATCTCTTGGCCAGGCTCCGACTCACTACGAGATTTGGGAACTTCGGGAACTCCATTCAGCTGACTTCGCATCTAACGGCAATGGAGGTAGTGTGTGGGTCTGCGGGATGTGGGCCAAGGTCGAATGATTTCGTTGATTGGTGCCGAGTTCTAGCTTTATGGTGTTTGACTGGGGCATCGGGATCCCATTCATAAGTCAGTGTAGGGTGAGGCTCATAGAAGGAACCCGAATCGGCGGCTATGCGAGTCTCGGATTAGCGAGAGGACACGACTCGACAACTGAGCATACTCACTGACTATCATAGCAGCCCCATGCCACACACCGTCCTCATCGACCGTGTCATACCTAATCAATGATCTCTCGTCGGCATAAAAATGTCCCAAGAATTTGAATCTACAAACCTCAAAAGAGGACCGACCATGAACTAAAGTGTTCGTTTAGAATGCGACCCGAGATATACGAAAGCGAACTGGCTTGCCTGCAAATGTGGATTCATCCGCGCCGTTCTCAGGCCTTTGAACGGTCTATTGCACTCATTTTGGTCAATTCGCTGGCAGAAATCGAGGGCTGGGTTTGTCGATGTGGAAGATCATAGTTCAAGCCATCCTTTGGGGGAAGTGCGGGTGGCCCAGGGGACGGCGGAGGCATTTGTGGATGAAAACCACCTATGAACGACTCGTCCATAGGCGTGACTTGCTCGACTGGGTTGAATCTTCCATCGGGACCACGTCGAGGTTTCGTGAAATAGTCGCTTTCCTGTAAAAGTTGTGTGTCGGGTGGATCAAAATGCTTGAAGATATTGAAACTTGAACCAACTTACTCGTTGGGCTCTGCGATATGCGTGCCAGCCTGCGTTATCCATGTTGGAGCGAAAAAAAACCTATCAGGGTACACGGTGATGGTTTGAGTTCAAGTTGCACTTCAAATCGTCCGATCATCCTGTCATTGATGGAGCGCTCAAGGAAAACGTCACAACAGTCACACCAGTGCACGTCACGAAGCGGTGTAAGCACCGGATCAGAGAGTCCGAACTCGGAGTCGCGGTACTTTCGTCGATGTAAAATTTTCGATGTCTGATTGATGGTCTCTGAGTTCAAAGTTGGTTACTACCGAAAATGAGTGCGGAAAGACACAAAGTGCAAAGAAGTAATCCAGATATATCCCTAGTGGGCTGTAACTTGTACAAGTCTACGGCTCGACAAATGATCAACCTGCATGCTCCACTACCGTAGTCACCAGCTTGCCGTCTTTGACACAGGTCCGCAGCATCTCGGGTACAGGCTGTTCAGTAAAGACACCGTCTTCTTCACCTTCCACTGGTAAGCTGACGTTGATAGAGCTGCACTTGGCAGTCGTAATTTCTGCGTCGAGACTCGACTTGGATAGATAATCTGTCCCGAGTCGGTAGAGTCTATCTGAATCATAGGAGCAGTACCAGTAATCTGAATCTGGAAAGACGGTGACTTTGTAACGGAGACCGAAGAGACCACAGAATCAATCAACACGGAGGTCTTGGTGCAGTTGACTAGTATGAATAGATGATTTCAGTGCGTGAATCCATGCTATTGACAGTCACTCACCCAAGGTTACGGCGTTGACCTTGCCTTTCACTTGTATAACAGTATTCTTGCAGCCAAAGATATTGACGACTTGATTGAGCTGAGTGTCTTCGACGCTAAGATTCCTCTCGTCCTCGTAATGTTCCTGGAGGAGATTTGAGTGAATTATTCATAACCTGAAAGTTCCTGGCTCTCACGATATTCCAGGCCTTTCCTTCTAGTGCAAATTTTGAAGGTTTCTTGCCCATCAAAGCCTGAGGCTTCGCAGGGCGAATGGGCTTCTTAGCAGCTGCTAATCCTTGTCAACCCCATGCATCGCAATCATAAGGCAAAACGCCTACCACCGGAGCCACCAGAGCTTGGAACCACGCTGCTAGCACGAAGAGCGGGATTCTTGTGTGTCATCTCACTCTTGTCGACTTTGCGGAGGTTCTTCGTCACTTCAGCGCCACGGTTCAGCTCGGCAAAGACAGCTGCTGTTCCACCTGCAGCTGGAGCAGCCCCAGCAGGTGCAGGAAGGGCCGCAGGAGGTGGTGGAGGTGGTGGGGGCGGGGGCGGGGGACCACCAGCCGCTGGTGCTTGTGCCTTTGACTTGTATTCAGAGATCGAAACACCCTTTACATCCGGGACCGTTCAGCTCTGTTGAATAACGCTGAAAAGCAACACACCTTGGGATTCCAAGAGACGCCTGTTGTATGGTATTCCATGATGTATTTGCGCAGCTCTTCGAGAACAGCAGTGAACGACCTAACCCACTCTGCATGCTTAGGGTCTCTGAAAATCAGTGTCAGGACATGCACATAGGACGAGGCAATGGTGCTGACTTGTCCTTGAATTCCTTTATGACCCTGTTTCCATAGTAAAGAACTTGATCTTTGATCTCTCCGATATACGGGCCAGGTTTGGGCTAGCTAGCTTATCAGTATTGAACTTGAAAGTGGACAGAGATGCTCACGTTCAAAACCCATGCAACAAATGGCGCTCCTTCTCCAATCACCATGAGATGAGAGAACCAATCTCGGTCTTTACGGTTGGCTTCCTTCATACGAGAAATAGCTTCTATGGATGTCTGGAAAGGAGCAATGATAGTCTCCAGGCCCTTATCGTCCGGCTTTAGAGCATGCTGCTGCTGTGAGCAAAAGCTGACGAAGGTCCTTGAATTCTTGCTCTAGGAGACCGACCTAGATGCATGGTTAGCTGAATATCGTATCATGGGGGTTGCAATCTCACGATTTCGACGACATTGGGCCCAGCGAAAGAGCGAGTGAGCTCCAAGAATGGCTTCAACTTTCCTTCCAAAACGGCTTCATCGTAGGCAGTGACACTCTTAGGAACTTCTTGCATTGCGGATGACGGGGCAGATGGGGGAGGAGGCGGGGGTGCAACTGGGGCGACATAGGAGCCTGTCTTAGGAGCTTCTTTAATGTTTCCCGATTCTTCAACGTTCGTAGAAATGTGCGACGCGCTCGCCGCCAAATCTTCTAGCCGCGAAGTAGCAGCCTCGAGCCTAAGGTCATTGTCAATCACTGTA
The DNA here is from genome assembly GCA_037176845.1 of Paramarasmius palmivorus. Lineage (NCBI taxonomy): Eukaryota > Fungi > Basidiomycota > Agaricomycetes > Agaricales > Marasmiaceae > Paramarasmius > Paramarasmius palmivorus. The sequence goes on along the minus strand of JAYKXP010000008.1, from coordinate 896,595 downwards.
CCATCCATCACACAGTAATTAAGATATACTTACCGCTTGATTATCGTGGTAAGCGAATGTAAACCCTGAGAGGACATCGTCACCGCGAGGATTCGCTAAACAGGCGTTATAGGTAGAGATGGTGGTACAGTACCAGAGACAAGACGCGTGGTCGCTGCTGGCGGTAACTTCGCAACGGCAGTGGCCGAACGTGGATATCCTTCAACCTCCATGAGCGACAATCCAATTCGGATATGTATCGCTAACAAACGAGCTTTCATATGGGATGTTGATGGTATGGGTTTCAGCTCCTTAGATTGACTCTAAATTTTGATTCGACTTTCTCTACAGACATTGCAAAAATCCGTGCAGATCACCATATGTGTGGTCTCCTAGCTGGGACGCTACCTCATCTGTCCCAGCAAAACATGTTTTTGGGAGTACCTCTGCTGCTCATGCCGGAGGAAGTTGTTCTCTTGGTCGAAAATGGTGAGTCAGACCTGGCCTTCTCATCGGAAGATCGCGTTAACCTTGCTCTCCAGGTTCTGCAGTTCTTCTAGATGACCCCAGATCCTATCCAGATCCAACGACACCTCAGTTTAAACGCTGGCTTCAAGGCGAAGCATGAAAACCGAAAGCAACAACTTGCTGCCTTCACTTCAAAAGGCTTAAAAGACGGTGCCTCAAATCGGTCTATGTCCGAAGAAGCAATCAAAAAGCGCAAAGAACGAGAACTAAAGAAACAACAAAAAGCAGCGCAATTACAACAGCTGGTTTCTACTGACGATGTAGAATCCCCTCCGCCGCTCATCCCTGAAGATGAATCTCAACCACCCACGACTGCGACTACTACCCCTGCAAACATTCTTATTCCCGCATTGTCTTCTTCACTAGAATGGTACTCCCCAGAACAACACATTTATGACTCCATCGGCGCGGCAAAAGCAGCCGGAGTTTGGGATTTCCCTGCGACCTTACAGGAACGCGCTAGATGTGGTGTTTACAGAGACCTTTGGGAGCAAGGATATTTTATTGGAATAGGTATCAAATTTGGTGCCGAATACCTTGGTTTATCCAGGTGCGTAAGAAGATGCTAGAGGTCACGCTGTTCTGACTCGAGTTGTTCCAGGGGATCCTCTGCGATACCACTCGCACTTTGCAGCGACTGTGATTGATTCACCGGAACCAAGTAATGAGGCCTATGGAGATTGTCGCCCATGGCAGACTTGGGACAGCAACGAAAAAGACACATCTACTCTGTTGTTGGGATGACGAAACGAAGAAAGTGACACACCTTTCCATTGAATGGGCTGGATTTGGTTGAGAATCTACTGTATACTACCCTCATACTGTAATGCTGTACAATAACATCCATTACAACCGGAGTATTACCAGTTTCGAGGACTGATACTGATACTTCCTTTCCGATACCCCAGCGGCGCGTCTGAATCATCGCTTTCGTGCACTGACGCGCGAGTCCCGGAGTTCCACGCTCAGATTTTTCTTCTTGCCTTTTCATCTCGACGCACACGAGTGCCTTGCAAACCAGCCCTTGAAGCTGGAATGGTACAGCAACCAGCTCAACCACCTAGCTTTTTCCCGACAGCAGCATTAGTGAGTCGCAAATGAGCATCCTTTCTGAATGACAAAATGACAGTACGCGTTCTTGCATAGGACCATGCTGCTGCAGGATTGGGCGCAGGCGTCGTCGCCACGCTTTGTATGAACCCTTTAGACATGCTCAAAGTCAAATTTCAAGTTGCTACGACGAATCCTAGAGGCGGAATTGGGAAGCAGATTTGGTATGCGTTGAGAGATATACACGCAGAGCAAGGATGGAAGGGATTGTATCGAGGGGTTGGTCCAAACATTGCAGGAAATGCTTCTAGCTGGGGTTCTATACTTCTGGTTGTGAGTGCTAAGCGTCCCTTCTTCGTGAAGAATACTGAGTCATTGCGCTCTAGTTACAATATACTGAAGAAACGAGCATCAGGCGGCGACATCACAAAACCTCTATCTCCTCAAGAATATCTGCTATGCTCTGCTGAAGCAAGTTCGCAAATCTGTCTCCTTGTTTGCGAAAGTGGAGGAATTAATATCTGTACTCAGGTGCTGTTACAGCGATCATGACGAACCCGTTCTGGGTAGTACGTGTCCGAATGTTTACCTCGCAGGCGAATTCACCGGATTCATACCGAGGATTATTTCGTACGTCCATTGTTAATGGTTGAGCTCCCGTGTTAAGTATTTTTTTTGCAGATGGCCTTCGGTCCATAATACAGAAAGAAGGTGTACAAGGGTTATTCCGAGGAACCTCTTGGCACTTTTCGGTGTGAGCAATGGTGCCATACAGTTTATGGCATACGAAGAGATGAAAAGATGGGGTTTTGAGCGGAAAAGAAGACAATTCGAGAAGCAGGGAAAAGTGTGGTCGACAGAAGTGGACAAACTAGTGAGTCATCGCGTATATCTACCTTCGCGTCCAACCTAGCTCTAATTGCACCTAGTCCAACACATCGTATACCATCATGTCTGCAGCAAGTAAACTTTTGGCACTGTCAGTCACATACCCATACCAGGTCATTCGATCGCGTATACAGGTATGTAGATCTGCATTGGTGGAGAGAGGGATTGCACGCTCATTTCCTCGCCAGAATGACCCATTAGCACATGTATACCCCACAATCCGAAGCACAATCCGACGAACATGGACCACTGAAGGCTTCCGAGGTTTCTACCGTGGTCTTGCAACAAACTTGGTCCGAATACTCCCCGGTACATGTGTCACATTCGTTGTCTACGAAAACCTTGCTTGGTTATTACGGTCAACAGCCGCAAAAAGAGAGCTACGACAGCACAGAGAGTCGTAGTATCTTCTATGGACAATTGCTTATAGTATTCTACAACACCATGTCTAATTAACACCAGTATCTTGTACCATGGTTCCATATACTTAGATCTTGACATACACCACTCGCGATATATACATGGCTTTGGAAGACTGGTAGCAGGATAGTCTATTGGGAGGGATGCACTATTATACAGAAGCTTTAATCCAATTTACGACGACCCAACCTTATCCTATCTCTGGGTACCCTTGTCTGAAGGGGTATCGACTCGACACTGCTTCCCTCTTCGATACTCTCAGTCGTGTCACTCATAGCACGACCACGCCCTGATTTACCTCCGCCAACGCTAAAGATCCTCACTATCCAGTCGTTCAAATACATCACCAGCGCGAATATCGGAAGACGTATCGGAATGAAGGGAGAAGGATGCTTGATAATATCGCCCTGGTCATTGTCTTGATGCGGCAGTGAAAGCGACGGGCTATAAGGATCATCCGGAAGAGGTCGCGCATGCATTGCCATGATAACGAACTAACGTCATAAAATGCAAGCTTAGCTTGAAGAACTTGTCTAGGACTCAGATATCTCACCATGGGAAACACCAATGCGAAGATTGCGCCATTGGCAAGTCCAGATCCAAACGTGCAAAGCGCTGCAGTAGGCATACCTATCACGCACATCTCAGTACCAGGCTCGACGAATTCCCATGAGCCAGCGCACCAAATGCCAAATAATAGGCCCATCGTTCCTCTAAATGCCGAACTCGGGAGGACAGCGAAAGACCGCGAGCAATCCACACGAATCTGAGTATGTCATGTGCTTCAGTTAGCAAGACGCAATATAACCCAGTAATGGAATCCACCCACTCAAAACAATAGTACCTATACTCTCAATAAAACGATCAGCTCTTGTTCTGTAATCACTAGAGTCAAACAGGCCTACTCACGAATCGACCCAGCACAAGAAAAAGAAGCCCAAAACAGGCCCGATATATGGGATATTTCCAAGTCCAAAAGACACCAGCAACGAAGTGAACACCATGATCACTCTATATGCACTAGTTCGCAATAGACTTGATCAAACCCGTATACGTGTTCGGTCGGTCGACGGAAGCACGGTTTCCATGCTGAAGGGTAAATGTACGTTTGGCAATGACAGAACACCATGAACTCTGTGGCGTGCATTAGCATTAACACCATGTCAATCACTTGGCCTTACGTTTCAAGGTAGAATGACAACCCAATAACAGGAAACAACCACAACGCCTGATAAAACCACCCCACATTCCGATGTAACCATTTCGTCTGGCCTTTCACCAAAGGTTTGAGGAAGAGATCAAATGTGTATATCGAAGTCAACGACAACGAGTTCAACAAGAGCGATTTGTAGATATTGGCTCGAATTTCTGGGTCCCTGCAGGTTATCTCCAGTTTAGCGTGACACGCGCTACACGTAGAAACGACGTACCCAGCCACAGAAACAACTATATCCCACCTAAATGCATCCTTTGAATCCATGCCATGCCCACCTCAGCTGAAGGAGTAGAGAGTCCTGAACTGATAGAAATGAGGGGTATAGAGACCTTGCAGAGTGAGGAGGCATGGTGATGGCCAGGAGTGAACGAGGCCAAAGCCAAATATTTACTTGCGCGTCTAATTCCGATTCGTCCTTTTTCCGTTTACCTCCACGACGACCATGTCTATCTCGGCGCAGCTACGGGCAACAGCGCGCTCAGCGTATAGGGATTTATATCGCGCTTCTTCGTTCACGTTTGGAGGTGTGTGAGCAAGTGTGTTATATGGTACTGTGTACTGACTTTCGCACTTCATTGTAGGTGATGAAACGACATTGAAAGGTCTGTTCAGGCATTCTAGGCACATGGTTACACCTTGCTCAACCTCAACTAGCCTTCCGTTTCAAGATGCGACAAGATGCGCTTGCTGCACAGTCAGAACAGGATCCAACCGTTTACCAACAACACTGCGAGTCGGCTCGGAGTATCGCGACGTTTTTGAGACGGAATGTTGTTCAAGCTACTCGACAGGATGAGGATTCATGGAGTGCGTAATCACACTAGTTTAGCTTGTTCTCTTTCTGACCCCCTGCTACTATCACCGACCAGGTCTCCGCATCAATAAACACACTGAACTCGGCGACAATGATTCGATAAAAAGCCCACCTCCGATGGAGTCTAGTAGGAGTTCTAGGAAGCGGGACAAGACGTGAGTGTATTGGTTGGGACGGATGCCTAGACGGTCTTGAAATGCTCATTTCGCAGTGCAGAACTTGTTGCTCAGCTTGAGAATCCAATTCCTGCACTCCGAGTCGTCCGAAGCACTATTCTGCCCTCAAGAAAGCGCATAAACAACGACAGATACCGGAGCTCAAGGAGGAAGATATAGAGGAGTCTTTTGTTCGAGGTTAGTTTGATTTTGCTCTCATTGAAACACAGGAGTGCTGATAACGAGAAACGTTGGGTAGGGAGTGGTCCGGTATGTTTCCTGTATCGTACCCTAGAAACATCTAATAAATATATAAACTTTATTGGTACAGGGCGGACAATCTGTGAACAAAACTGAGAATAACGTGCAACTGCTACATAAACCCACGGGGATCAGAGTATCCTGTCAAGAAACCCGCTCACTCTCGCAAAATAGAGAGTTGGCGAGGAAGAGGCTATTGCAGAAGGTAAGCTGCTTCTTGGTATGTTGTTTGGTCGGAAATGAACGACGAATGTTAGCTGGATCAGATGCATAACCCTGGGTTGTCAAAGGAGGAGATGAAGAGAGCGAAACAGCAAGAAAGGGAACGGCAACGAAGGAAGAAGGCCAAAAAGAAAGAACGGGAGAGTGTGAAACCACTGGAAAAGAAGGTCATGACAGATGAGGCGAGGGAAGCCTACGATAGGATTAAAAGTATAATCGGCGACTAGAAGCTTACCGTGACCAACTGTACATAAAAGATTAAAACTCTACTGTTCAAGCTGAACCTCCCGTGAGAAATGGGAAAGCGGCCCGATGAGGGGCTATCACAAGTTGTGCACAGACCACCACCACTATCTGATTGCGTCTTTGTGTGCTATCGCTACCATGGCAGCCTACGTTCAAGACTCTATTATGCTCTTTGGCGACTCTATCACTCAAGGGGGTTGGGATGAAGGTGGTTTTGGAGCCAAAATGACGCGTAAGAGATGCTCCTTTGATCATTAGACACCTTTAATGCCGCTGACACCGTGCCAGATGTATATGCCCGCAAATTGGACGTCCTGAATCGGGGCTTATCTGGATATAACACCGACTGGGCGATGCCATTGTTCGAGAAGGTGCGTCACGGATGTAATCTATGCTTGGACCTGATGGATGACGATTTCCGAACTGGTTTGGCCGCCGACATGTACTTGTCACAGTTTCTCGCAACCCAAGAGCAACAAAAGACCACGCCCAAGGTCCGACTGCTTGTGATTTGGTTTGGAGCGAATGACGCGTGTATAAAGCCGTCACCGCAACATGTTCCGATAACCAAGTTTATTTCAAACTTGAAGCGAATGGTGAACATGGTTCAGTCTCCTAGATCGGAATATTATTCGGCAGAGACGAGGATTATTCTGGTGACGCCACCACCGGTGAATGAGTATCAGCGGAAAGAGGATCTAGAGTCTAGGACGCCGCCGAAGGAACTGGATAGATTGTTCGATACTACGAAAGAATATGCCGAGGCAGTGAAAGATGTGGCTAGAGAAGAAGAGGTTGCAGTTGTAGATATTTGGACTGGATTGTGGGACGCGGCAGGACGCGAACAACAGCAGCTGAGTAGATATTTGAATGATGGGCTACATTTGAATGCAGCAGGATATGGGGTAAGGAACACTGGCCAGTCCTGGTACGCGTGTGCTAACTATAGTTTGCAGATAATGTATGAGAAATTGATAGAGACGATTGGAAGGATCTATCCAGAGCTGCACCCAGATAGCTTGAAATATGTATTTCCAAGGTGAGTGTATGCATGGGTGTGGAGGCGTGTGGAGTACTGACGACGGTTGGCAGATGGGATGAAATTCCGGGCGTGACATTGGGATTATTGCCCTGAGGGAGCTTGAGGGAGTGACGCAGAAATGACGCACTAGAGTAGTTAGCGCCGTAGAGGAACGATCATGTGACCGTTAGAGTCTTGTAAATCACGTTTTGGTTCGAATTGAAAGAGCGCGAAATTTGGCGGACCTGAGTGGACTGGAGAGCGCGACGACCATTGTCGGACCAAGAACGACAACAACGCCAGCAACGACAGCAACGACAGACAGACGCCAGTACTCGTCACAGTCATTTTTTCTATCATTTTTGTAGGTTTTCTTCTCTGGAAAGCTCACAGATTTACTCACATATTGAACAAGGCGGGATTCTATTGGACCCACATTTGTACACAAGCGACATTGACACACAAAGTCTCACACATTTTCAACTTGGGCCCAGTGTCGCTAGTCGTGAGAATTGCTGCCTGTTGGTTTCTGACTTGTCGCTGACTTTAATCCTAGGCGCGGCCTCCTCCGTCATTCACATTCCTTTCTGCCAAAGTAAGTGGCCCAGTTTTACCAAAACAAGAGAACAATGAGCTCAGACCTCTCTTTTGATATATCAGGTTTCTGTTTTGACATCGTATGTCCATTCTCTCTCTACTACCACCACCACCACCATCACCATTACCATGTCCGACGCCGACACTGACAACATTCTCTTGACAGATATTCAACCAAACGGTCCTAACAACAAAAAGCGAAAGAGACAAGAAAATTCACTCATGCCTTCAAACAACTTTCTCGCTGCTCCCCTAGCGCCCCTCAGGAAGCGTTCCGGATCAACCATCCAGTCACGCGCCAGAGACGATGTCGACGAATTCCTTTCCTCAGACCTCGAACTTTCATTCGCTTCGAGCGTCTCTATCAATTCACCTTCGAGAGACAACCTCACCCCAGACAACGAATATGCTGAACCCATGGATATCTCACCATTACCTCCCCAGAAAACACTCGCATCTCAACAATCTATAGTTCAACAGCCACTGGCTCAGAAACGACCCCGCGCTTTCACAACCGCCGCTCGTATTTTCAACGATGTCAGCAACAGGACACCTGCACTACAACCTTCTCCTTCCATCGTTGACTCTACAAAGTCAAGTAGCAAGCGTACTCATCGCCCAAATTTACCCATGGAATGGCTCATGCCTCCTCCTTCAAACATTACTGGTAATGCTTTCCCCGAGGTGCGTGTCATGCCTACTTGGTTGCGAACCTATGTCTAATTAATGCTCTTCCTGCAGCCTACTACTCCTGATGACGATGCAATGGATGTTGACGACTCTTCTTTTGCTGATCAGCCCGTACAAGCAGTCAGCACTTTTTCAACCACAGATCCCCATTCAGCCGCACCCACCATCACCACCTTCAACGCCCTGTTCTACGAGACTACCTCACCCCGTAGAGGCCTCGAGTCTCCCGTACAACACCAACACAAGAAGAGGCGTTCATTATCACCAGAAGGCACGCGTTACCTAGAAGACGATGCTTCCTCATCTTCACCTGTTCTTCCTTCATCACCGGCTGCACGCAAGCTGGAAAGAATGACCAGCACATCTCTCCTGTCAAACGCCAATACCTCCAAACCAACGCTCGAAGGATTAGGCAACCCATCCAATGGTTTGAAACGACCCCGTCGACCTGCCCTCTCTGCAATGGTCCACCCAACCGAACACGGTGGTCTCCAGTCCGCCTTCCCTGTGTTGTGTTCTGATGAAAAGCACTCGGACCACAGGATTCCTGCACGTCGTGCCTTCTCAGCCATGATCACACATACCAACTTGGATGAGCAATTCTCAGACGAGTCTTCGTTTGGAAGCGGGGTAGACATGTCTTCGCCTGCTCAACAGTACGCCAAGCGTCAACAGATGAAGACTATTCGTCGCTGTGATGGTACCGACGACTTTAGACCACTCACGGGCGCCACCGCCCTGGTGTTGAATGAGAACAGTCCTTCAAGCAAGTTCTTGGGACCTGGAATGCCTGGGTTCGGTGATAATGAAGCTCATGGAAAGGCACTTCCTTGCCATCGTGTTTCTGAAGATGGTTTAATGCGCATAACTCCTCAAACTGTCAGTGTCTGCTCGTTGTCTTTCCTGTCTACATTGTTGACGCGTTCTTCAGCTTGACCAACTCCTTGGTGGTAGATTCGAGTCGAAAATCCACGACTTCCGTATTATCGACTGCAGGTTCGACTACGAATATACTGGTGGTCACATTGAAGGCGCCGTCAACATCAACACCGCTGCACAAGTAGAAGATATGCTTCTCGGCCCCAACTTGTTCAAGCCAAAGCCTTCCGTCAGCGGTGATGGGTCTAAAAAGATGGTCCTCATTTTCCACTGCGAGTTCAGTGCAAAGCGCGCTCCTACCTTGTAAGTCTTCCTGTTCCAGTCTTTTGTTGAATCTGGTTTAACGTGGTCATTCAGTGCAAAGCACCTCCGTGCCAAGGACCGTGCAATGAACAACCATGTCTATCCCAAGGTTCACTACCCGGAGCTGTACATCCTGGACGGCGGTTACTCTCGTTACTTCAAAGAGTCCGGCGCGCGCTGTGAACCCCGTGGAGGCTATGTCACCATGGACGACCCCAATCACGCTGCTTCACGTAGAGGTGACCTTGACCAATTCCGAAAGGCCAAGTTTGGGCGTCACAAATCTTACGCATACGGCGATCTCGGCAAGCCTTCGTCGTCTTCTCAACAACAACAGGCAAAGAGGAACAGTGCACCCAGCGGTGGTCCTCCTACATTGTTTGCTGCTGGGAACGCGGCACGCAGTCGTCGAGTGGCGTCTACTTCATTGTTGACGTTGGCCGAGGATGGTAATACCACGGTGGAAGGAGACGAGACGGATATCGACCTTGGTGATAGCCCTTGCCCACCACCTACAAAGGCCACTGCTTTGAAGGTCAAGAAGGGGATTCGTGGTCCCCTTACTCGGGCTGAAACCTACGGACCTGGTCGAATGCCGTATTAGATTCACTTTAACCGGTGCAACCCTCTCCTCCGACAACGTTTCACCGTCAGGGACACCCTTCACCTCCAAATTAGCATATTCATCGTCTTTAACCCCCCCGTTGTCAACCCCCACGCGCGCGACATCTCTCGTTTTCGCATGAATTTTTTTGCATGACTATTTTGTCAAGACATCACCATGATTTCCCAAACTATGGTAACGCTATGGCACGCCACTCACTTTACATCACGCTCATTTATGCTGTCTCCTACATCTTTCGATGACGGAACCCGTCGGAAACTGCGACTACCCCCAAAGTCGAATGGATAAAAAGCGAAAAACCAACAAACAGAAACAGAAAGACCAAACCAACATCATCACCAACATCATCTCATACAAACCTTTTTCGTCTCCCATTTCCTCACCTCATCTGTTTTATTATATCTACACGCATATTCCGGACGCCCGGACGTGTACTATCTCACTCAAATTTCCTCTCATATTTATGCCCCCTCACGGACTTGTCATCTAATTTCACGTCTTGGACGCTCACCTCACAACAAAGTTACAACACTGCCAGTTCCGCTTTTCTGCAGTTTTATCAACTTTTTGTCCATTTCCTATTCTTCGGTAGGATTTTCAATCTTTTTCTCTGTCGATATCATTCATCTCTTCTTCGCCAAGTGCGGCTGTATTTATTGTGCTACATACTTACCTCTCCGCGTTCGTGTGTTTATACAGTTTTGACTAGTGCTAGATTCACTTTTTCAGGGTATACGTACTTACCTGCGGCGCGGTGCAGCTTTTTTTCTCTTTCTGTTTTATTCCTTGTTTAACTTTGATCACAATAACATCAATACATCAATGGTATACAGTTTATCTTTCAAAGTTCCGTAGCGATGAGCAATAAGTCTGACTGAGTGATGAGTGTGAAGACGGGATTTGTCAGCATACGATGGACGCGAGCGTAGTTTCTGCAAAGTTCTTTCGAACGCGTTCTTCAAAACTTTTGATCACCCCATCCACGCATTCCATTTGACAACCGATTTCTCATGTTTCAACGGGATCCAAGGGCAGGAGCCTTTCTAGGTGGTGATCGTGTGTCGGGGCAGGATATTCGAGACCAAAATGGTGTGTTCTGTTGGGTTTATTTTTACTTGCTGGGTGCTCATATATGGGATAGTTATCGCGGCTCAATCCATCGCAAACATCGTAAAGAGCTCTTTGGGACCTCTTGGTCTCGATAAAATGCTTGTGGATAACATCGGAGTATGTCGATGAAAGTTTCTACCACCCAAAAGATCGTCTTAACCCACACTATCGCAGGAAGTAACCATCTCCAACGACGGTGCAACCATTCTCTCTCTCCTCAACGTTGAAAACCCAGCCGGTCGTATTTTCGTCGATCTTGCCCAGAAACAAGACAAGGAAGTCGGCGATGGGACAACTTCGGTTGTTATTATCGCTGCTGAACTTTTACGTCGTGCCAATGAACTTGTCAAGGCAAAGATTCATCCGACGACGATTATTACTGGGTATAGGCTTGCGTGTAAGGAGGCGGTCAAGTTTATGCAGGATCAGTTGAGTGTAAAGGTGGATGATTTGGGGAGAGAGGCGTTGGTCAATACTGCGAAGACGAGTATGTCGAGTAAGATTATTGGAAAGTGAGTTTTTGGTGCTGTCGTTTCGTGTGGGGATAGAATTAATGGGATTTTCGCTTCTAGTGACGACGATCTCTTCGCACCAATGGCTGTCGATGCAATGCTCGCTGTGAAGACGATAAATTTGCGTGGAGATATCAAGTACCCTGTGAAGGCTGTCAACGTGTTGAAGGCTCACGGAAGGAGTGCTCGCGAGTCCCTTTTCGTCAAGGGATATGCTCTCAACTGCACAGTTGCTAGTCAAGGTATCTGACAGTCGCGTTTCACCATCTATCAATGATTTTGACATTTGTACGTGTAGCAATGAAGAAAAGAATCACAAATGCCAAAATTGCATGCCTCGACATCAATCTTCAGAAGACTCGTATGCAACTCGGTATCCAGATTCTGGTGGATGATCCAAACCAGCTCGAGGACATCCGGAAACGGTGAGTTCCATACCGGTTATTTTTGTACTGAGTAAGAGTTCTGATAACGGTGACAGGGAAGCTGAGATTACACTGGAGAGGATCCGGAAGATTCTTGCTGCTGGTGCCAATGTGGTTCTCACTACAAAGGGAATTGACGACCTGTGCCTGAAGGAGTTTGTGGAAGCTGGCGCTATGGCGGTCCGAAGATGCAGAAAGGAGGATTTGAGGAGGATAGCAAAGGCAACGGGTGGTCAACTGATATCAAGCATGGCTAATCTTGAAGGCGAGGAGACTTTCGAGGCCAGCTATCTTGGAACTGCGGAGGAAGTCGTGCAGGAGAGAATCTCCGATGACGAACTTATCTTGATCAAAGGAACCAAGGTCGTCAACTCGTCTTCGATTGTTCTCCGTGGTGCCAACGACTACATGCTGGATGAGATGGAGCGCGCACTCCATGATACTCTCTCTGTTATCAAGCGGACTTTGGAGAGCGGTGCAGTGGTCCCAGGTGGTGGTGCTGTGGAATCTGCCCTCAGTATATACTTGGAGAATTTTGCCACTACTTTGGTATGTCTCATACTCTGAACAGGCTCGATCACTTTTGACAGGTCTTTCTACACAGGGTTCACGAGAGCAACTTGCTATCGCCGAGTTTGCGAGTGCACTCCTCTCCATCCCCAAACAGCTAGCTGTCAATGCTGCTAAGGATTCTACTGAACTTGTTGCAAAGTTGAGATCGTACCATCATGCAGCACAGAACGCTCCAGTCGGGGATCCCAAGAAGGTGCTTTTACGTTATGGCCTCGACCTCTTGTCCGGGGAAGTTCGTGACAATGTCGCTGCTGGCGTGTTAGAGCCTACAGTTAGCAAAGTCAAGAGCTTGAAATCTGCATACGAGGCTGCTATTTCTCTCCTACGGATAGATGATGCCATTCAATGCATTCCAGGTAAAGAATTTCATTGCAGTCTTGTCTCTCCTGTAGCTAACGTTTTGCGCAACAGAACCAAAAGGCGAACCTGACCCACACGGACATTGATAAAGTTGTATCTTACTCTCGCATGTCACGTAGCTAGTGAACCATACATGTTAGACCTTGCTATACTTGGGACTTTGATTCGTGCTCGGCCACGGCCACAAACACTCAATGAATAACGCGTCAGCGCGCCAAAGGCCGACGCGAGGAACCTGCACGTGACTGTCTCAAAAGTTGATCTCCGTGGACCCGTCCTTTTATCCTCTACCTCTACCTCTACCTCTTCGGTCCACTTTCTCTGCAGAACAAGTCTAGCCGCAAAGATTTAATGTCATAGGCAGGAAGTTTTCGCCTTGGATGGACGCTACCGACTTTCCCATACTCTCGCCCTATCTTCCCCAGCGGTTCCAATCGTTAATATGGTCACTCCTCGATTCCGACCTTGCAAGATCAGCTATATTCTATGCCGAGCGATATTTTGCCATGTACCAGTTGCGCCGGGATGAGCTTCCTGATTCACAACGTTTCCAGCAAGATCATCAAGCTCGACATTTGTATGCCACCGCTCTTCTTCGTGGAGGTCTGACATATTCCGCGTTATGCGTCGTTGATCTGGCGCGCGACCAGCAATGCAGTGGGTGTCTAGAAGTGAAGGCGAAATGCAGTACAGCGCTGGGACGGTACAGACAGGCTCGCGAATGCTTGGAGGCAGCATTGAACAGCATTGCACAAGCACCTTCCAGTGAGTTCTATGCGCACTGTACAAGCGATACTCATGGCTCGACCTTTACATCTAGTAATGACTCCAACGAGAATCGCGCAATACCCCTTGGAAGAGGCATCAATACACTGTAGATCAGGTACAATGGCGCTGAAAGGCAATTTACAAGAGCAAGCAGCCTGTAGTTTTCGAAAAGCGTTGGCGATTGATCGTTACACTTGGGAAGCGTTTGAGGGTTTATGTGCTCTTGGTATGTATCTCTGTCAGTATGCCATATGACATGCTATTAATTCTGCTTTGTTTTTGAGGTAATCCACCTGAAGTAGACGACATTTTTCCTCCCAGACCTCGTCCAATTAGACCTATCGCGCCAGAAGAGAATCCGCTAAGACCTAGAGGACCTATCGCAACCGGTGCTGGTTTCTTCACGCCAGATATCGGCTCTGTTGGGGGAAACCTCTTCCCTGTTATTCCTGCCAGGAGACCCGAAATAAGTCAGCCACAACCCTTCAGAATGGCACCTGTTGCCAGCTCTCGAGATTCAATGTAATTGCGCAGCCTTTGTTATTAATCAGGACACATGTTGATTGACAAATACTCAGAGCAAGCACCGATTCGCCCTTCCAGATGGCTGATACAACGTTTCATCAAATACATCGAACCAGTCGGTCTCAACCTATCATTCCCACCTCGAATCAACAACAAATCACCCGTCCTCTCTCTTCGGCAGATGAAGCAGGTCCTATACCTAAAAAGCTCCGCTCAGCTGCAGTACAACCAGAGCCCCCGAAGCCTATCAAGACTCTTAAAGCAGCCGGAGAGGACATATCAAGAAAAGTATGATTGCGAATCATTCATAAATATACGCTAGTCTTAAAACAAACTTTCAGGGGTTGAACGCAAAAGCCAGCACGTCAACAAAGAACAATCAAGCATCAACATCGAACGTCGTGCGACGGAGTACTCGCCTGCAAAGTACGTCAGGTTCCAAACAATCGAAATCGGTAAGCTTCTGTGCAAACCCCAAAATAACATTACAGTGGAAAACTTATGTTCTCAGTCGAATAATCGACGGCGGCAACTTGCTCATGGACGCTCCAAGTCAATAGAATCCGAAATGGATGACGATACAGAAGGTGCTTATCCTCCATCACCTCCAGCCGTCGCAAATACACCTCGTTCCGAAGGCTCTGCTTCTCCTGGAAACTGGACGGCAGCTAACGATGCGGCAGCTCAAGAAGCGTACGACATTGAGGTGGCAGAGTACTACATATATGATCTTACAAGGCTGTTTGCTCGTGCAACCAGAGCTCTAACAATGTACGACTCCGCCAAATGTCTAACCGAGCTAGAGGAACTGCCGAGCGTTCATCAGCAAACGCCATGGGTGCTTGCGATGGTTGGACGAGCTCATTACGAAGAAGACGGATTATGTGGCAGTATGTCCTAGCTCATGTTCAGCACGCGATGACTTACTTATTAGACGTAACCCAGGCCGAACGTGCTTTCATCGCTGTGAGAACGTTGGAGCCTTATCGAGTTTGGGATATGGAGGTCTACTCGACCCTTCTCTGGCATCTTCAACGCCCGGTACAACTGTCATTCCTCGCTCAGGAATTGATAAGCATCGACCCACGGTCTGCTCAAGCGTGGATAGCAGTCGGAAATCTATTTTCCCTGCAAAAAGAGCGTCCGCAGGCTCTGACTTGCTTCCGTCGAGCTTTTCAGATGGATCCCGCATGCGCCTATGCGTTTACCCTTAGTGGTCACGAGAGTATCGACGAGGATCCCGATAAGGCGATCAACTTTTTCCAGTCGGCTTTACGTGTCGATCCTCGCCATTACAATGCGTGGTAAGTGCGCTCCTTCTTTGCGGAGAAGAATTCCCTATCTTTATCACATTGAAACAGGTATGGATTAGGCACTTGCTATCTGAGGATGAGCAAATTACGCTTGGCCGAGTACCATTTTAGAAAAGCCGCTGAGATACATCCAAACAACGCCGTTCTACTTGGCTGTGTAGGGATGGTGAGTCTTCTCTTTCCTTCCTTTTCCTTCTTTTTCATATCTATCTGTCGTGGTTTTAACTAATGATCGTGTGACAGGTTGTTGAGCGCCGAGGCGATAGAGAGGGGGCTCTTGCACTGTTCAATGAAGCAGTGGGTTTGGCGCCTGAGAACGCACTGGTACGGTACCGAAGGGCGAAGGTGTATATTTCAATGAGAAAATACGAGGTATGACCATTTCTTTTTGTTCTGACAGCTGATGCAGTACTCATATCATTTTTTTTTTCACAGTCCGCAATTGAGGACCTGGAATATCTTCGCAGTACCTCACCCGAGGAGTCAAACGTCGTATTCCAGCTAGCCAAGGTGTACCGTCTAGTTGGTGATGAAGTCAAGTCGGCACAACTACTCGCCATAGCACGCGATATCTCACCTAAGAGTATGGGTAAGATTAAAAAGTTGCTAGAGACGGTGAAAGATGAGATGACTGAGGACAAGATGGACGAAGGATGAGGCGATTTTGACTATTTCGTAGAGCGGAATTATTTTCTTGTTTCGTATTAGGCGGCGAATCGGACGATATCGGACGAACCGAGTCGGGGGCCAGTTTGAAAACGAGTCATTTGGTGTGACAGTAGAGTGACACTGGAGTGACTGATTAGGGTGGTCGTTACGTCGTTACATGGTGTATGTCACTGTGACAGCCAAGTCATATAAGGACGCGTGTGGGCCAAACAACTTTCTCTCCGTCACCCCCACCTCGAACGGAAAAAACATGTCTGCCTAAGGGTCCCCCCCTCGAGTTTCCCATTTCATTTCTCTCTTAACCGAGTCTATATATCTACTTGACTCGCGTCATTCCAATCGAGAATGGTTAATACACTCGTCCGTATATCCAACAACGGATCCTTGTTATTCGAACCTGAAATCGTCGAACGTATACACCACCGTTGACACTCTTTGCAAATCTTTATTGTATGTCTTCTTTACCATTGGAATCATATCCGGGACTTACCCAGACATGTTCTCTAGCCACTGTGCATCATTTCATTCCATATACATGTCATCGTCGTCACATATAATGGCAGCCGAGCCTTCAGAACTCTCAACGCTAGCCCGTTCGAAGCTGCACCTTTCTGTCGGTGGTAGGGAAAGGTGCAGTCTACATCGTTGGGTGCTGTTGAAAAACTCCATCGTCCGAGCCCTACCATTAACCACCACCAGCTTATCCCAATCTGAACCAACACTATCACATTGTACCCACCATTACCACCACCAAGAGCATGCAGATGTAGACGTTGAAGATGAAGAGGTTGGCCCAGAAGAGACCGACTCATTCATATTCCCCAATGCCGAAAAATTCGTCGACAATTCAAATGTCGACCGCAGTGCAGAAGAAGACTGGCTTGACTCAGTTCTCGAGAATCTCGGTGACGACGACGACAGCGACACAGTCTCATTGCAAACAGATGACGATGACGATCATCTGCTCAGTCCATTGTTGTCGCCCATGTCCTCTTCAGATGATCTCACTTCGGACTATTATTCGCCTTCCAACTACCCTGTACCATATCCCCCATACCATCCCCCTCTTGTTCGCACCTATGATGTTACCTTCGACGATTCCTTTTTCGACTCTACCTCCCATGATCACCCCTTCCCTTACTACGACGAGGATGACGTCTCCGACCTACCCGTTCCAGACGCCATAGAGGATACGTCAGACGACGAATCCGATACTCCATTAACTCCGTCCATTGGTCAGTCGTCAGATTCTAGTGTCTTGCGCTTGGTTGACCCGGCTGCAATTCCTCTTCCTGTAGAACGAGGATCTTATGGTCAGAATGGACCTCGTGTCTTCATCCACACCTCCGAATCCTGCTTCTACCCACACTCCGAAGATTTCCACCTGTCATATAGTTTCCGTCCCCATTTCCGTCCTCAAGAGTGCTAAGGTACCTTACTCTGGTTGTATATATTGTTCTTGCTCTAGTATCCCTTCCTTGCACTCGTAATTTTCCCCGTCCTCACCTCATCCTCTTTCGTGCTGTCATTGTGGTTCTCTTGCTTTTTTTACATATCGCCTTAGTACGTATCTTACATAGTACTGAATCGAGCCTATTGTTGAGCTGGTTTACACCAGTCGCCATCACTCCCACATATAGGGGTAACAACCGCGTGTCTAGCATTCACACGACTAACAAGTATCATTTGGAATACCCCGGACATGATGGAGACTCGACTACCTCCGAAAACAAACAAGATAAGCCGGCGTCGTGGGGAACATACTGAACTGCTGTGTTGTTGAATGCCGCGGGCCAAGTACGTGATGGAGGTAATGGGTAACACCTCAAAAACGGTACTGGAGTTCATATCTATGAGGGGCGATAGAACCCATCAATATCTCTAAAACTCACCGAGCCGTAGAACGTGAGGTGCCTTATCTTCCAATTCCCGAGTAGGTTTACTGTGAAACGCAAAAAGCCAGGGTCACGGTCAATTATCTGAGCCACAACTCGCGTGCGCCCCATTCCCAACCAGTAGTAACCGTGCAACTCACTTTTCAACGTAATCCTCAAGACGGTTGGCAACGAGGACGAGATTGCGAACCCCTCTTTCGGTCCAATTGGCTTTCAAAACTGCGTCGTAGAGTTCCAGATCACAATGCGGCATGAAATATACAATCATCCCGTCTTCAAGTTCGCCCTTTTAGAGCCGGCCAATAAGACGCTGCTACGCTTCAACCGAATAGCAAACCCACCTCAACAACTAAATCGGCCGATATACGGAATCCTAGTTCGCCGAACAAGACGTTGTCTTCATCCGTAAACACAGGATCATATATGGACACCTTCGGATTCGGAGAGGACTTCTGATGTTTTCCCGTGGTGAGCTTATTTGGGCGGTGCCACCGGAGGAAGAAAGGACATACGGGTATGTCTGACTCTAAAATTTGCATCAGCTCGATAAAAAAAGCGAGCTGGACACGGGAGACCATTGATGTAGCAGGGGTCCCGAGGCCAAGGCAGACTATTCGTGAAGGACCCTGGATGGGTACCGATCTGACTATCTCTACAATGAAATCCTAGTCAAAAAAGGGCGATAAATATGAAGGGTCAAAGGCACCATACCTTTGCTGCGCGCAAACCACTCATCTTTGGCTAGGTCGGACCGACACTGTTCAACTAGAGTGGATAACGGAGGACGTGTGCGCTGGCCGTTTTTGCGTTTCTTGCGTGAGACGGGTGCAGAAAATTCGGTGTACCGGAACGAAGTAGAACGAGGTTCGCTCGCCATGAAGGTCCAAGTTTAGGTTCTTTGTTCGAAGAGAATGTTGCTATCAATCACTTTGACCAGTATGTCATGGCGGGCTCCAGTCAAGGACAGATCGTGGGAAGGACACTATCGTTCTAATAGAGACTAGATTCAACCTTGGGACAGACTTTATGCTGCAGATAATCAAGAACTATGACAAGAACTATGATTCAAGTGTTCGCAGTAAAAATGTTCCTTTTTATATTGTACAACTACAGCGCATCGCAGCAGCCGATTCAACCTCCCAGTCGCCTTCTCTACAAGGTCTGTAATGGCCACAAATCATCTCCCAAGTAGGTGACCGTCTCAACGGCAACATCCTTGTTAATTTTCCGCATCTCTTCCGTTCCAAGCTTCGTGATCCCGATGCCGACGGCGTGCTCCTTGCCTTCTGCAAAGATAGCGACCGGGGTTGCTGCCGGAAGTGCTTCCTCTGGAGGTGGAAGATACCCCCCTTTTGACGTCAAACCTGGGCACATCATATGTGCACCTGCCAGGAGAAATCGAATCGCACCGCGGTCTACCTTGACCATGGGGAGAATGTAGGGATCTAGTCGTCCTCATCAGAAAAAAAAACGGTCGCAGAAAAGCCGAGTATTGTGCTCACATTTGTGAAGAAGTCGAAGAGTGGGATAGATGGGGCCGTCAAAATGTTGAAAGAAGATCGGCTCGCCTCGTACGGTGTAGATGGATAGGTGTTCTCTGCTACGCAGATTTTAGTTCAATTGTTGGCGACAACAAGCAGACACGGACCATTTGACGTGAACCAAGCTCTCTTTTTTAGGCCAGAGTACCTCCAGAGTCTCCGGCTCTATTTTCCATTGCGATAAAACAGACGATCTGATAGCTCGTTGAACCGACGATTTTACAGGTGTTTGCCCCGAGATATCTGAAGTCGGTGTGAACCTTGAACGGTTTATCAGCGGAATATTTCATTGAGACCATAGCTCGGCTCACTTTTTGAACATTGTGGTATGGTTGATGAGAGCGATGAAGAAAGAGTTACGCCAATGGGAGTCAACGACAAGTTTATCTTATCTTGTCCACGATGACATCTTATCACATCCGTACAAAAAAAAACACTTCATTTTCTTGATTCAGTTCGGTTTCTAATGTATATAGTTTGCTAGGTGCTATGGTACAGATCATTCGACAGCAACCCGCTTGAAGCAGGTACAGATAAACACAAATGAGAACGTAGTGAGTGAATAGACGGGAAATAGCAAAGAATACAAGAAAACGTCAATAGTGCCAGAAATACATCATATGTCCTCGTCCTTGTCTTCCAATTGTGAGGGTTTGAGCATACCCGGAATGCGCATTGCTACTTGTCGCTCTTCCTCTGCTTTTCTGAGGTTCTCGGCCTCCTTTTCTTCGAGATACAACTCTGCGTTATCGCCAGAGAACTCCTTTAGTTGGATGAGGAAATCACGGAGGGCGAGTTTGAAGCGGTTGATATCGCTATGGTACTCGCTCAATCCATTGATGAATGTGGAAACTTGTATCCTGATGATGAACCCCCGTCAGCCGGTTGCACAGAATCAGCAGCACAGTTACTTACGGTTGCACGTGCGGGAACGCGTTCTTCAGCAAATTGGCACAGTATTCCTTAAGGAAGACCGCATTGCTGATATTAGGATCGGGTACTTGGGAGGGATCGAACAATGGCGCCTGGATTACGTTCATTTCCACGAGCTGGAACATTCTCGCAAGAAGGATGCTTTGGAGCTTGAAGCCGCTCTTGTGATCTGTATCCGTAAGCACGTAAAACACGTCCTGAACAATACTCAAGAAGTATTGTTGGAAGAAGGCGTTGCTGACGGCAGGATCGCCTGCGTTTGCAAAGTTGTTGACGACTTCCAAACACACTGGCAACCTTATTAGTGATATGCGTGAGTTTCTAAGAGTAATGAACTCACAATTCAGTCCTGTGTCTGCAATGTCACGCATGGTATGTTTAATGGCCCAAATGATGCTGTCCATGAACAATTTGAACTGGTTCGGAGGTATTCCCAATAGCGCTATTAATGAGTAGTTAGATAGCTTCACAACTTTATCTGTGAACAGTCGTCCTACCGGGGAAGCAATTCAAGTTAATAGCGCGTAGAAGCTTGAAGAAGCCCACTCGATGTTCTGGGAACTCAGCGAAGTCCTGGTTGATCATATTCAACGTTGGTTCGAATACAGCGTCTAGAATTGCGGGAACTTGAGGCGTTAGCAGGGGCTAAACCGTAATGTTAGTGTCATGAATCACAGAATGGACCAAAGAGAACGTACACCCAAGCGGCTAGTGATGGTGGCCATAACGTTCAAAACTTCAGCGTCACGCGCCGCAGGAACATTACGGTTATAGTCGCCCAAGATTGCGTCTAGAAGCGGCGGCATGAAGTTGAGGTTGACAGCGTCCAAGTCTTCGGCTTTCTTGATGTACGTCTCCATCAACTTTAAGATCTCCTTCTTCACGGTTCGTAGTTGCCTGATCTTTGGCGTTTTCGTGGCGATGGTGCCTGAATATCGTTTTAGCCGGAAAATGGTGATGACGGTACCGTACGAACGAACCTTCTTTAGCAATCGTTTCGCTAATGATCCCGCTGACTGCTTTGTACAGGCCCAGCATATCCAGGAAAATCCTCCCTATCTGGGGGAGATAGAAGCTGCCAATCGATGTACAGGCGGAAACATTGGTCTTGAGCACATTCGATAGGATCTTGATGTTGTCTGTGCTCGCCAGCACGTCCATGCTTTGTGCGGCTTGCGCCATCAAGGAGTCCCACTGTCAAAGAAAGTCATGAGGACACGAGCTGTACTTAGAGATAGAGGCATACAGCATTGTTGGGCAACTCCATCAGCTTCGCAATGAGCTTCTCCTGTTGTGGTTTGTTCGGTTGAGCTGAGATCATGTATCCCACAGCCTCGTAGAAGGTATGGACTTGTTGAGGGGAAAGGTCGACCGTGATTCGGTGGAGGCCGCGAAGGATTTCGTCGACAAATGGCTCCTGTTCGCCCGACTGCTGCATCACGAAGTGACGACGACACTTCTGAGCAATTTTGATGAAGGTGTCGCAAGCCATGTCTTGTACACCTGGAAAGGAATGAGTACTGCTGAGACAATAATGGCTCTGAATACGATATACCCTCGTGCGTTTCGTGCATAAATTCAAAGAGCTTGTTGACGACAGTTTTGAGGAACTTCCAATGGGCCTTGAGGAACCGCGGGTACTGTCCGACGATGTACATGATATCCGACGCAACGACGGCCTTGTTATCCTTGCCGCGTTTTATCTCACAAAGCCCCAAGAGATCCTTGATTACTGTGACAAGGAAGCGCTTCTCAGTCTCCTCATCTAATGATATGCGTCAGAAACTGTCGAAGAGGTGAAGATTCCACGCACTCATTGCACCCGATATAGAACCTATTGCCCAACAAAGCGTGTTCAAATTCTGCCATGACCATTCAGATCCGTCGACTTGTTTGGCTAGCTTCTCCGTCAAGATATTCTCGGTATCTGAGACGTCTAAATGAGTAAGATAGACGAGGAGTTCGCGCATAGATTTATAGAGGACGATCGTGTCACTCTCTTTCATGAACTCCCGAACGATTTCTCCCTCCTCGTTCTCGACGATTAGCACCTATACCAGGAATCGGTCAGTCATCAAATCTAGTTTGATCCTTAGTCACATTACCTCTTCAGGCTTCACCATGCGCTCAATGACAACCATGCGCAGGTTTGACAGAACATCACTATAGATGTTCTTCCTGAGCGACATTCCATTCAAAACATTGCCGTTCGGACCTCCCAAATTCAAGCCCATCAATAGCCCGGAGTCCCCAATAGGCAGGCTCTGTATCTCCTCGTATAGTTCCGCCACCAGCTTCAACCAATACTCCAAGCAGATCTTGAAAACTTCTCTTTCGTCAACTTGCGACACTTTCACCATGTAAAGGTGTGCGTTGAGAAGAACGTCTCGGTTTGGTTCGGTTTCGACAGCGCGAAGGTGGTTGGAAAGGAAGTTGGAAAGGAAGAGCGCAAGGTTGAGGACGAGCTCCTGTCCAGAATCACTTGCGTTCGCATAAGCCTGTGCAATGTTCGTGCTTGGGGTATCATGCGATTGACCGATGTCATGACCATCGCGAAAAGAATGACGAATTTAGGGTCGTATTCGGGACCAACGTTGAGTACTGCAATTTCTGCTAAGCACTTGAGGGTGACGTTCCGGAATTCTGGTGCTTCCAAGAACTAGATGCAGAATGTTAATAAGAATCTTGCTATACAGGAGATGTGATAAAACGCACTCTGTTCAATAGTAGATCTATAATCGTAGTCTCGAAAATGAAACCTAAGGGTATCCAATTCAAGAACCGCAAGAAAGTCTCCAAGGTTGCTTTGATTAGTGAAGTCTTATTTGCTTCCTCGAGAACCTCTGAGCATAACTTGAAGATATCCGAGAACTCGCCACACATCTGGTTCTTCAGATTTCGGATCTTGTTCTGAGTCATTTGCTCCGCTGAGAAATCGAAGATTTCTTCCGACAGTAGTTTGAGAATGACCATGTTGTTTTCGCAAAGCGATAAGTTGGTTTTCGAAGACTCGACCAGCTCGGTGATAAACGTGGGCCAGTTATGAGGCCATTCTTGTTTGAGGATCTAATTTGATGAGTCAGGAATTAAATCCGGTGCTCAGCCTTGAGAATAACGCGCCTGGATTAGTGCAAGATTGAGCTTATTAATGTAAGTCTTCTCCTTTCTCAACGTGGTCTCGTCCGAGGCGACCTTGATTGTGACATTGACGACGAAGTTCCGGATTCCTATGTAAAGGAGTGAGTGATCAACGAAATAGTTTCCACCATTGAATCGTACCTTGTCGCTGTCCTTCGGGTAACGTTTTCCACCGGGTAGAGATGAGCTTTTCCAATATCTGTAGACCAATGTACTATGCAGGGGATACGTTGTCAAAATCCACTGGTTAAGAAAAAGAACCAAGACAATGCGCACCTTCGCTTGGGGGAATGATGATCGTTCTAGGATATCCGGCACTCTTGTCCATGAATCCGGATGCTCTTCAAACTGAGTAAGCACTTGTTGAGCCATTTGTTGCTAAAAAATCATGAGATTTTTCATTCAGTCGTGAAGATTGGGATTAGAAAGCGCACTTCTTGTCCCGAACTTGTGTAGAAGGCCATAACGACCTTGTCGAGTAGCGCGACATCGAAGTCCCTTGAGAAATCGAGTAAACCCTTTTCCTGGAGATCAGATAGATCCATTAGCTATAGAATGCTGGACTTGCCTCCATGATGGTTGAGGATAACGCGCGATCTTCGAGGCGAGGGTGTCAAAGTTAGGGCAAAGGGATTAGATGATGCTGTCACGGTTCTGTGACATTCGTGTGTGTCACTTTAGGTGACAGACTATGACACATAGCTGTCGGCTCCTGCTTGTACACTTGTCGAGTAATAGTAAGTAAGTATCGTCTCATTGCTCCAAGACCCTTGCGGGTCATTTGAGAGTTTTATTAGTGTTACAGAAGTCTAGCTAAGTACATAGTGTCAATACAAATACATTGAAACAAGGCAGCGTAATGGCCGTATTCTTACAACCCCAGATCCTGAATGACTTTGAAGGCTTAAAAGTGCACTTGCATTGCAGTGGAAGCCAATGACTCTGTTGGACAGTATGGACATTTGACCCGCCTATCAGAAGGATCATGACTAGTTTCTACATTTAGCACTGCTTGCGAAATTCGATAGCATATGTCCACTTACCCTGAAGGGTTTGCTCAGCTTCAACAAGCTATCCTTTGCGATGACATGTCCACAGGACATCATCATTGGGGGATTTTGTTCCGTAGACTGCTCTTTCGATACTGGACACGTGAATATGGAATGATACCTATTCTCCGGAGGTAAAGGTATCTCAATCTGTGAAGGAATCAGTAGCATTCAAGAATGGGCGGTCAAGGACTCACAAGTAATTCGTCTCTTTGACTCCATTCACCCTTTCGTTCCCGCATCACTCGTCTTCCCTTCTCGATCTTAGCTAATGCGCCTCCACCCCCAATATCACTGACAACCCTTAATGGCACCTGTCTGCTCATTCCCAAACTTGCGCAATACTCCTTCGCGAAGAGAGGTTCCAGTTCGAAATGAAGGGACGGGGAAGCTAAATCCGCGTACGGCGATTTCTGAAGGCGGGAAATTGGCAGGTATACTACGCAAGTCAGGAGTCTTTTGAATTCGGGTTCGTGTTCAGGGTAGAATGGAATTATATTGGCTTTGGCGTATGATATTGCGGAGAAAGGGTCTGGAGGGTGACTAGACAGTAAGAGTCGCATGTACTGAGAGCGATGAAGATAGAATTCAAGTGGCGATGAACGTGACTTGAGGAATGAACGGTGCTCGATGGCCCAGCTGGAAGAAATTATCAGCATGCAACCAGAACGCAAGGTGAATGATACCGACGATAGAGCGGGATTTATGTCCTGGTTTTTGAGTGCTTCGAGAATGACATGGAGGTCGATAAATTTAGATCGGAGTTCCACGGGTACTGTAACTGAGGCTTCCTACAGAAATATTAAGCACAGTCAAGAGTAGACACGATATTGGCATTACCTCAAGGAATGTCTGCGCAGTGTCGAACTGTCCTGTCCGTAGGAAATGCAATGCAATAGTTTTCTCCAGAGCACCGACCGCGGTAGGACTAGTGAATAGATCTGGGTACGAAGGCAGTGTAGAAGTGAATTTCTATCGGCATGCATTCGTGAGCTGGTCAGGATGATGGGTATGAGCACATACTTTGTCTAATGCTTTCCCCAGACGAGACATTGAAGAATATATCTCTTTCTGGCGGTCGTCAATCTCCTTCTTCGTCGAGTCCAGATTATCTGTCAAGTCTTTCCATGCCTGCTCGGAGACACCATCTGCTTCTACCTGCCGCTTTGTACGTTCAAGTGTGTCCAGTAAGGATTCCAACGAATCAGCGATGGATACCGTCTTTCCACGGGCGCCGGTATTTGCAGTAAGTTTCTCGAGCTTTGAGAGCTCCTTCAAAGGCCCATCCATTGCAAGTGTCTAGAGTGTCAACGTCCCAGTGCTTGTAGATAAAGAAGGAGCTGCAAGCTGAATGCGGAAGTAAGAGTTCAAGCTAGGCGACTTATGTAACACTTTTTATCCTTGATCCCTGCTACCACTGCCGCTATGCGTTTTATAGCTGGGGATGAGTTGGGCAACCTCAAGATCCTACGCGTCGAGGAGAAGAAAATAACCCAGAAATTCACCCAAGCTAAAACTTCTGGAAAACAAACCAGTGTCCAGGCACTTGGGACTGCTACAGTCGATGGCGACGCATTGGTAAAAATGTCTGCTTCAACTTGATCTGAAGATTGGCTTCTGAATGCATGCTGAAGGATAGGTAGCGGCAGCCTATGCGGACGGCTCTGCTTGCGCATTTCGCCTGCAATCAGATGATACCCTCGAAGAGGTAGAAAAATGGACGGAACCGCGACTGAAAGCCGATGCTCGATATGTGGGGATTTCAGCGACAGAACGGTGCGCTTTGATTGATTGAACTTGAAGAAATGCTAATCAACAAGCAACAGATGTGTATTTTCTTGCACTTCAAACGGTGCACTCCGTATGACGCCTGTCCAAAGTGGTTCTGAAGCTTCAAAAACAATTTCTCTCCCAACACGTCTGTATGACTGGCGTCTCTCAAAAAACCAAGAAACCTTTGCATATGGCGGAGATGAGGTTGAACTATCCGTTTGGAGCACAGAGAAGGCGTTTTCCACTGCTCCTGAGCCTTCAAGTGATCCGTTAGCGGGGAAGAAAAGAAAACGTGATGCGCTGTTTCCCGGGGAGACTTGGAGGGCTAAGAATGTAAGTATGATCTTCATTCCATGTTACAAAACTGATGTGCTGTACTAGGTACCCAACGATAATCTGGGTCTACGGAAACCCGTCCGCATCACTAGTCTGACATACATCCGGTCTTCAGACGGACAGCTTCTTGCAGGCACTCAGCTCGGCAGCGTAAGAAGATATGATACTCGCGCGGCCAGACGGCCAGTTGCCGATTGGAGTGACGTTGCCAAAGTAGCTGGTGTTAAAGCAATCGAAAGTGGTTTTAATGAGAAGTATGTCCCCCATATCTCTGTAGCATATTGACTGATGAATAATGTTGCAGCGAGGCTTTTGTGAGCGATGGCGGGTCAAACTTATTCTCCCTAGACCTGAGAAATGGTCGAATATCTTATGCATATAAAGGTATGCATAAGTTTTTGGTCTATCCAACGCCACACCATGTAATAACGCTTCCGCACCAGGGATATCTGGCGCAATCTCTTCGATAGCTCCATCTACCTCTCTAATGGCATCCGTCGGTCAAGACAGGTTTGCTCGAATACATAGTGTGTTCCCACCACCATCAGAGGTCGGTAAACAACAAGAACAAAAGGGTGAAGTTCTAGACAAGATGTACATGCAAATAGCACCCACAGTCATTGCTTGGGATCAATGTGCAAGCCAACAACCTCGTCATACATCGCCGGATAACGATGACGAAGATGTTGTGGAAGGGGATGGAAGAAATTGGAGAGGGTAGCGACGATGAGATACCCCGCCGACGCAAGCTGAGAGCGCAATAACGATGTTTAGATATAGCAACCTTTACATTATTGTCGATGGTGTAGCTATTATACACAGTTCGGTTACCTTATTATCACCAACTACTTTATTAGTTGCCAATTTCAGATCGCCATGTGTGTGCTAGGATGTGATGTGAGGACTCCGTTTTCATGGGCATGTACCAAACTCACCCTTCTCAAAGCCATTTCTCCCAGCCTGATAATCCATGATAGTTTGTTGGATTTCTGCTCTGGAAGTCATCACAAAGGGACCATACTGGAATACTGTCTGGTCCAGAGGCTCCCCGGCAACCTGTAAGGTGACATTAGAACTTGGCACGGTTCATGATTCTGGTGGTGAGAGCGTACGAGAATGAACTCCGTGTCATCGTCCATAGCAGTGATGGATACACCGGTTTCGCCTTGATTTGCAGAGAGGACTATCGTGTGGAATGCGTCGGTTGGCAGGGTGTCATTGCCAATCGTTACGGACCCTTTCCAAACTAGCGAAATATTCAGAGACATACGACAATGCCATGAAAACCGAGTCACTCACTGTAAATGAAAGAAGTCCATCCGGCAGCTAAGCTAATCATCAGCTAGTGTCGAGTACAGCTAGAGGGAACGCACGTATGTCTTGGAAAAACGTTGCCTTCTTGTTGAAGATGACATGGAAATACCAACAACCTCCGAGAGGCCTGACTGGAGATTCAACACCGAAACTTTTGCCACTGATGACCTTAATCTTGACTGGACCGTCCTCTCCTTCGGGGTATGCAGTAGGAATTCTGACAACAGTCAGACAAACGAGAGGTAAGCATACGAAGAGAACTTACTGATCCGCGCCTAGTTCCTGATAGCTAGGTTCAACCATCTTGAACTATATGTCGCTGTGAGAGGTGCTATTTCTGTAGGTAGGAGACAACGACCAACCTCCTTGGGTAAATCAACCCAAAGCTGCATGCCTCGAGGGTCGGGAAGACCATCTGCGTGAACAGGCATTTCAGCGTGAATGATCCCTTTTCCTGCACACATCCACTGGACTCCGCCCGTTTCTAGCCGTCGGTAAGTAACGGAATGCTGTGAGCGCAAATTTCATTCACCGATAGTTCCTTTGTGTCCGGCGGAGTCTTCGTGCTGGCTCTTTCTGAGAGAAACATGAGTGAGCTCGTCCGAACGAGACTAGAGAACAACTCACCCTTCCAGCATGTAAGTGACTGTTGCTTGCCCACGATGAGGGTGATCAGGGAAACCCTATGAAGCGCTTTGAGATATCTTTGGCAAACTAAACATCATTGATACTAACAGCACCCTTCGAAACAGTAAAATGATCTATTGAAGTGAATCTGAGCCAACTGGGTCATAAACTGCGGATATTTGTCTGCACTCACCGAGCATCAAGAAAGGGGAGAGGTTCCTAAGAGTCATTGAGCCAATACTACGTCTAACTGTATACGAACTCGTCAATTTTCAAGTAGGTTTCACTCGCAAAACGACGCACCGAGAGCCCCAGCACCCTATTGAAAACGAGGTTCAGTTTAGTCTACACATCGAGGATATAATTCGTGAGCACGCACCTCTGGTGTTTCTACAGCCAAAACCTTCTTCACGACTGATCGAGAGACAGACATTATTTCTATACGTTGGATATCGAGGTGAGACTTTGCAGGTGTCGGATTTGATGTCGAGAAGATTTGGAACGCAAGATATGAACTGGCGAGGACGAGAACCGCGATGTAGGCGCTTTTATACATGCGATTAGGCCTGATAGATTTCGAAATCTTACCTTGAAGCTGACGAGAGGGTTACAGAGCGAAATCCCAAGGAGGAATAACGGTCTCGTCGTCGGCCATGTTGACAGTTGGATGACTATGGAAGTGCCTAATTTGGATGAATTCTCCCTGGTGACAAAACGGGCCTGACGTAGGGTATTTTCTAGCTCTTTCGGGACAATTCACCCGCTGCTATTGGAGAGCGACGTGTAAACGGACCACAACTTGAATATGAATAAGATGCATGGCGTGCATGTTCCAGGATAGTATTTCCCGCACATCGATTCCGAAAACAAACATGATTATACAGTACTGTCGTCACAGAAACCCAACCCAAACTACATGTTATCCCAGATTTTCTGCCAACGCGTTCTTGGGCCTCTAGCTTCCGCCTCGGCCTTGTGCTGCGCAAGATATCGTCGCTCTTCTTCATCAATCTCCTTCAGACCAGTAACCAAATCAACCTCGGAAATGGGGTGAACCGTGGTCTTGCGGAATACTTTGTAGCCGATATACATCACCACGAAGGTGGGTATCGCGATATACGATGTGACGAAAGTATCGACCTTGAATTTTCCTATGAACGCATCGAAGCCTATAAAAAAGTGGGTCAGTAACTTTTCCTCGGCTGACACCACAGTCACTTTACCTTTGAAAAAGGTGATTATTGCCGTCGCTATCATGGCGAACCAGCTACCCCATGGTTGGAAGGGTGCTTTGTAGGGTAACGAATCGCGAGATTTGCCTTGGAATTGGAGGGCCTTCATGAAGCGTCTAACACCGATACGTTAGTGTTGAACAGCGGAAATACCAGATACATAGAAGAGCCGCACATGTGTGAATAGCAGATGCATATCCAAGTGATGGCACCAAATGTGGAGACCAAGTTGACGAAATAGGTGCTGTATACCCGTTGTTAGCCAATAAAAACTTGAAGAAGATATTCTGTAACTAACAATACTGAAGAGCAAATGTGAGTACGGGGTCACGGAAAAATGCATCATTGTAAAGGCTTACCTTGTGCACCAGATTTCTTGACGTTCAGGAAAACGAGACCACAGAACAGGGTGCAGAAAATCAAAGCCGGCCAAGGCACACCCAGCCGATTGACACGTCGGAAAATACGAGGCGCCTTTCCTTCCACGGCTAATCCATAGAGGGTCCGTGATCCAATGTATAAGTCGGAGTTGGCAGCGCTCATGACGAACAGGAGAATGGCGGCATTGATTATGTGGTTCAAGACCCTGATCCCGACGAGGGTTGTCGCTAAAAAAATATGTTCATACGAATCTCGAGAGGTGCAGAAAGCATCCAACTTACCTACGACGAAAGGAGACGCGGCAGCTGAAGAGAGGTATGAGTAATATTCCAAGAGCTTGCACACGTGTACTGACCTCCAGTTTTTGATTTGGTGGCGACGAAGAGTTGCTCATCAGTGCTTGGGACGACTAAACCTATAACAAACACTCCTCCAACATAAAAGACGAGGATACGGAAGAAGGTTTGCCTGATAGCCATCGGAATATTGCGACGAGGGTTCTCGGCCTTTGAAAATGAAAGTGATCAGGCAGGAAGGGTGAAATTATGTGGGGAAACTCACTTCACCAACAGTGACCTAAAGAATAAATCGATTAGAAACGTAGTCATGCATGGAACAGTCAAAGCTTACACCAATCAGTTCGGTACCCATGTAGGCAAAGAGAGCGTTGGTGAGGACACTCCAGAACCCGATGAACACCGAGACGGAGTTATCCTTCACCGTGTCAAGTAGGTAATGACCCATGGGACCATTTGGAGGATTCCAGTAACGGAAACCAATCCGATCATGTTGTGGGTTGCCCCCTTGTATCTAACAGTCAGCACAATCACAATAGCAGAGACTCTTGTCCCCACCAAGATCAATGATGATCCCCATCAGAATTAGGCCAATAAGAGCCACCACTAGAAAGTATAGTCAGTCTCAACCTCCTAAGCGATCAACAGTTGACATACCTTTGATGCTCGAGAACCAGAACTCGAGTTCACCGAATACCCGGACACCGAGGAGGTTGACAACAAAGACTGGGGCTGTTAGCATTAGAATGCAAGTTAATGAATTAGGGCTTACTGAATGCAATGAATATTACTTCACGGCAAAGAGATACAGTCAGTTAAAGCACTGGAGAGCTAGCAAAGGTCGCTCACCCATCCATACGGCAATGTGGACCTTCTGTGTCCAGTATTGAACCACCACTCCAGCAGCATTCTAGGCAATAAGAATCAGCAAAGAGCAGAAAAACAAGGCAATTGTGTTTATACTATATTGTTCGGAGTCACTATGAGGTATTTCATCAAGTAATTCCACCCAAGCGCAAAACCCATTGCAGGATCGACGAATCGCGTCGCGTATCCAGAAAATCCCTTCTTGTGCGGGAGATAAGCAGCCATTTCCCCGAGTGACACCATGACAAGATAGCAGACGAATCCCATGAAGGCATAGCCCAGAAGTAAACCAAGAGGACCACCCCTCTGCAGAGCAGTTCCCGAGCCGATAACCAAGCCTGTACCCACTGCACCACCAAGCTAAGATAGTGGAAGACAAGTAAGGCCAAGAGCCAAAGCCAACAAAAAAGGTAAACGCACCGCTATCATTGAGACCTGACGAGCCTTCAGACCTCGGTGGAGCGCTTCTTCCTTGGGCGGCTCATGAAGCTCTTCATTATAGACTTCATCGGCCTCGAGAGACGAAGACCTGAGGGAGGAGTCGCTTTGCTTGAGCTTTTCGGGGTCCATGGCTACGGCTAGGAGAGCAAGAACGGAAAGAAGCCCAGGGGTTCCTTATATGCACCATCTGGATTTCATATCAAGCCGACTGAGCGCCCGATAAGGTTACGAAAGGTGCCAAGCAGAGTTATCAACCAATTCAACACCTGCCAAGAACTATGAACGATGGCATCAACCGCGGTGTACCGCGATCGCCAGATGCTGACACCGATAACGCTTTTGTTTTGAACCATGGCGAGAGCGAGGGAGGTTCTCTCTACCGGACGAGCTTTTCGTCGTCAAACGAGGTTCAAGACAGTGAGGGGGGTCCCGGTCAACTTTGCCGTTACACAATAAATTGACGCAACCTTACGCAAGGCACCACTGCGGATCTACATCAAAAAGAAGGGCAAAAACGCTCCCCGCACACATAAGTACAAAGTACTAGTCACAGTGTCACTACTTCAACCAAAATCCGTTGCCGACCTATTCCCAGTCTTCGCAGGGAATGGGCTTGACACGGGCTTGACGACTCAAAAACTTACATCCAGCGTTTAGCCCAATGGCAATTACACATACGGAATCTTGGCGAGCACGTCGACCGCTCCCACTGGCCCCATCAATCCACCGTCCCCATGATGACCCTTGTCCAAAATTCTGAACCATGCTGAACCGTGGCACAGGCACTCCACATTCCTCACCCGGAATCCGGATCTCTCAGCAGACAGCAGGGACACAGAGCAGTCGAGGCTGCACCTCTCAATCAGCGAGGCAGTGTTACTATACATTCACCGTACCGCATAGTTGGCGCTAAACAGATTCGGGTTATCTGTGTCTACAGCTTATGCTTTATCTCTTTCCTGGCTATTCGCGCAAACTGGATCGCCGGGGTACCGCTTGCAAAACGTTCAGCTTGTGCTGGAGATATGGATAAGCACACGAGTAGGATCGTCAGATCGGAAAGAACCCACCGTAACTTTCTCGAAGGTTGACAGCGTCTGGATCATTCTTGTCATTCAAGCCTGCACGAAGTAGCTTTTTGACTGCGAGAAGGGCGGAAGGATCCAATCCATGTAGCTGTTCAAGCAGTCGGGACCTGACTGCCGCATGCAATTCCTTGTCCGATTGTGCGGGAATGATTTCGCTGCAATGAACCATTCAGCTTGTTTCTCTGGACATATAAAGGGATCCCAACTTGACGAATCCGCATGCTAGCAATTCTTGGGCAGTCTTCTTCTTCCCCCAGAGAAGAACCTCGTTTGCTTGAGCAAGACCCACTAAAGGACATTAGCCCAAATGTTGCAGATCTTCCCGTTGAACTTACTTCGATTTACGAAACTGACGCTCGAGCCTCCCTCTGCAACGATGCCTAATGATGTTGATTCAGATGAAGATACATGATATGATCGTGTTGATGAAATATTCATACCGAGAAAGGTGAAAGGAACAGAGAGCCATGCGTCTGGAACGCTGTAAATGAAATCAAAGTGTCCAAGGAATGCTGTTATTGAACTATCAGTTGAAGTTGCTGTAGAATACAACCATCATATCTACCTGCTGCGATACCCATTACAGGCCCATTCAAAGCAGCCACCAGGATCTTGGAGTGAGAATATAGCTATTTCCGTATTAGTTTGGTGTAGTTCTATGGCAGCAAGATCCCTTACCGCTTTACCACAATCAGTAGTAGTATATGCAGCACCCTCCACGAATCCACGTCGAACAGTGAAGTTTTGTGGATTTTCAGACAAAGTTCCGCGATTCTTGACATCTGTTCCACTGTTGAACGTGAGGAAGTGAAGGAAATCTGGCTGCGAATGAACTCACGCGCAGAACCATTTCCCCGTTGCTATTTACAAGAATGATGAGAATAACAAGTATCTCATAACATGAGCTACCGGTACCTTGCCACACGGTTACTAGAACATCATCTCGCTGGTCAATTTCCCTCAGCGTGTTTGCAAATGCGTCGTAATCCTCCCGAGTCTAGTAGACGCAGTCAGTAATACATAACTTCCGAGCGCTTTAGCTTCCTCACTATTGCATTATACGACTTTGGTCGATTGAATGTGAGAGTTGCAATTCCTTCGGATATGTCGACGATGGTCTCACTCATTCTAGGAGTATAAAGAGATTGTGTGGGGAACCATTGGGTTTATGAGCGTTCAAAACCGGAGTTCGGTTAGCGTTGAACCCGGCTTTCTAATTACCGTTAGACGCCGGTCATCTGATGTACCAGTTGAAACCAAACACGTTACAAAATCGGTGGATAGTTTTAGTCTACAGTAGAGTCCAACTCTACATAAAATACATCCTTGAACCTCCCTAGATGAACAGTGTGACGATACAATATATTTCGTGTTTCATTACGCCCATGTCTCGAGCACCCGTGCAACCGCCTTGGCTAGAGTTGATTCAATTCCAGTCGCCTCTCGCAAACCTTCAGCAAGCTCTTCCATGACGGGCCGGACAGTTTCCTTGACCTTTGGATAATCAACTTCATCTGCACCATTCCTCCCCAGCTGAATCAATAGCGAGCAAACGTTGATTCGTACTTCGGGCTGGAAGTTGACCGGGTTGTCGACATTCTTCAGTACTGAAATCAACATGTCCAGCGCTGTTCGTGGTACAGGTAGTCTCCCGCGAGTGGATGGGTTGCAATTGTCGGAGAGCTGAGCTTCCGTGGCTACGGATGACGAAGCAGATGGCGGTTCGGCTGACGGCGGTGGTTCAAGTAGAACTGGAGATAGTATAGCTTGTAGTACAGTGGAGCTATACCGACAGCATGATTCAACGTCTTGTCATATGTGGTTTTAAAAAATTCGATGACGCACCACCAACTTTTTGGGTACTCAACAGTGTCAAAGCCACAATCACCTTCGTTGACAAGTAGAGGATACTTGGCACTGCGGGCGACTAAATTGGCTAAGGCAGATGCACATGGTAGTGTGAGTACCATTTCCTTGGCTTCCTGTCTCCGACGCTCAATGTCATCCGACGTTTCATCACTGGAAGGACTTGTTTGTGAAGCCGCCGGTGTTGCGCCAATAATGTCACTAGACCACAAGGATTTGACAATGTTGACAAGTACCCTAGTTCCCTCACTCTTGACCGGGACGGAATCCGATCTCTTGACGAGCGCCAGGATCTGGGACAACCCAGTCTGTACTGGGGGCATCGCTGATGTAGACGGGAGGACCAACGCAAATGTGTTTTCAACTAAAATTGTGGTTAGCACATCGTTGATAGAGACCACTACAACATACCATTTGCGTTGCACAGATGCTTCACTACGCCAATCGCGCTCACCTGAACGACTTCGGCCATGGCATCGGCTCGTTGATCCCAGATTCCACATTCGCACACGCGTTTCACCGTCTCTGCCTTGGTCAAGTACGATTGAATAGAGGATGATTGGAAAGAGGACTGTGCCAGATGTTTTAATAATCCTAATACCCCGTGTTTGACTTTTATATCGCTATCAGGCGACAACAGATGCGTCGAGGTCAAAACGGGGGCCAGAGAATGTGGGGGAGAGAGTAAAACACTTGCATTCTTCTCTTTATCGGATAAACGTTTAGTAAGGATCTAAACATCTTGGGAATGCGACTAACCTCTTCGTGCAAGGTTACCTAGCGAAAGACTGGCGCAAATAACCAGATCGTTTCTCAGAAGATACGAACCTTCTCCCTTATCCATGTCGGACACGCATCTCTTGAGCCACTGCACCATGCGAGACACAAATTGCCCACCAGGCGTGTCCTCTTCGGAATCATCCCATAACACGTCCTCATTACGTTCCTCTCCCACCACTTCCACGACACTTTTGATGAGCGCGGCTTTGAACATGTCAAACGCCTTCTCCTTGCGTTTGACGTCGAAGGTAGATGGCATGTCCTTCCAGAATGGTGGGATTTCACCTCTTTCTAAAAAGTCGAGAATGTGACTGAAGCAAGGGACACCGCCGTGCTCAGCAGGGAACTGGAAGCCACGTGCGAGAGAGAGACGAACATCCTCCACATCCAAGGACAACGATTCGAGGAGTGAACAAGACTCCTCAAGGTTTTCAAAGTCGGCCTGGAGAAGGGTGTCTAAAAGGTCGGCGTTGATTTCGGAAGGGCTAGGAGAAATGTATGGAGAGGAGAAGGCAACCAAGGGAGATGTTAGATACGGGAGCACATCCGGAGTGAAGATCTGGAGAGCTATCCGATTCAGAGGAATCAGCGGCGCGTTACGATAATATATCCCACGACGCACATTCGTCTTTCACATCCTTGAGTTCCAGGATAGTTCGCCAGGCCCAGTTCGATAAACTACTTCTCAGGTTCCATGCTTCTTCTAATTCGTCTCCCGCAGAGATGTTGTCCAACGTGGGCTGTGTTAACCAAGAACCGGTGGGGTATATTGCTGTTGAAAGCTTCAAAATGGTCTTTCCGGCCTCTAGAGAGTTTAATCGATCTTTGACCGGATCTATCAGCGAAAATGTGAGATCTCAACAGCAAGCATAGATGTCACTGGAATCGCGCACCGTAGCCCACACTTGCGTTTAGCAGCACTCCCATTGCTGTTCTGATCAACTTGAGATGGGCGGCATCCAGAGATAGCGGCTTTGTATATGGAGGTGGTGGAATCGTGTCTGCATAGCTCTCGAGTAGGGAAACAAGTGCCTGAGGGAGCCCTGCATCTAATAGCGACGCACGATTGTCATCTGACAAAGATGTCATGGCTTGTGGTATACTGCAGTCCAGTTGCATGCCTCACCATGATCCATACACAAGTTGGCTGACACTCGAAGTATTTCTAGAATCGGCGTCGAATGCGATAAATCAGGGGTGGCTGAGCCATGAAGTGCGAGGGTATAAAGACTGCTGAGTGTTTGAGGTAGCGAAGTTTGACCGAGAGCAGTATGATTATCAACTGTGTACAGGGTCAATACGAGGAGATTCAAAACAGCTCTGCAGCATACCTGGGCCATCCGTCACCCGTAGAGCGTTGGCCAACGTCCGAGAAATTCGAGTAACATCTTGCCATAGTTCGTCTCCACCTTCAGAATTTGACCCACGAAGCTGCTCTGCCGTCGTCGTGAGTTGTTTCTGAAGTTCCAGCAAGTCTTCCGGTGGGTTTGCTGCGGTGGTAAGGTCGGCTGAGGGCATCAGGGAAACACAATGTACAAGGGCAAGTTCAACGCGGTCCACCGCGATAAAATGGTCCCTGTCGATGATCGTGGCTGTGTAACTTTCAATCTTCTCATACCGGCTAAATAAAATACATTTGAACTACAATTTGGGTTTATACAACTACACTCGCGGCTTTCTGCTCCATAAATTGAAAGAGTTCAGCGCCAGTAGCGGGGGGAACTTCCGCTAGCAATCACCAGCCTATTAGCCTCATCCAGAGCACGTATGACTTCGTCAGGAAGGGGTCCCTTCTTGCTATCTTCGCAATTCTGTTGGAGCTGTTCGGCACTACTAGCACCGAGGATGATGCCATCTTCCGGTGTGAGTAAAGAGTGATGTTGACACCATCGCAGTGCGATCTCGGTGAGACGCAATCCGTGTGCATTCTATTCAACATAACAATGTCAGATCAAGGGTCCGTTTCGTCGTGAGAGCTGTTGTTTCACTCACGGCAACACCCTTGAGCAATTCCAGAGCATCAAGATAACCTGATTTGAGGTATCGTGCGCGATACATTTGCGATAGCGCGTCTCCTTTTGGATTGAAACGCCCTTCCACTGATGCAGACTCGGACAAAGAGGAGACTTTTCCCGCAAAGAAGCCGCCTCTGTGTACCACATGAGTTGCAGGAAATAAGAGGTCGAGAGTACCTACGCGAGGGGGTTGTAAATGACAAGCCTTATTCCATACTTCCGGCAACAAGGCAAAAGCTCTGTCTCCATGTCCCGCGTTATAGCATTGTACATGCTGCGTAGAAAAGAGAATGAATCCTCTATGGTCAAACTGGATCGAAAACATTGCACAAACACTTGGTATATCTTGGGCATTATCCAGCCTTTCGCCTTGCAGATCCCGACAATTTCGGCCACCTGTAAAGACGAATATCAGACGCAGTGATAGACTCTTCATAGAGAATAGACTTGCCTCCCAGGATGCATAATTACTGAGACCGAAGATCTCGCTAATTATACCTCGCCAATGAGGGTCGACCACGAAAGTGAGTAGAACTGACTTACAATAGCCCTTCTTCGTACAGCTTGTTGATCTCCTCCACCGTTTCCTCGAAGGGAACAGTACGGTCAGGCATGTGCAGATACAGTACACGAACCTTCTTGCGTCCAAGACTCTTCAGAGACGTCTCAAAAGCAGAACGCAAAGCTTGGGGAGAATGGCCACCGCCCGAACCTGGATGTACTCTTGTTTGCATTCGCGTTAGTACCAGAGCAACATATTGACATGAATCTTCCAGACTTTGTGTCGATCACTGCATCCTTGAGGTCGAGTTGCGACATCATCTGGATTGTTTTTATTAGTCGCGATTCATTGTACATATTGAAGATTCAAATCTGCAAACCTCCTCTGTCGTCCCATCTCCGTAAACTCGGGCAGTATCCAATTCTTTGTGGCCATGATTGAGAAAGACGTCGATTACTTTCTGACATTCCTCTCGGTCGGAAATTCGAACACCATTCTTTCCAGGAAATCCGAGGGTCATAGTTCCCTGCCTCACCTTGATTAACACTGATGTAGACAGTGTACATGCTACAGACGACGTACGAAAAGCAAGGGAATACGCGTTGGTGTAGCCATGATGGTGGTTATAAGCCAAGAAGGTCTATAAGTACAAAATGACGTTATGGGAATTGATCGATGCAGCTGAGCACTGAACTCTTCGCACCACCACCATGGGCAGCAAGAAGAACAAGCTCAAAAAAGCATTTTCTCCGGCTTCGAAATCCCCAACTCCACCAGTTCTCCAGGATGACGACCTCATGGACGATCTTTTAGCGCAGCTCGACTCCAAAGATCAAACGGTGAAGCAGGAGTCTGCGAATATCATCAAAGAAATTCAGCATACGGCGGAGGAACAAGTTACCAAAAAGAACGATTCTAGAAGCAGATTCCAAGCCAGGCAGGTATGGGGAGTTTGTTTGCAAGAGCTGCTCGTCGTACCAAACTGTGGCTTTGTAGGCAAGGAAAGCAGCCGTCCAA
The DNA here is from genome assembly GCA_037176845.1 of Paramarasmius palmivorus. NCBI lineage: Eukaryota > Fungi > Basidiomycota > Agaricomycetes > Agaricales > Marasmiaceae > Paramarasmius > Paramarasmius palmivorus. Next base: position 857,355 of record JAYKXP010000008.1, on the reverse strand, counting down.
GCAGAAAATTGGGCTGCCGGTGACCCTGAAGCAGACGCACGCTTGGAAAGGGAGGCAAAGGAAGAAGAGAAGAACATTAAGCGAGTATGCGACGAACTTGGTGTCCAGATGTTCGAGGTGAGGATATTTCGCGTTTCCAGGAGATGCCTCAAGACTCATACCCTTTTCTTTCACCAGATCAACCCGGACGGCCACTGTTTGTTCTCTGCCATTGCAGATCAACTAGCTCTTCTATCTATCCTCGCTTCAAAGGATGCCAACTACGCAACGGTCCGTTTGGCAGCATGCAACTATATGTATTCCCATCCAGATGACTTTCTGCCCTTCCTACCGTCTGCTGACGGTGAAGATGGTCCAGGTTCTTTCAACGAAGGTCTTATGAGCCACAAACAGTATGAACGATACTGCGCATCCATACGGGATACGGCAATGTGGGGTGGCGAGCCAGAGATTCTGGCGCTAAGCCGTGCCTTCAATGTACCTATTCACGTCGTGCAGTCAGGTACTCCACCGGTGGTTATCCACAACCCCACTGGTACACCTTTCGATGGTGACATCAGGGACAAACGTGTAGTGCGAATAAGTTACCATCGCCGTATGTACGGTCTGGGAGAAGTGAGTAGTTCTTCGACTTTCTTAGTTCTGTAGCTCACACAGGCCTAGCATTACAACTCCCTGAGACCAAAATCCTTGTCTCAAACCATACAAAACGTTTTCTCGTGATACCCGCACTCAGTATATGTATCCATAGTTGTCTTGATAGCTGTTCGTTCCTATACAAATGTTCTCGATCCATGGATTGTACCCGATACATGTCTAATATACAGTGAGTCGCCTCAGAATAGTAGATCTTCCTCATCCCCATGCCTTCCTCGATGATCTGCCGTCATTGGTTGTGGTGCATCTGCCAAATAATTGCCAAATGCACTACCGAGATTCGAATATGGGTCACTACTCTTGGACTTTACTGGTGCGGCATCCTCATCATCATCATCTGCATCAACAAGACTGCCATTCCCTGCCGCTGTAGGTTGCGCCGGTGGTGACGTTTGAGGTGCTATATCTGATTTGGATGGAAGCGGCGGGGCAGTGCCGGAAGACGGCGATCTCTTGTGCGACTCGACTGGCCCTGGCCCTGGAATATGGACACCTTGCATAGGAACTTGAGGGCGAACCAACGGTACCATGACTGTCCTAGAGTGAGGATTCAGTGCCGGGCTATCTCTTAATGCTCTGCCTGCGGCACCGCGAATGAACGTCTGTGAAAAGATTGTATAGGTTAGTCCAACCATAGCTGATCAGCGGGATGACACGAACCTCAGGGTTTTTGTGATAAATGCTGCCTAGTGTTCCCGTATGAAGAAGTAGCTGGTCTAGAGCGCCCCGATCCATTCGGTCGGAATCGGTAGTAATGGCAGGTTTTTCTGCTAGCACAATTTCACCAGCGACTGTGGGGTTGATGGCCAACATTCTCCAATACATGAATCCGCGATCCCGGATATCAGGGTTATCGATTTCTTCCGTAGCCCATTTCAGTACCTTGTGTACAAGCTCTTTGGCTTTCTCCGACTGCGATTTGTATATGAACAGCTTGACGGTTGCAGTGAGCAATGCAAGCTGTACCTGTCAAATCTTTAGGCTGAGGTTCAACGAAGCGAGCAATATACATACCTCGTTACTCTCTTCAAGGAAGGAGAAGCACAGGACATCGAGTAGCTCGTCTGCATTGTCGATGATATTGGCAAACTGTCCAATAATCCAAACCATCGATGCTTTGGCCTCTGGCTCGTCCAGAGAATCCAAGTTTTCGCAAAGGGTAGGAATGATGCCCTCGTACTTGCCAGGATATCTTCTGAAGATGTCCTTGATGACGATTACAGCCTCTTGGACGACATAGGTGACTTTGGTTTCGATCAAGTCGAGTAAGGCCTGGATGCAATTATCGGCAGCTGCTTCCACTTTGATTGCTAGACGTCCAATGGAGCGGACGGCCTTGCGAACGAAGTCTAGGTCAACCTCGGATGCGTACCTGCTTGATTATCAGTTATAGGCTGGAGTATGGAAAGGAGATACTGACTCTTGCAGCTCTGCCAAGACCTCTTTAGCATTCTCGGCTCGGGCCAAGCGGTACATGATTTCCAGCTTTGCCAGTTTGACGTAGATAGGATCGTTGTACTTGCAGAAAAATACTCGTACGTCGTTCTTGAGCACTTGCGGTCGCCTTTGAATTATGAGGAGAATGTTCCTTAAGGCAACATATTGAACTTCAGGTCCGGAAGAAAGGAGGGTGACTATGCAATGGCTGTTAAATGGTCATTGGCGCAAAATAGGAACCAGAGAGGCACTCACCCAGAGGGGGACCCATCTTTTTGCAGATATAGTCGATGAGTTGGCGATTGGACATGTAATTCATGAGGTAGAGCAGAACTTTGATAGTGGTGAGCACAACCGCAGAGTTTCCGTGTTGTAATTGGACGATTATGCGCTCAGCCATCATTTCGGCGTCAGCATGCTGTTCGGGTACGTATCGTAGTATACAGTCCAATATGTATATTTGACCCCACCTGAAAAGTTTTAGCTACGTCAATTCTGGTAGAGTTAACGCTGGGACTCACTCAGAGGCCTCTGGGATAGCTACTAGTAATTTGTTGGCGGTGGCGAGATTGAGTCGGAAGGTAACTCCATCCTGTCTATCGCCTATCTCTGACAATGCTGCAACAGCGTTGGCAACCACGGTCGCATTGCTATCCAACATCAAATCACGTAGCAACTCCACGAATCCTTCCTTCTCCGTCCTACGAGGGTCGGCTGTGTATAGTTTGGCTACACATATTGCAGCTGTCTTCCTAACATATGGATCACGATCCTTTAATGCATGCCGAAGGTTGTCCGAAAGCGCATCTGTGACGACGGGGATGGGTATATATGACATCGTTCGGATTGCTAAAGCTCGAATGAGTGGATTCCGATCGTTGCAATCCTGATGAAGGTATTAGCTAAATCATGTAGAGCACAATAGAATGCACAATACCTGAAGAAAGTTGGGTATCACCAGGTGTATAAGATCAGGTTTGGACCGCCCGTAGCTGACGAGGAATAGATACACCACTATACGTTTGAATTAGACGATTCAGCGGTAAGCCAAGAGTCGCCCAACTTTTCTTTATTTCCAACAGGGGTGTTCCGAGACACTGAGCAACGTCCGTGAATAGAGGTGACACTGAGGAAGGATCGTTCGTTATTACATTGGAAAGTTAGGGACTGTGAGATGGTGCTGACTGTCCGTGCCCATGGTGATGTTTGCGACTATCTTCTTGAGTACGGTTTTGCGCTTCACATATTTCTTGTCCTTTGTTTCGGCCGCCTGTAGCTCTGCACGGAATTCCTGTGATGCATTCGTCAGTGGGGAAACAGCAATCACACAAGGGTCGCACACACTTCTATTTTTCCTCGTTGAAAGAATTTCGCATCTTGACCAGGCTGGGCCATCCGTAGCAATCCCTCGAATTATAAGCAGAGAGACTATCCTGTAAGAGTACTTGACTTCGTCGTGGTCGAGGAGGAAAGGGTCACCAGCCACGTGATGGGCAATGGGATCGGCTCTCCTGGTCAGCTCTCCGAGCCGCTACCATCATGGCCCCATACTCTCGTGTTCCAAAGGCATCTAGTGTCAAACGCAGCGAAAGGGTAGATCTACCCGCGGAGCACCATCCTACAGTCGACACTATCCTAAAGGAACTCAAACAGGTCTCCAAGCGATTGCAGACATACTTGACCGTATTTGATGGAGAAATCAAGGTCCTGGAACGCTTATACTACAAGGGCAAGAATCAACATCGTCCTGCGTTGTTCTGGAAGCGGGTCACAGAAATGAGAAGATACGGCAAACGCGTCGAGCAACTTCAGCTGGTGAACTTTTTCGAGGACATCCGGCTGTCATTTTTCCGAGAATCCAAGTGCGCCGATTTCATGACTATAATCTTAATGGAAACTTGACGAAGCTCATCACAGTCCAAAGTTGCTCAAATCTTCTTGGACTCACTATCCCGACGAAAGATATATAAACGGGATCTCGCGACAGCTATCGCTCTACCTAGATTTCCTCCAAAAGGTGTGTAATTTCTATTACACCATTCTCGTCTGACCTCACCACAATTCAGACAGAAGAAAAGATGCAGGATATCTTCAGGTTTGGCCCATTCAATGTGACCGTCTTTGCAGCAACTAACATCCACTGACAGGGCGTTCACTCTTGAGATGCAGACAGGGGCTTTCGTACACCTAATTCTGACTGTCCTAGGCATTTCGTCGAGACTTGGTTTACTTGTCAAAGACTTGCATTCTCTACTGGTGGACGCAAGATCGATGATCACCCGCTTGACAGCCATTTATCAACCAAGCGCCGCAGCCAAGCTTCCCGATACCACTGACGGTCGTGCCGTTGAGGATCCGGCAAACGAGTTACTTCAACCTGCAATGCCCGTTCTTCCGTTGCCTACGCCGCAGGTAATACCTGTGGTAACGGTGAAACCGCGTAAGTTAGCATTCCTCTGAACGTCAAGGATCTCAACTGAAGATGGCAAGTAGGCGTGGTTGTAGAACAAAGTAAGCCTACTGCTCGGGAAAGCAAGCCTGCGAAGGCCAATGTTACAAAGCCGGGGCGTTCAAAAAAGAAGCGCAATGAGATAGACGATATCTTTGGCAACATGTAGCCCTCAAAACACCCGATATACGTACTTCGACATATTATCCGACGTAATGATATACCTTGCAATACAAATCTCACACGTGCAATGCCTAACCTTGGTGGTTTCGAACCTCTCTGTATTGGCAGACTAGCTAGCAAGCAAGTGAATGGGTACAAGCTGTATGCAAGGTGGTATAAAAAATGAGATCACCAAAAAGCAAACAGAGGAAAAAATAAGTAACAGTCCGACGCTGGTAACGGTATATAATGTACTCTACCAAATGTCCAAGTCCGGTGGTATTTTGTGTGTCGCTACACGTCTCTACAACAAACCATGAAAGGAAAGCTTACATCTCCGTCATGTCATATTTACAATGCGAAGAAAGTTGCAACAACTGCCATCAAGGCAACGAGGACCTTGGGTGATGCAACAGCAGAAGCACCGTTGCTCTTGTTCTCCTCAGCTGCAGGACTCGATTGGGATGCGGGCTCGGATGAAGCAGTGGAGGTGTTGTCAGTAGATCCGCTGACAGCACCTTCAGTGGGGCTACCGGCAGCGTTGATAGCAGCACCGACATCCTCAGGGAACATCAAAGGTGTGTTGGCCATGTTGCCGAGGTCAATGACACCGTCTTCCTTGACAGTCTCCTGGTTCATGGCGAGGAAGCTACGGGTGTAGAGAACGTTCTCAGCGGCAAGAGGACGAGCCCACTCAGGCATATCCTTGAGCGAGATGCCAGAACCCCAGTTGGAGCCAGATTTGCCAGAGGTTGCGTTGGTAGTGTAAGCAGCATAAGCCTTGAGGTCAGAGTTCTGCAGAAGAAAAAGGGAAAAATGAGCAAAAGATCGAAAAAGGATATTAGACATAACATACGTTGGCCATCATGTCTTGCATCATTCCACCGACAGATGTAGGGCCGGTCGTGTCCATGGGAGGGTTACTGTTATATTTTGGTTAGACAGGCGCCTTTCAGCCTAGGAAAAGGCGATAACTTACATGATGGCGAACATTCCGTTGTTGCAGTGTTGACCGACACCACAGAAGTAGTAAGTGGGGTTGGTATCGTTGACGACTTGAGAGACTGTATTCGAGAATGGTCAGCAAGGAAAAGAACGGGAAATGGTGCAACATACAGATGAAGTCCTTGTTCTGTTGGCCAGATGCGAAAACAGGGGCATCGTTGCTCTTGTTGCAAGGTGTGAGAGCAGATCCCTTGGTGACGGTATGAGGTCCTCCACCCCATCTGAACTCGATGGTGGTTCCGACGGTAGCGTTGACAGCGAATGGCACGTAACGGAGGACACCTTGCTTGGGAGCGACCATAACGGTAACAGTTGCACCACCGCCGGTGCTTCCCTCATGACCGCTGGTGGCAGTAGGAGAGTATGTTGCAGGGGGTGCGCCGTAAGAGGCAATGCATTCTATGTACGAATTTAGCCAAAAAGAATTGGTGTATCTCTTCACACTACTCACGTTGGACACAGTCATCATAACCGCTTCCACCCCAGTTGCTGCCACCAGAACCGTAGGTAGGCATTGAGTAGGTAGCAGACGATGTAGTGGTCATTTCGTGCTCCATCATCGTCGAGGTGGTCTCATGTTCCATTGCAGTGGAGGTAGTTTCATGTTCCATCATCGTAGATGAGGTCTCCTCAGCCATGGAAGTGTGCTCCATCTTCATCTCAGCGGAAGTAGTGTCCTGGCTCTCGCCATAGGAGCCGTATTGTGTTTGTTTGGCTTCAGCCTCGGCCTTGGTTTGACTGCATCATTTTGATGAGCAGGGGTAATAGAAAAAAGCAATGCGACTAGACACGAACCTGGCAAGCTCAATAGAGTCTGTTATGGGGGTACCATCGGGGGCAGAGACTGCAACTTCTTTGCCGATCCCACTGTCTTGGGGACGGGGAAGTGCGCTGGCGAAGCCAGAAAGGATAGCGACAGCACCGATCAAGGGCGTAATGTAAACCATGATAGAGTAAAGAAAGAATAAACCGTAGAGGTGTGGGTGTCGTGGACTGTGAATTAATTGGCCTCCCTGGAGGGTTTGCGTCTGGAACCTCTATCAAAGAGTGTGATCTACAGCGACGAAGGTAAATCAATGATTAAAAAAACAAATATACGCAGAAACTATAGAACCTACCTCGGGACTGGAACGAAAGAAGATTGAAGTCGAGGATCAACTCGACTTGAAAGAGCAAAGAAAAAAACGAAAGGGAAGGGGGGTAGAGAGGAAGGAAGGGGATGGAGGCAATTTTGATGCAAACCCACGTACTTATATTTGGTGCCCCTTTTCGGAGATGCAACCGCCATAGCAACATTTGATACCCACAACTTCGGTTCCTCCCAGTTCAATTTTTTCCTGGAACATGTGCTGCCATCACATCTTGAAGGCTTGTCGGTCGAGGGGGCGGTGAACTCGGTCTCCAGTTGCCAAGTATACAACCAGTCTAAGCACTTTTTTTTCGGCCAATCACACTTCGCAAACGCACATCAGTCTAGATTCTACTTTGACACTCGTCGTGTTGCTCATTTTTAGCTCATTTATAATTACACTGCCAAAGCACTGTGAATACTGTATGGCTAGAAGCGCTCAACCAATTAAAGTTTCAGACCTGACGTCGACTCCTCGCCGGTCCTCCAGGAAGGCCAACTCTGGGTGGAGGTCGAGATGGAGCAACCTCCTGTGGTGGTTCTTGAACCCCTTGCGCCCCTTGCATACGCTTTCCTTCTCGAAGAGCCCTTAATCGATCAGTGCCCTTTCGTTCGGTACGCTGAGTACCGCTGGAGGTATCCCTTAGGCCGGATTGATGGATGGGAACAGTACTCGACACTGCCGCATCATAAACGTCGCGCAGCCCTCGTGGAGTCGCAGATCTCGGTGTAGGTCGTTCTGTTTCAGCCCGATCCATTGCTGATTCCTTTGGCGCTGTCCGACGTGGTTTGCGCTCATGTTCATCAAACAGCCAGGGAGGAAGCTCCGTTGGATCCCGGGCCTTCTCTATATGATAGGCCTTCATAGCTCGCGTGAGCCGGGATTCTTGGCCAGGAGGAGTCTCTACAAATCCGTCCAACAATCAGTGATCTTTCCTTGGAAGTTCATTTAAAGTTGATTTGAACTAACCTTCACCTGCATAAATAGTGATGTTGGCAGCCCACGCTTTCCCGACATTAACAGTCAAATTGCCTGCAGCAGAAGCCACACGAGACCATATTGTATAACCATATCCGTTACCAGGTTGGTTATCTATTGTAAAGTTGAGAAAAACAATACTCGCAACGGGGTTTTTAGACATACCTTGCCCTTCACCCTGTTGCCATCGAGACCGGTCATTCTCCTCGACCTCTTCCTTGTCCTGATTGTCTTCTACGCTTGTGAAAGAGGATGCGTAGCTAGAAGCGCCAGTCTTCATACGGTCAAACAGCGAAGAGCCAGATGACGACGTAGATGAATCATTTGAGCGACGTGGTGCGCTGCTTGAGGACGAGGCAGACGTATTTGCTTGGTTGCGAGGCAGCCGTGGCTGAGAGCGTTTGTGAGCAATAGTCTGGCGCTCTGAGGTTTGAGACCTAGGGTAACGTGAAGTGGTGCTGGTTCCGTGATCAGTTTCTTCGCGTCGAGATCGACCGCCAGGGCCGATTGCACGACCTGAACGAGGCCCGCTGGGTAATCCTCCGGCGCGTGGACTTGTAGGAAGCATGACTGAGGTTGAAAGAATGGGAAACTACAGTATAAGAGCAGAGAACAAGAAAAATGGGTATAACCAGGCCTGCTGGATGTCGTGAATGTCGGTCACTCGGATGGGTGAGAGTGAAAGGCAGCAACCGAGGCCATGATGACATGATGAGCAACAATTTCTCAGGTTCTCACGCTTTAAGTTTTTCATTGAAAAAGGTCTTCCATCTTCTCTTTCACTCTCGTTTCTTGATCTGACATGCTAGCCACACGCAGGATTGTGTCGAGTAGTCGTGCAGCAGGTTTGCGGTTTGCAAGCACCTCTGCTTCTCCCGACAAGTTCAAAGTTGTTGTGGTTGGTGCCGGTAAGGCTAATTCATCAATATCCGACCATCATGAATTATTGTTGACTCATGATTTCTCTCAAGGCAGTGGAGGTCTTTCTGTCGCAAATCAGATATACAATCGCTTCCAAAGTGCTGGTAAATCACTGAACAGCGGAGACATTGCCATCATTGACGCTGCAGAGTACCATTATTATCAGGTGAGTGAATGCACCGTGCGGCGTGTAACAAGCGTTTCACTGACATCACATCCTCAATTCCCCAGCCGGGATGGTAGCTACGTGTTGATTCCTTACAGGCACACCTCTGACTATATATCATCCTATCCAGGACGCTGGTTGGGTCTGGACTCCGCGCCAAGGCTGATACCCGCAAACCGCTATCTTCTCTCATACCCAAACACATCAGTCATATTCCGGAGAATGTCAAGACATTCGTCCCCGAAAAGTCATCAATCGTCACCACCTCAGGACGTACTCTGTCTTACGACGCCCTCGTGGTAGCCACAGGCCTCCAGATTAACTGGAACGGAATCAAAGGGCTCTCTGAAGCACTTCTCGACTCGTCATCCGGCGTCTCTTCCATATATTCCTACGATACTTGTGATAAAGTATGGAATGATATTGAGGCTCTTCGGTCTGGCAATGCTATTTTTACGCAACCTGCTGGCGTTATTAAATGTGCAGGAGGTGAGTGGCACTACTTCAGTAACCATCACCTATGCGCTTACCTCACTCCGGCAGCCCCTCAAAAGATAATGTGGATGGCCTTGGACCGATTCAAGCAAACGTCCCGCGCTGCGAACATCAAGGTTGATTTCTATACCGGAATGCCAACAATGTTCAGCGTCAAGAAATATTCCGAGGTTTTGAACAGCCTTCGTGAACAAAGAGGTGTCGGAGGATTCTTCCAGCACAATCTCATTGCCATCGACTCCGCAAACCACAAGGCTACGTTCAAGAAAGCAGATGACACTACGGTCGACGTTGATTACACCACTCTTCACGTAACACCACCGATGGGACCTCTCGATTTCATCAAAGATTCTCCCATCGTTGACAGTGCGGGATGGGTCCAGGTTGATCAGGCTACCCTTCAACACGTCAAGCCGGAGTATGGCAACATATTTGCCTTAGGAGACTGTTCCTCTCTCCCCACGTCGAAAACAGCAGCAGCCATAATATCGCAAGCACCTATCTTAACAGAAAATCTATTCTCAGTCATGGATACCGGAAAGGTTGCAAATGCTAAGTACGACGGCTACACAAGTTGCCCAGTGTGTTTCTGGTCCGCTCGATTACTCAGAACCCCGCCTAACGACCAACAGCTTTTGACAGGTTATGGAGAGCTGTTACTTACCGAATTCAAGTATGGATTGGAGCCCAAGGAGTCGTTTGCTTGGTTGGACCAAGGAAAACCTAATCGGTGGGTGTCTCTGTGTATGCTTTCTTCGAACTTGAAGCTCAATCGCGTTCAGCCTATTCTATCATCTCAAGAAGGTGAGCTTCCGTCAGTACAGTAACTGATGCAGAATCCAATAATAGGATTTGTTCCCAGCGGGTAAGTCTCGAGCTCTATATTTATAGCTGCATAGTACTGATATGATCGTCACCAGCATACTGGAACTTCATGGTAAGGAGCTGTTCTTCACGTTTCCATCCTTTTCTGACTACGAACAGGTTAAAGGCAGGTGGTTCGGTGTCAATGGATTATCTCGGCCCAAGTTCCCCTAAATACCCAGAACTACATGTAAATAGATCAATTAATGTTATCCATTCACAAGGCTCTCCAAGTTGAAGCACTTGAGCATGCGCATTGCGTATCACTGCAGACAACATGGGTCACACCTGCACGTGATGTGGCAGTGCCTACCATGTTGATCGACCTTGTCATTGTACTGTCATTCAACTCCTTCACTCATGTCCCGACTGTCCGCTGCCCAGGTTATTGCCCTGGGCGAATATCTCGAGCCAGATTTCGACCCTGCTACTTTGACAATCTCACAACTTCTCGGAATATTGGGATTTCACAACATCGTTTACCCAACACCATACTCGAAACCAAAATTGGTTCAGCTTTTCAATGATGAGGTTAAGCGACGAGCTTCGAAATTCAAGAAGGAGAGATTGAAGAAAGAGAATAGTATTGCTAGTGATGATGGAATTACCGATGGGTTGACGGGGGAACCACTCAACAAGAGAAAGGCGCGTTGTCCAGTGGCATTAGCGTCAAACATTTTTCAACTAATCTACTGCCTTGCAGAGCCATACAGCCGTTCGTAGATCCTCTAGACGTCTATCTAAGGCTCCAGAAGAAGAGCAAGATCCATCACCACCCCGTCCAGAACCTGTACGTTGTAGACCGTCTCGTTTTCATGCAGCTGTTGAACTTTCCGATAGCCCAAGAGAAGACGTTCCTCGGCGGCCCCACGACTCGGTGGACCATCTAAACAAGCACCACCTCTCGTCGAGCCGGCCGTTCAAGAGGAAAGTGAACCAGAGGAAGAACTTCCAGTCAGAAAAGTGGGAAGAACCAAGAAATCGGTATGCATACAAGTATCAAGATTAGTGATGTGTCTTTAACGTTCCGCTAACAGGCAGATGCTGCTATGGCCAATCGCCGGATCTCGCAAGCAGTAAGTGTGGTTTCTTTGCTGAAAGAGCGTGTGGTCTGAAAGGCATGCAAAGGATGATAGTGGTTGGGAAGACAATAACATTTTCCAGTCTGGAGCGGAATCATCCTCTCCTGCCCGCCCTTCACCTGTCAAGCCTAAGGCTCGTAGAAGTAGTGCAGCTCCGAGGAAATCACGAAAGTCCATGTCCGCTCCACCGGCATCCCCTCCCAAGAGCACATATCAGCCTCCACCTCTATCGCCACCCCAATCCAATTTCGAACCTGAACTTCCGGCCTTCACAAAGTTCAGAACGCCAGCTTCTTCCAGGAAGTCTGGAAGGCCGAGTTTCCCTTCGAACTTCAGTCCCTCGCCGCCCAAGTCAATACAGCAACCAGTCATTATAGAAGATACACCTCCGCCAGAGGAACCAGCTGAACAGCTCCAGGTATTGGAAGAGGCACCAGAAGAAGATCCTGCTCCCGAAGAGGAAGAAGCCGAAGAGGATGACGAAGAAACTCAAGCCCCTGATGTGGACCAAGTCATCGCAGTGCAGAAACGAATAGCTGAGGGTGGCCGAGTAATAACACCTCCCTCAGTTGATGACGCATTCATCGATGAAGTCAAGCCCGTTCCCCTGCTCCTGCGGTTCGTATACCTGCTCGTACTCAGCGCGCTGTCCTACGCAGCGTACGAATACAAAGTCGAATCCGCTTCTATAGGGTACTGTGATCCAGGGAGCAACACCAATGCCGTTCTAGAGCAGCTCAGAGCAACGAGAGCAGCCGTAGAAGCATGTAATGCTCAGAACAGGACATTGCTGTATGAAGGAGATTCCGAGTCAACCCCCTGTCCCTTACCATCTTTATGGCCGGCTGTGGCTCTTCCAGATTCATGCACGCCATGTCCGGAACATGCAATATGCTCAGGGCATGCCATTGCTTGCGAAAAGCCTTATATCCTCAAGTCACCGCTCGTGCTTTCTTTTCTTCCTCCCGTGACGGATCCGACTAGTATCAATCTATCGACTGCGCTTAAGCCCGAGGAGATGGCTTGGAAGGTAATCTCAGTACTTACTGATGGACTCCCTGGTTTTGGAAGCGTTGGTGTCGTACCTAGCTGCGAAGAAGATCCCAGAAGGAAACGCCATATCGGGGCGCTCGGCAAGGCAATTGAGCTGGCATTGGCACAAGAGAGAGGAACTCGACTGTGTTATGGTGAAAGGGAAAGAGATGTCAAAGATGCCGACGGCGGAGAGGCTCGGAGATGGGGGCTGCCTTTAAGTGAACTGCGTGCAAAATTCAAGCCTTCTGAAGATGTAAGTACTCTATCGTGCTTCTATGTGGCGGGCGCCGACTCAACCCCTGCTTCTGTAGTCAAGCCATGCTTCGCCTAACTATGATGATATTTTCCAAGAAGCTGTGCAACAACTTGCGCAATGGGGTGGTATGTTAATCAGTGAAGATTCAAAGTGAGTCACCGAATATCTCCTGATCTATACGAATGATTGTTTAATTCGCTGCACCGCAGGGGTGAACGATATCTTGCACACAAATCTCCCATGTTGACATGGGACTGTCGGCTCAAAGTCAAATCAAGAGAAGTATGGGCCGAATGGCGGATGACAGTGTTTGGTATGTCGTATCTTTCACACTGTTTTCTTCGGTGGTTCAGGGATCCGGAAACTAATTGCTTCGACATAGGCATTTTTGCACTAATTGCCCTTTATTATACCTCGAGACATCGTCGGGTGAAACAAAAGGCCGAACGTGTGCGTGTGGCGGGACTTGTCCAGGTCGCACTCGAAACTCTCCGACACCAAGAGATGGCGCACCACATCGACCCGGTGTCTGTACCACAGCCCTATTTGTCATCTTTGCAGTTGCGGGATCTGGTTTTGCAAGAAGAACATTCAGTCCCTGCACGAGCGAGGTTGTGGGACAAGGTCGAGAAGGTGGTTGAAGGAAATGCCAATGTGAGGACGAATATGGAAGAGGTTAGTGGTGGCGATGAAATGAGGGTGTGGCGCTGGGTCGGTACGACAAGCGGTCCTGCCACCCCCATGAAGCTAGGATATGGGACAGTCAGCTACGCAGAGCAAGATGAGTCCATCCATCAATGATCCTGCCGTATTCCACGTTCGCGTAACTTTCCTTTCAATGTTCATGGACTCGCTTCTCGTTTCGGTGTTAGGTATTAGAAGTGACAATTTTCCGTTCACCCCTTGGTTAATTCTGTATCCAGGAATCCAACTGTCATGATTGATATTCTTTTCATCTATCGAATCTCTTCTCCAACTCTTTTCTTTGCTAATGGTTTTGTATTAGCCCGGTACAATTGTATTGTTATTCTTGATCCTCGTCATTGTTTTCACTTCTCCACACCCACCGCGTGATATCCTTGGCTGACGGTCTCCATGGAGGTTTGCTATTAGCTTCTATGCCTTTTTCAGGCATGCGTGAGCCCAGACGTGGCAATCAGCGGAGCTTAGCCCGTCTTTACCCCCGGATTTCGATGTCAGCAAGCTTATTTTTGGCCTCACTCAGTGGTAATCACAAGGTTTTTGAAGCCTGTGAACATTTCAAAGCCACTTGAAAGTCCGGTCCGACAGCCGACTTGGGTTCAGACCTTGGAGGTGTTGCCTCTTTGTGCTGTTGTCGGACATGTATCTGGCGTTTGTGTTTGTGAATCTTGAAACATACCAATGATCGTCCGGGAACGATTGATTCCGTCCAGAGAGTTTAACTCCTCATGCACCTGGACCTGTGACTCATGACATGTTTCGTTTCGCCACTTTTCATGCATGTCTAGCGAAATAGCAGACCAAAGCACCCATAAGCCGCCTGAGCCTTATCACGGTTTGTTCTGGTGAGTCATCATTGTTCGCATTGCGACACCGCTTCCTAAAACATTGTGTTAGTTTTCGCTTCAGCCTTGGATTCATTTGAGGCACCGTTTCACTCCGTCATTGACAAAGCAGAAAACTTTCTATTGGCTTGGTGAAGAACCAATCGCAAATGGGAAAGCTTCCTGCCGTGGTGGTCTTTCGCTAGCATGACAGGACGCGATGAATTTATTGGTTTACAGTCTAACCACAAGAGCGATTTGGGACCCACAACACTGGCTCCTACCGGGCCAGAACCCTTCTCTTGGCCTATTCAGTGGAAGCTGAAAGTTTTCAATGACGAGAGACTTTCTGTGGTTCGAGCTGTCTCTCTAAAAATCTTCACTGCCACACACCTATCTATGCTTGGTAAGATAACAAAAAGGAACAGTGTGACATTGACAAAGCCAAAATGCTTCTGTTTCTTGAATCATTATTGCTTTCGAGCTCTGATCCCCGTCCTGTTTGTAGTTTCCTGAAGTGAAGTAAGTTAGTTCCATGTGTTTCCACTCGAAGCTATCAGATTGATAGAATGCAGAATGGCACAACAGTCGAGCTAGTCGCTTTACTTTAGCGGAGATTAGGGTATCATCCTAACGCATTTTGCTTATACTTAATTTACTATTCGACTGCAGGAATGGTCGAATAACATTCAGCACGATGTCGACGCCATTCAGTTGAGTTTTCGCAGCATTGCCTTGGTCGAAAATAAGGTGTCTTATTCGCGCATGGATCGGGACTAACATTCGCATTGCTAAGTCCGCGAGCTTCTTCTCCGGGCGCTCTTCCATTTATGCCGTTTTTAAAGTGTCAGAAACTGGGATTTAGAACTATTTGCAGCAAGGACGCGTATAGGAAGTTGGTCCTAAATTCACTATCTTCTAGTTGCCACCGAGCAGTGGGGCCTACCCTTCTCCGCATATTTTCCGGATGGGTTCCCCTTCCCGCACAACATCAGGGAATTTCAAACGCATTTCGACACTGGACCCACTATGGCTTCCGTTGTCGACACAAAGACGCTGTGGCGTTCAAACACATCTTTCTCCCCCTTCATTCGCCACTCGGAAACTGCCGCGACTCTAGTCGGGCAAAACGGAAATATCGGTCAAAGCTGTTTCATTAGGTGAATGCCAACATCACCATTTCATCTTTTGACGTCGCTTCCGCTGGATGGAATCAAGATGGAACTACAGCACCATGATACATATTGTTTAACATATGATGTAGGCGCTTTCGTTAGCGCTAGAGGCTTGAAAGGGAAAGTTTTATCCAAACCTGAGGCTCTTGCTACACGTAACTCAAAATACTAACATATCTATCTGGATAAGTGGCTCGATGGGGGTCTAGAAGTCTCTTGAAATCGCTTTCAACGCTAATTGCTGTCGCTTCGCTTCCCTGAGCTCAAAATCGCTGAGGGGTTCTATCGCTGGATATGTTTTAGAGTCGTCCTCCGTTCTACAGCGCAGCACTTGAAATGACATTTCCACATACAGCTAGTTCGTACCTAAGGGTTTCTCAGACTATCGCTTCTGAGAAACAGTAATGCCGACTGGTCAACTAGCCAGCCTGCAGATAACGGCGACCATCGGGCCTCTACAGAAACTCTTCATGTTGGACGGTCACGATGCCCGCTGTGTCAGCTTTCTTTTTGATTGTGTCCCCCCTGGGGTTTTGACCCCCGGACTGATCTTGCTGTGCCTTCTAGCGTCGTTTCTTCAACTCCGAGTCGGATTCACTCTATGCGATGTCCGAAAAAAGTCATCCAGACTCTTCCTGACAGGCGTATCGTCGAGGCTTTCCCAAAAACCGTTGGTCTCTCGATCGAAAGGAGAGACTTACCGCTTTGACAATTTGTCTTTCACGTCCGCTGTCTGCCTGTTAGTCTGCCTGTCAACAAAACTCGACAACGTTCTGTAGAAGGGGAAAAGATTCGGACGAAAACCTGGTATGTTTTTTTTAAGCATCTCATCTCCGTCAATGCCTCTGAACCCGAAAATCCATCACCGAGGACATAACCAGCTTTGTTTGAAGATCACCGTGCCGTGACCAACACCATCACAACCTCCAAAATCACACTTGTTCTGACATCTTTACTTACGAGAGTAAAACCGTCACCGTCACCGTTGTCCGCTCGCCTACGGTCCCGGAGTGGGCCCTGAACGTGAGGTTTGCCCTGATTCCTGTGTGTCACAGTGTATGTCACTGCATGATGTAAAACCTTGTAGAACCCCCTCCGGAATGGCTATCCGGATTCATGGTGTATGTCACACAGTATACTGACGAGCGACAGACTGTATGGCTCGGGTCTTATAGTTATGAATGGCGCTAATCGAGGCGCTAACGTTAGGCGTCTAGCCTCCGGGCGTCCAGTCAAGGTTTCTGGCGAAGACACATACACGGACCTCAATAGCGACAAGACAGCACATGGATCAAGCACCCACCCCCGTAGAGCTGAAAGAACTCGCTGCAAAAGGCAACTCTGCGCTCGAGGAAACCGATTCCACGCTGTCAAGGCCTAAAAGGAAGGGATGGTGCTCCGGTTGGCGCAAAATCCGAATGGACTGTATTGGTTGGGGTCCCGGCTCGTGGCGTTTTTTTGGTTTGGTCATATTCTCATCACCAAGTTTCTGGGTTTCCGGAATTCGGGTGAAAAGGGACGGAAGGACGGGTTGACATATGGACTGCGACGTCGTTTAGGTTTTGGTGCGGATCCTGTTTTAATCTATGGATCTATCATCTTGGGGTAGAGACCTTTTTGTTCTTTGTGAGTGAGTAGTAAAAGGGTTACGCAGCCACTGACATACGGGGTGGACACTGGAAAACGAGTGGTGTGACAACAGGCAGAATTAGAATTCGATTAGGGCGCTGAGCGTGATGGGGGGACCTTCGTGGGGGATGTGACACGAGGTAGTTGTGGACCGTGTGATGTGCATCAAGAGTGCGTCTTCTTCTGGATGGCTTGGACTAGGCCAAATGAGTTGACGCCTTCGATAACAGAAGGGGTGATGCGGGAAATATGGACCGTACATCAAACAATAGGAATATGACCCACTTACGATAGAAATAGGGGCGGCACTTATAGATTTCGAAAGTCAAATCCTATCATTCATTATGTGAAGATTGTCGGTGCAATTCATGATGAAATCCTTGTTGCATTCGTGTATGTCTATAATTTACACCTTACTTCTATATTTCTGTCGAAAAATGAGCAAACGATCTTGGAGCGCCGTTGAAGCTATCCTTACCTTACGTCGTAAAGCTTCCTATAGATTTGCCCCGCAGAATCTTGTCTATCAAAGCGCGTTTCATAAATTGTTCCTCTGCAAGTACCCTTGTGGCTCGTAAGAACCTATCCAATCGACGCCCTTGGTTCCTGCACCCAAAGCCGCGAAAGATGGTATATGGTATCTTCAATAGCGTTATCCTCTGCTACGAGTGTGATCAACCTGCGTTAGCGTGCCCATTAGTTCCCGAGATTCATACAACCAAGCCAAGGGCTTACTGATCATCGACAATACTAGTCGCACAAATGACTTCATCCACACTAACCTCTCCCTGATCTCCCCATCTCGATTTGACCTGTCCCAAATTCCTCTCGCATTCCTCAATTGTAGACCGATACCTTCCAGCTACAGTCTGACAAACACCCTTTACGGCTTCCAACCGGCCCATTTCATCACGAATGGCCTTTTCGCCTTCGAGAAGAGCCGTTTGATGACCTCTGAGGCGTTCCGCATCAAGAACGAAGCTGGTTTGGAGAGAGTGAAGCTCGGAAGTGAGTTTTTGATGGATTTGAGCATGGAGATGCAATAGTTCGGGGTTTATCGGACGAGGAGGCGCATTCTGGGGCTGTGGTGGTAAAGATGTGGGGTCTGGGTCAGCTTCGAGAAAGTTTTGGACTGGGGTTGGGATTGGGGCGGTGGTGGATGGAATACTTGGGGAGGAGGTGAGACGACAGGTTGTAATGGTGGTAATGGTGGTGGTGGCGGAGGTGGATGACCTGTTGATTGAGGAGATAGAGGCGGGGGCGATACATAAGGTGATTGTGATACGTATGGCTGTGGTGGAGGTGGAGGTGGTCGCAAAGGTGAAGATGTTTGCGAAGGCGGAAGCGGAGGAGGCGGTTGCACCGGGCCGTGCTGCGCGCCGTGTTGTGTTGTTGGAGGAGGTGGACGAGGAGGCGGCGACGCAGAAACTGATGTTGCCGTCGTCGTGCTCATCGTGCTCGTCATCCCTGGCCGCTGCTTTGGCTTGACATAGACAGGCATTTCTCTTCCAAATGCATCTTTCATTCGATTCATTCAATTCTCTAATCGCTTGTCGCCCTTTTCTCCAGCTTGTGGATTCCAGCTACCACCGTTCCATCGACCACTCACTTCGAGATCCCTGCCTGCTCGTACCAGCATATCTCCTGTAGGTACAACATATACCACCGGTCTCTCTTGAGGAAACTCGCGAGGCAGCCAGACGTTAATCGGTATCCGATATTCCTTTCCATCGCGCGACCAGATTACAGGCAGCAATCCATGGATACAAAGCAAGAGATGCTGCCGTCCATCGTCATAGGTATAGACATCAGACTTGATGCGAAGACTTGGAAAAGCCGAAAGGATATCTATGATTGAATCATGGATAGCTGAATGGAATTGCTGGGGATAATTGAACAAATTCTGCTTGAGCCAGTTGGACGTCAGTGACAGGGACATGGCCTTGGGGAATTTCCGGCCACACCGCCTTTCGGTGAATGTGCCGGCCTAATTTTTTGCGCGATTTCGGACCAAAAGTTGCACAAAAATTACATTTGACTAAATTTGGGAACGGATTCCTTTCGGAATTAGAGCTTTTGAGGGTGCCGGCAAGATTAGCCCCATCTGTATCATCGTTCAGCTTACCAGGAAAGGTTGACCCAGAGATCTGGTACGATCCAGTTTTTATTCGGAATCGGACCTTAGCGCATCGCAGATAAATACAGGACGCGTCAAAATTTCTCCTCTGCTCTCCTTCTTCTACCACTACCACCACAATCACCATGTCCTCCGCCTCGAGCACCCTTACCCCATCTAGAAAGCATCGTAAACTTCTCAAAGATGGTTCGGGCGAGGAAGTCTGGCCAGAGCATGTCGAGCGGTTCTTTTACCAAGGTCTCCAGGTTTATGCAGGTTCGACTTTAGCCGCCGCCTCAACCGGCGGTCGTTCACGCTACAGGAACCAGTTCCTTGTAGAGTTCCTGGCCAGTCGAGGCATTGTGCGTACAAAGAAGCAGGTCGCCAGTCATCTACAGGTCCTGCGTGGCATGTGGAAGGGTGAAAAGGGTATGTCAACTCGCCTATGCGCCACTGTTCTATTCTCATTTCTATTTTCACCCAGAGTATCGTCTTGTTGCAGGCGTTGATGAGCCAGAATACACAGGACCATTTGATAGCAGCGATTCGGATTTCTCTTCATCGCCCGCTTCAATGACCTCATTCAACACTTCATTACCTGAATCTCCCTTTTCAGTTGCTACAACAATCGATTCCTCGCCCTTGTTTAACGAAGACGTCAAGATGGAAGAGCCCCAAGACTATTTAAATACTATGCCAGACTCGAAACATTCATCACTATCCCATAGCCCACACACGCACGTATCCAACTCACTATCCAACGTATCTCCGCCACAACAACCATACCGTGTAACAGCGTTTACTCTTCATATCCCTCAAATTACACCTTTCCGTGTATTTGTTGATGGATTGATGCCTCCTCCTTCTTCCGAACCATTGTACCCAGCTGTCCTCAAGGTGCTACTGGCACCCAACAACAACCAATTCGAAGTCGAAGTCGAGATGTCCAGAATAGGCTCCCTCGGTGGCTTCTCCAAGTCCAAAATGTATCGAGGCGGCTCCAAGGTGGCCGATACAAGGCGCGATCTGGATCTTAATAGGATCGCTCTCAACAGACCCGTCTACAACGCAGGCACTGTTCACATTCGTATGTTTTAGCTATAGTTTGCCGTAACACCTACTTACATCTCTTACTCTAGTCCCCGGCAACACGATGACTCAAGAGTTTGTGATGGACGGAGAGGTGCTCATGTATCTCGTTTACGAACTGGACAACTCTCCTGGTGCAGCCGGTGTCCGATTGGATAGATGGCAGAGGTACCGTACCTCATGTCCTCCCAATGACAGAAAAACCAGTGCACCTCCATCATCACACGCAATGTCTCCGACGGTTTCAATGTTGAATGCCGCGATCGGTACTAGGAGAGAGAGCGATCCTGTCTTCACGACTCCAGATTACTCGATACCCTCGTCCTACTCGCCGTCTGCATATGCATCCTCGTCGATATTGCCTCCATCGGATTCATACGCGCATTTTGCCCCAGTCTACGACAACGGGTCGCCTTCGTATTCTGCCATATCTGCTTCTGCACCTTCATACGCACAACCATCGATCCCTGCTTCGACTTCTGGATCATTTTATCCTGAACTCTATGACACTTCGCCTCTCAGTTCCCCGACACGGGCGTCCTTTTCTTCCATGCCGCAGTCGTACGGACCCGGTACACTCGCATCGCCGATGCCTAGTTCTGGGTCGAGGTCTTCCTTGAGCCGTGTCCCGTTCGGGATACGACAATGGCCATGGAGAAATGTACGGAAATGCTCACGCTTTGCAGAGCCCAATGCCTACGATGCCTAGCGCAAGCTCGATCGGTTCTTCCCATTCACAGCTATTACAACATGCAACGTCGTACAGCAGGGCACCGCCGGGGCAAGGATTTGACGCTGGAGCTTTCTATTCGCATGGTCCTTGAACGCGTTTGGGCGGTGAACCCTACTGATCGCGCGTCCCCAAGCTCAAGCCCAAACTCAAAAGCATCGATATGACCGTGAATTGCACTTGCCATTCTTGTTCAGCTTCTTTGGATCTTTCTTCTCCTTCCGGCGCTCATCAGATCCGATTCCGATTCCATGCGCCATGTTTCAGAGCAGCGCACCATTCATTCAGAGTCTCATTATCAAAAAAGGCCCTTTGCCCTTGATCCCCGTGGGTCGTTCACGGTATCTCCCGTGCCTCGTATCATTATCATTATTCCGTTCATCAGCCTCACTTGTCCGTGTGGACCGCCTATAGGCTTGCTGTTTTCTCATCACATTATCCCCTCGGCTCGTACGATTTTTCTCGGTTTGTTATCTCTTAGACTCTTCTTTTATGCTGGATGTGTATGGATCTTCCTGGTTCCCCAGCTAGCCTACTCTACGTTCGATTTTCGACACCTATTTTTGATTTGTAAACTTGTATCCCCACACCAAGTCTCAGCTATGACGGATGTTGACGTCTACTCTCTACGTATATTGTACATATTCGTGTTGGATAATCGGAGGAGGGAAGCACACAGCTCAAAGCTTCATGATCATTGTATGTGTAGTGTATATTCTTATTCTTTGTATGTATGACCAGGCACTGGTATTATTGGAATGAATGATTATCGATTTGGAGTTCATCTGCCAAACAATGTGCTGTATATGATTCATGAATCAATATGTTAGCTGTCCCGTCCAAGTCCCGTCCCTCAAGGAAACCTCCAGCTTGAATTATGTTTGGATGGATCTACCATGTCCTGATAGATAGTTCGGAAATACGTTCACCGAGTCCGAGATTCGAGCTGCTTGGGAAAATCTGCCAGTACGAACGCGGTCTCCGTATGGGTCTTTTGTCTCGAAAGTAGATCTTTCCGTTCGCCACGGTATCGCGTGGTTCATGCTGATGGTGTTGAAAGGAGACTTGACGAGAGATCCACTGAGTTCCTGATACTTCCGGTCGTTATGATTATGTGACTGATGTAAAGGGGAAAGCGAGCCTCGTGCAGGTGTTGTTCATGGTTCTCTAGCTTCCCGAAATACACGAATCCGGAAAGAACAGCCGGTGTGCATGATTGGGTTGGTTGTGAGGCACGTTCACGTCGGAGTCGATATCATCATCATCATCAACATCAGTATCCTTGACAGGCTCACGGACAAAGCGGCGTTGAGTGGTGTATGAAGTTGTGCTATGAGGTTACACCGTATAGCCTCTTGTATGCGTTTTGAACACCTAGGTACTGAAAAGGTAGTGGTGGGTATGCGGTAAAGACGTCACCGCGACGCGTCCATCAACGGGATTTTTGACGCTAATTTCGCGTATTCCGGCATGATACGTCTGTCAACTCTCAAGATCTCGTTGCTGGAGGCGGGAAATTTTGACTCTCCCTCACTCAAATATTTGATGTCGGTTGATGAAACTCGCGTCGTACGAGCTCGCATCATCGTTTACTCGCAAAATTAGCCACACAAAGAACGGTCTAGGACGGTTGTCGGCGGTGTTACATAGTAACTTTCTGGATAGCCTCTTGGCTCAAGCTGTTTTGCTGGGTGTTTTGGAGTCGGGCGCTTATTTAGACGCGTGCATCCAAAGTTGTTTGATCAGCAGTACTCATGCGCATTGCGCACAAAGAAAGGAGGCTCGGAAATTACAAACGAATCAAGCCAACAATAAGACCGAGGACTTGGTCCATAGGCAGATTCCAAGAGGGCTGAAATTCATGGTTTAAAAATCGCGACTTGATCGCGACTACTTTGAGCGGCAGAAAAATGTTCAAAAAATCGTGCCACCTCACTCCATTCCACGCATAAGAAAGAATAACTCATCGCGTCATCGCGTGTTGGAGACGTTGAAATTGGGTGTGGATTACCCCGTCCAATATCCATCTATGTCCGAGAGAGAAAGTCTTTTCCTGCTAATCTGTCTTATTTTTCATCGTCGATGGTTCCTTGCTCGAGTGCACCGATCGCGATCTTGTATAATTACAGATCAGCGACATTTTTCATCCACGGAAGTATGTACAGAATAGATTCCGTCCGAGAGGCGTTGAGTCTCCATTTCTCCCGCCTGATTGGATCCCGCTTGGTCACCGAGGCCTCACCGAATTATCTCTTGCAATCATGAATGCTTCTGGTGTCTCGGCGAGATCCATGTCAGGAATTTCTGAAATTGGTGTCTGTTATATTATGGATCACTACTGAGTACTGGGCTCGAGCGGTACCGTGAGCGAAAGGCTGAATGAAACGCTGAAGATCCCCTCAACTGAGTCCACATTTGTTCACTTCACACTGCGAATCATGTCCAGTTTGATTGGACTACTATATCCTTGTAGCCAAAAAGGAACAACTGAAGGGATTCAAGAACCCAGTCTACGGGCTGGGACTGGCTCTACTCAGACTGCAACTCATCGACCGCAGCGGCAGTGCGAGAAAGTGCGAAAAAATTTTTTTCGCCTGGCCGGCTCTCTTGTAAAAGAAGATAAAATTCATTTCCGATGTGTCTCGCCGCTCGCTCAACGTTCTAGGAGTTTCGATGTTAGGGTGTGCAGCGGCCATTCTGGGGCTGCGAAAGAGCGGCTACAGAAAATGATCCACAATTTTTGCGAGATGATATCGCTCCTTACTTGGTCTTACTTGTCTTGGATGTCTCGAGGGTATTGGAAAAGAAGCCGATTAGTGAATTAATTGCGGGACCCACACCGGACATCTAAGAAACTCCAGCGTTTTACACCATACGACGTAAATCGGCCCAAATACGTTCGTATGCTCCTGTGATTTCGGTGTGGGTTAAATGATTAGCGCGATATACAGGACGGCACCGATTTTTGCCTACGTAGCAACTTGACCACCGACATGCGTCACCTTGATCATCGCAACAACAGGCAAAGTTGTTGCACTTCTAGGTAATTGAACACAGCTCAGCCTCCCAACCTCTGTAACCACCATCTCGAGCTGTAAGTGCAGTATCCTGTTGGATCGTCCGGGCAAATCAATGCACTTCATCGCTGGCCCGTGGTGTTACCCATCTGTATCAGCTTCACTGCCTCCTGTTTTACCCTAGGGTCCCAATGTTTGTCTCTCAATACGTATACTTCATGCCAGGTGCCTCCCTGGCCTGTGAGTGCATTGGCGAGTTGAGGGTCGGCCAAGTCTGCTCTATACACCCCGGTGTATGTCCCTCCTTCTTCGTCGCTTGAGCCCAACAATACAGATAGCTTTGTATCACGGGCAAGCAAGTCTTGGGTGAAATTGAGGACACGAATGACAGCTGACGACGGCCAATGCAAAGAGGCAGTGAGAAGACGTTTGATGAAGGCTGCAGTACGCCACGTTGGGTGCGATTTGGCGACACTCAACTTGAGGGATGAATGAGGAAGGAAGGCCATATGCAGGGCCTTGAACAAAGCGTCGACGAGGGTGGTCGTTTTCGATGAGGATGAGGCAGACGAACTAGCAGGCACAGTATCGATATCGGACATTACACTCAACGGTAGGATGATGCCATAGAGGTGTGTTATGAAGTCACTGAGGTCAATGTTGAGAGCCTCGCCTGAACGATAAGCATCAGCATTTGGCAAGATATAGGATGTAAGGGTGGATTAGTACCTTGCCCGCTCAAAAGCTCGAATGCTGTCACAATACACATCAGTTTTTCTCTGATGCTCTCCTCCCTTAAACGGGTGACGTCAACTCCTTCATCGTCCGCCTCTTCGTCTTCACGTGCAATAATCTCTTTCAGCACCTTCATCAAGTCCTTGAAGAAATCAATGTTGACCAGGTGCGCAAACTTGGCGATACCGTCAAGTGCAGCAGAGAGTAGAGGGGTACGCTTCGGGGATTTGAGGATAGAGAAATAAAGGACGAAGAGAAGTTTGAGGGTTTCGGTTTGCTAAAGGAAAGTCAGCATCGTTCATAGGGGGCATATATGGGCACTGACGTTATTGGTCTTTTCCTCCTTGTCAACCTCTGCTTCCGCTTCCTTGAATTCTCGTTCGATTTCCTTTTGTTCCTTCAAAGCCTTAACCGCTTTCTTGCTCAGGTGTTCCTCTCGACCCTTTCCCTTCCCTTTGCCCTTCCCTTTCTTTCCCTTTCCTGCGACGTTCTCATCCTTATCGGCTTTCGAGCTCGAAGAACGAACACCAAGCTCGGTTTTCAAGCGTAGGTGGAGAAGACAAGAAATTGCCGCTGGGTGCACATTGTAACGTTTCTCCTTGATCATGCGATTGAGGAGCCTGACGACTTCCAACGATGGGACACCAGTGAGGTCTGAACGGAAAACAGTGATCAAGGTCGAAAGACAGAGGTCAAACGACTACACCGGTAGATATCCATGAGCATAATGATGGAAAACAAGCTAAGAGAGACAAACCTTATTTCGTGATTTCCGACTGAGTTGCGCAACAACGCAGTTCATGAGGTTGACGCGGAAATTGAAATGCGTAAGCTCCGTCAGTAAGGTGCATACGCATTGAAGGCATGTCTCCGAAAGCTCGCTGCGTGCTAACCAAAGTCAGATTTTCTGATTTGTATATTCATGAAAAGGCCCACCTTTCAGCTCAGACTCCAGCAGCCTTAAATAGCTCTGATATGCTACCACAAGTCCTTGTTCCCATTCTCGAGTTCGGGCAACAACCTGGCTCACTTTCTCAGCCTTTTCCTTTTCCGTCAACGCACGTATGCGGTATCCCGGAACGATGTCTTTGAAAATCGCTAATTGGGAGAGAATCGAAAGTTTACGGATAAGAGGATCGTTGGGCACGGGTTCCGGGTGTGTAGGCGTTGATACCGAGGGCAAAGAAAAGGTGTGAAGACGTTTAATGAGGCCAAGCTGATCAAGAGTGTTAAGTTGCGTTCGCGGAAACGTTTCAAGCATATTACTTACAGAATTTTCGGGGTCTGCCATTATATCCTGGCATATACTGGCGATTTGATCTTTGGCACCTTGTATTCGAGCTTTACGTGACTTTGTGCCAATCACGTCTAGTACTGCAGGGCGGCCAAACCGAGCACCGGTCGCAACATCGTCTCTCTTGGGTGGTTCTTCTATGGGAGTATCGTCATCTTCTGAATCATCCTCGACCTCTTCATCTTCCTCAAGTTCAGCCGACCGTCTCCCAGTTTCTCGGATAGAGCCATCGGCAAGTTTTATGGGCAGACGCTGAATTCCACGTTTTTCAGGTTTGGTGGTGTGTATCTTTCGCGGTGCAAGTTCGTAAGGCATTTCAGCATCAGAGTCGTCCTCCACCCCAGAGCCCGGTACATCAGAGTCGTCCGATAGTGATGCGTCGACGCCCTCGTCGTCTGAACCTCCAGAGTCACTGATGCCAGAACTCCATTCACCATCGTCTTCGTCATGCGAATCGACTGACGGCAAGTCATCATCAACCGCAGCCTTTCTCTCGGGCTTGTTGAGCTGGTGAAGTCTTAATGTTTCTTTTTTGCTCCTACAATGAAGGATGAATGATGGG
This sequence comes from Paramarasmius palmivorus, assembly GCA_037176845.1. Lineage (NCBI taxonomy): Eukaryota > Fungi > Basidiomycota > Agaricomycetes > Agaricales > Marasmiaceae > Paramarasmius > Paramarasmius palmivorus. The sequence goes on along the minus strand of JAYKXP010000008.1, from coordinate 830,845 downwards.
ATTTAAATCTATATATATTATGACGCGCCTGGATATGCCTTTTCGGTCGAGGACATTGAGGAAACTAGCAGCACCTCCATACTCCTCTAAAAGTTCCAAGTCTTGATCTGATAGTTCAACATCATCTCCATCGCCGTCTGCGACGGGAATAGGAATCGTAGGTCTGTCTGCAGCCTTTTCCTTCCCCTTTCCTTTGGATTTTTGAGGTTTCGAATTTGGCTGAGGTTTATGATTAGTTTTTTGTTTCTTCCTACTGGCCTGTGTGATTTCAGAACGTCTTCATGGCAATAAAAACAATGAAAATACCTGAGAAGAATTGGCAGGTCTTTTGGCCATGAGTGAAGAAACTGAATTTTTTGATTTGCACGTGCCATTGCTGCCGAACCCCTTCACCCAAGTTTGAACTATTAGAGAGTTTGCGCACGTGCTGGATTTGCCATATGCAGCTTTTTTGCCATGTGCGAAGCCGCACGGCTCCACAACGCTTTCAAGGCTCCGAGCGCCCGAATACCCACCGAATATATCAGATTTTCTCGCTATTTTTCTGTGTATGATACACTTATCAGACTCAAGGCTCATGAGAGGGTTATGGCAATGACGAGGGATCGTGATTTCACGTATCCTGAGTATCCTGCACTAAACTACACTAACAACGACAGCGTGATGAGAAATGCTCATACAGGTGATATTTGTTCGCTGAAATCGCGTGAACATTGAACATATAGCCATAAGTATACCTGAGTAGCCATGCTGCCTCAGTACTACGAAGAGTGTTGCCCCAGACTGTTCTTCAAAGGTGTTGTGAACAGGAAATGCGATGAGGGTGGTAATGTAGCGACATTCGGTCTTCGACAAAGTATCTTGTTGATGTCAACAGATTCCTGCTTATGCTGGGCAGTATCTGAGGGAGTTCAGCGCAAGAAACGACGACGTACCAAAAGTGTTACATCCAACCCTGATTCAACCTGTCTCATTACCTCAACGCCTTCCCTGTGCGGTAACCATCATTGAGAGTTCTCTTGTGCCCAATTACAGCGATTAGGAGCCCAGAAAACAGATTAATGACGAGTATTGACCGAAAAGTCTTGAGAGCAGGAGCTGCACGGAGAGCTGTTTGTGGAGTCGTGCGGCTTTGCACATGACAAAAAAGCTGCATATGGCAAATCCAGCACGTGCGCAAACTCTCTATTCTGTTGATCCCTTGACGTCCAACTACATCACTCCTCTCCATTCACCATGGACGGTCCTCCTCCCCCAGAAGAGGACTTTACGTCCATTCCAATACAGGATCGCCTCGCTCACAAGAACTGGAAGGCCAGAGTCAGTGCTTATGAATCCCTGGTCAAGACCTTTCAAAATACAGCATCAGACGACGATCCGGCATTCAGGCCATATATCAACAATTCAGATTTACTCAAGAAGATTGCGACAGATTCGAATGCTGTTGCGCAGGAGAAGGGTGTGGAGTGTCTAGTGGCATTGGTCAAGTTTGCAGGAGAGACAGCAGCTAGAACTCGAGAGGCAGTCGTTCCTGCTTTGGTTGACAAGTGTTTCGGGTCGGCGAGGGCTGGCACGAAGGCACAGGCTTTGGAATTGGTCTTACAATATGTCGAAGTAGAGAATAGCGGTGCTGGCGTAGTGGTATGTCACCCCAAAGATATCGTAACCCCAAACATGCTGACTGTTGGATAAACAGAGTGATATACTGCCCGGTTTAGGCGCAAAGCAACCAAAGACAGTATCTGGGTGTGTCTCGGCGATTAAGGAAATCGTAAGGTACGTCTAGTTACGCGTTCTCAGTACCACACAGTCGCGTTCACGCGTTTTGCTTCCAACCAGGTGTTTCGGCATACAAACAACACCACCACCTCCAGTTCTCAAAGCACTCCCCAAGATCTTCGGTCACAGTGATAAGACTGTTCGAGCAGAGGGAACAACCCTTGCCCATGTCTTGTATCAGTATCTCGGGCCAGGTATCGAACCTTGGCTTAATGATCTTAAACCCGTGCAAGGTGAAGGAACTCAAGGAGGCCTTTGAAAACATGGACAAGGATGGAAAGGGGAAAGGATCCCTGAAACCTGAGAGAATGACAAAAGCTCAGGCTAGAGAGGCAGAGGTAGCAGAAGCGAACGGAGGAGGAGAGGCGGCTGAAGATGGAGCGGCCGATACTGGCGCAGGTATTTTTGTCAATCTGACTCATGGCAGATATATGTGCTCACTTTGAGACAGATGAAGCGGCCAACCTAGACCCTCGTGCATTTGCAGAACCCGTTGACATAGTTCCGAAGCTTCCTTCTACGCTATCGACAATGCTCACCTCCTCGAAATGGAAGGAGAGAAAGGAAGTCTTAGACGAACTGAATACTCTCCTCACATCAACTCCCCGGGTCAAGGAGGCTCCTGAACTGGCAGACCTTGCGAAATCTCTTGCGGCGAGGATCCAAGGAGATGCAAACATTAACTGTGTCATGACTGCAGCTTCTTGCATGGAGGCCCTTGCAAAAGGCATGATGGGCTCCTTTGCTCGCTATCGAGAAACAGTAGTCCCCCCAATGTTAGAAAGATTGAAGGAGCGAAAGGTCAACGTGACAGACTCGATTGGAGCTGCACTCGACGCCGTTTTCGAGTCTGTAGGTGCCTTTATATTTCAAGTTGACATGTGAAGCTCATTATTTACAGACTACGCTCGGGGATATACTTCCGGACCTTAAACCTGCCTTAACGTCGAAGAACCCCCAGGTGAAGGAAGGAACGCTCAAGTTCTTGGGGAGGTGTCTTTCCACTGCCAAAGCCCCTATTCCGTCTGGCGAAATCAAACCTCTTGCAGAAACATTGTCGACACTGCTTGAAGATGGATTCGAAGGTGCTCGTAACGAAGCAGCCACGTGCATGGGGACGTTGATGAAGATGGTCGGCGAACGACCGTTGAACGCTGTGATCGAACCATTGGCAGATGTCCGAAAGGCCAAGATCAAGGAAGCGTTCGAGAAAGCGACTGTCAAATGCAAAGCAGGTAGTGGACCTCCCAAAGCGCCTCCCAAAGCAGCACCTCCAGCAGCAGCACCTGCTAAGAAAAAGGCTCCGGCGCCGAAAGCTGCTGCCCCAAAAGCTCCAGCCCCTGCCTGTGGACGATGCTGAAGAACTTGCACAGCCTCCTCCTCCGAAGAAACCTTTGGCCAAACCCCCAGCACGACTTCTAGTGAGTCTACAAATCTTGTAACAGCAACTCGGTTGACATTCATTTGCAAAAGACTCAAAAGAAAGCAGCTGGCGGCGATGCACCCTCAGCTCCATCTGCACCTCCTGCTGCTGCGGCACCGAAAAAGCCTGCACCACCGCTGCAAAATCTGGCAAAGCGCCTCCGCCAGCTGCTCCAGGAGCACTGGATACGTTCAAGTATAAGCATACCCCTGAAGACGCGGATGTTCTCGCTCAAGACCTCATACCTGCTAACATTCTCACCGACTTCGGTGATGCCAATTGGAAAACCCGTTTGGCTGCATTGGATGAGATGAATACCTGGCTGGAAGGTGTTGTTGATGGTGTGGATGCTGAAGTAGTGATACGTGCAATAGCAAAGAAAGGCTGGGCCGAGAAGAATTTCCAGGTATGTTTTTATCGTGTATTAAGCACCTGATATGCTCACAACGGTTTCCGATTTCAGGTATCGGCGAAGTTATATGGAATTTGCACTCTCCTTGCCGAGCGAGCACCATCATTTGGACGATCATGTGTAGCTCTCTGTGTCCCTCATATGAGCGAGAAGCTTGGCGACATGAAGTTGAAGAAACCAGCGGGAGATGCTATGATTGTCTTTGCCGAGAAGACCTCCTTACAATTTGTACTCAATCAAGGTACGAAAGATAATTAGCTCTAGACATATCCTCCTAACATTCCATTCTACAAATAGCGTACGATTCATTGAGCAAGCAGAAAGCTCCGAAGGTGTTAGCTGATGCGATCACGTGGGTCAATTCAGCCCTGACCGAATTTGGCATTGGCGGTCTCTCTCTACGTGCCTTGATCGACTTCCTCAAGACTGGCTTGCAAAACTCCAACGCAGCTGTGCGAACAAGTGCGACTAAAACATTGGTCACAGTGAAGTTATTCGCAGGCCCCAGTTAGTGCTCAAACAAATTTTCAGACGTAGAACCTACCTAACCGTTCACCAGGTATCAAAGACTTACTGGAAGATCTAAATCCCCAACTGCTGGCCACCATCAACAGCGAGTTTGACAAAGTCGAGGGCACTCCAGCACCGGAGCCAACCCGCGTGTCAGCGGAGGTGACGTCTATGCCCACAACGACATCGAAAGGTGGCGCTGGTGGCGATCCCCTTGATGACCTATTCCCCCGCGTGGAGATTGATAGTTTGCTGAAAGGGACTACAATCCTGGCAGATGCGAAAAGCGATGCGTGGAAAACAAAGAAAGAGGCTCTTGAGGCGCTTCAAGCTATTTTAGACCAGGGTAGCAATAAACGGTTAAAACCGTCGATGGGTAAGTTCAGAGCCACTATTTACATTCTACAGACTATCTGAATCCTTCGCTAGGTGAAATTGCGCAAGTACTCAAAGCACGCGTGGTCGACGCTAATAAAGCAGTCCAATCCCTTGCTTTGGACATAGTGGCGCGGATTGCTACTGGCATGGGAAAGCCGTTTGAGAAACAAAACAAATTTTTTGTACTGCCCGTGGCCACAGTTCTAGCAGACCAGAAGGCCCCGATCCGAAATGCTGCTCTACAGACCCTGACTGCCATCGCTACCGCTTGTGAAGGCTTAGAGTCAATGGTACCCGGCCTGACTTCTGGGCTGGAAGCGACAAACCCACTGCAAAAAGGCACTCTTATGCAGTGGATAGTTGATTGGTTCAAAGAGCATGAATTACCCTCGTCGTTGGATCTCAGCAACTGGACAGGCCCCGTAGTCTCGTCACTAGATGACCGTAATGCTGACGTCCGAAAAGGTGCTCAAGCTCTTCTTCCAACCATCATTGCTTCTGCAGGATTTGATTACGTCATGCAACAGACGAATTCCTTGAAGCCGGCTTCTAGGAATACCGCTGTTCCGTTGATTCAAGCAGCCCGTCCTGCAGGAGCAACGGCAGCGCCAGCTGCTCCAGCACCATCCAAACCCAAGCAGACTGCTCCCGCTTCTGTCGCTCCTACACCTCCTGCCGCCGCTCCCGCACCACCAGAGCCCGAACCCCCGGTAGAAGCAGTTCCCAAAGCTCCTGCTAGCAAGCTTATGGGTGTTCGTCGCAAGTTGCCTCTGGGTAGCAGTCGGCCCGAGTCTAGAGCTGAAACTCCTGTTGAAGCACCAGGTCCTCGGATCGGTAAACCTACTCTGGGTGGATTGAAACGTCCAGGAGCTCCAGTCACAGGTGCAAAATCCGCCGCACAATCCCAAGCACCTTCTCCCAGTCCTTCTCTACCCTTGTCTGGCACAAATTCTGATGCTAGAAGGGTACGATGTGGCAAAGACTCGAGCCGTTGGGTCAACGAGGGCGGACCGACACGAAAGGATCTTGCAGACCTTCTGCATAGTCAAATGGAGACGCATGCATCCAAGGAGCTCATATCACGTCTCTTCAGTCATGACCACAACGCTGTCAATGACCATATCATGGGCTTGGGTATACTATGTGATACATACAACAATGCTCAGGCAGGCGACGAATCCGTAGAAGCTGTTTGCCTAGCAAACTTTGATTTCCCGCTCAAATACGCTTCCATGAAGTTGCATGAGCCCCAGCCCAACTTGATATCAAAGTGCTTAGACGCAATCGAAGCGGTTTTGGCATTCCTACGAAATATCAATCATCAGCTCACGGACAATGAGGCACTTTGCTTCATCCCCACAATAGTTCACAAGGTACGCTAGCATTTCTTATTGAAAGACTGCGTTCTGACGAGAATCGCAGCTGGGAGATGCTCGGGAGCAAGTTAGAGTACGCGTAGCTCAAATCATTCAATCTTTGCCAAAAGTCTATGCCTATAGCCGCATATTCCAGATGCTTCTAGAGCACGGACTGAAGTCCAAAGTGGCTAAAACTAGGCAAGGAGCACTTGACGAACTCGGAAATATACTCAAGAAGTACGGGATGAACGCGTGCGAGCCGGCTAAAGCCTTCCCCGTCATAGCGTCAATGATATCCGACAAAGATTCGTCGGTGCGTAGATCGGCATTAGGAACACTGAGGTAAGTTTTCTATACTTCCTTCAGCCACAATAGCTCATCTATTACAGTGAGGGGTATTCTCTAGTCGGAGAAAAAGTATGGTCATTAGTTGGGCCACTGCCACCCAAAGATAAAACGCAGTTAGAAGAGCGATTAAGAAGAGTTGCAGGTCCGAGTGGGCAAGAAAAGGCTGACGCCCCGGTTCCCCCTCAAATTAGTCGTATCGCGGCTGGAGACACTCGCCCAGGTTCCCCAGCTTTGACATCGCGACTGGGTGGAATCCCACGGCCAGCGAGCCCTGCCGTCGGAGCCATGTCTAAAATAGGTCGCCCTGCATCGCCAGCGATGCGCTCAACATCGCCTACACCTCTGCCCAACGTGCGGTCAGCATCTCCTTCACGACTGTCCAAGACGCCAGCACCTTCATCTCACCTCCCAGCCCCCACATCTCCGACGACAACCAGAGCTCCTAAATCTGCACTACCTTCACGATTAGGTCGACCTCGAACACATTTCTCACAACCTTCTTCTCATCTCGCACAACCCTCAATGCCGGCCGAGGAACCACCACAAGCACCTTTCAATGGCATACACGACGACGGTGGATTTGACGACCCCGCAAACAGTGCACCACATCAGCCCGCAACTTCGGAGGACATTACATTGACTATCTCCAGTATCCTGAGTAGTGATCCCTCCCGGAGTGTTGATGCTCTTAAGAAGGTCCAGAAAATCCTAACAGCAGGTCCATCCACTCAGTTTACCGATTTGGCGGAGCACACAGAAGGTTTAATTGAAACTATCACTCTTCAGATGGCACATGTCTTCGAACGTCCAGACGAGTTATCGCAGGACGAAAATTTCCGACTGGCCAAACACCTCATCCAGACCTTGAACAACTTCTGTGATCATGCTATACTTGCGGAGTCACTCACCGTCGATATTGTGACCGGGTTGTTGGAGGAGCTGACACTTCGTCTGCTAGAGACTGATGATAGTCAGTCCAAGCAGGTCAAGGACCTATCTCGATTCATTAACATGATCATATTACGGCTCTTTGCCACAGGCAGGAGGATGTCGATATTCCGGTAAGTTGAGGTTTGGATATACTGAAAATATTTGTCTGACATGTGATTTTCAGAGCTCTCTTTGCACTTCTGCTCCAGATCGTGAAGCCTTTTGCTCACAATGGGACTACATCTGACTCCAAGGAGGCCAAGGTTGCGGAATTGGTGCTGAAATGTGTCTGGAAACTGGCTCGAAGCATTCCGCAAGACCTGACCGACCAAAAGCTGGATCCCGTCGAGCTCTTCCCGGCCATCGAGCATTTCCTTCAATCGGTTCCTCCAAACGATTGGAGAGCCAGAGCGACGAACAAGGTTCCCTGTGGTGATATGCCGTTAAGAACAATCAAAGTCATCATCCAACACGTCGTCGGTATGTCCGCTTGATCTCACTTTTGAGTATCTGTTGACTCTAAGCTGCATATAGCACACTACGGAGAAGACGTATACGATTTGTTGTCCGCTTCGTTCGATGACCCATCAGCAACTATCGTCTACCCATATGTCTTCCGAATCCTCAACTCTACCTCTCGTGGGACCTCAGAGGTTCCAGGTCGCGAAATTGAACCCGAAAGAACGTCACGCCCACTATCCACAACTTCAAGTCGACCAATCTCTCCTCACGAGACAGCTTCTTCGGCCTCCGCTAGTCATCGAAATTCATCACCTAGTCGACCCAACTCCGCCAATGGAAACGGTGGCTACCCTCCGCCATCTGAAGAGCCGGATCCTGATGCCCAGCTGCTTACAATCATTGGGCATATATCGAGCGAAACTACAGGTGCACTTCACAAAGAAGGAATAACAGAACTTCATCAGTTCCTGAAGGCATACCCACACAAGCGTCCTCGTGTCGAAAAGATGCTCGAATCCACCGGCGCGGCTTTCAGAAAATATATCAATCGTGCACTTGCCAGTCGGGCCGCCGAGGACGAAGAGCGAAATGCTGCCGTTGCGGATACTTTATCCAGTAAGTTGGCGCCTTCTATGACATTGACTGCTTCCTGTTACTCACTTGTGACTTAGAACTCGAATCAAATCATAATGATGCAGGACCAGTACCACAATCGCCGGTGCATTCTCCGATTTATTCCGAACATCCTCAGTCACCTCGTTCAGTGCGCCGACAGAGTCCTCCAGTCACAGCAGATGCCCAAGAGAAGTTGTCACGACTTCATGACCTCTTTCAATATCGGTCTAGCACTCTGAGCAATGGCTCGTCACAAGGGAGGCCAACGTCGTCCAGTACCCGGACTTCTTTAAGTTGATTACCTAGAGCTCAGTATGTTTATGTTCTCTTCCTGTTTTTTTGGCCTATACGCTCCATCTATGCGCTGTAACATGTACCTCGTCATACATCACTGCATACATACTGTCATATTCACAGATAATGGTTATCGCATTTGTATTTACCTTTTACATATTGGGTGCAGTTTTTGCACCAATCATATTTTTATGCTGAATATCTTCCAAATGCAGCATTGAATTAGAGAGAATTCTGCACTGAGTTTGGGGTTTGGGGTTTGTGAAGTCATCGGCAGTGCACAACTCATTCCTCCTCCACGAATGCGCCGGATCGTCTTGCTCTGAACACTGAGGTTATCGCCATGGCACCCCTGCTTCACACATCGCATTTGGCTTATGATGCCTCTATCATTTTCTGGAAATTCATAGTCAACATTTTCTTCCGTGAAATACGGCCACGCGGTGCATTCAACATCCCTCGAAGCGGTCCGATTATTCTGGTAGCAGCACCTCACAATAACCAAGTAAGACTTCTGGTGAATATTTTAGCGCGTAGCTAATGCTAATACATACAGTTTCTTGATCCACTGCTGCTGAGCTTGCAGGTTCACAAGGAAACCGGTAGACATGTGCAATTTCTAAGTGCAGCAGCCAGTATGAGGAGGAAGGCTGTAGGGTTTTTCATTAAGCTGATGAATAGCAGTGAGCACCTATCTACTCCAACTGCAGTGCCTAGTACTAACATCCCTAGTTCCCGTGGAACGGGCTGCCGACAACGCGAAAGCTGGAACGGGAAGAGTCTCCCTTTCCGAAGATGACCCATGTCTTGTAATCGGCCATGGTACCAAATTCTTGTCCGAATTCTCGCCAAAGATGCAAATTCTTCTCCCAAAATCCGTCAATTTCGCCGTTGCAGAGGTCGTTGAAGTTATTTCAGACACGCAACTCAAAATCAAGCGAGAGTTTGGAGGAGACAGTGGAAAGGGAACAATAAAGATTAGGGAAAAACTAGCGGAGGCCAAGCAGGAAGGACAACCTGGACTCCCTTTCAAGGCACTACCATACGTGAACCAGCAGGACATGTATCGTTATGTGTACGACTGCCTAAAGCAAGGTGGATGCATCGGTATTTTCCCGGAAGGTCAGTAACTCTCCAGTTACGTCCTTTCCTTTATACTTATGCTCCTGCAGGCGGCAGTCATGATCGCACTGATCTGCTACCTCTGAAGGCTGGCGTGTCGATGATGGCACTGGGCGCAATGGCCAACGATCCCGAATGTCGCGTCAAAATCGTCCCTGTTGGTTTCTCTTACTTCCACCCTCATAGATTCCGTTCAAGAGCCGTTGTTGAGTTTGGCACGGCATTGGATGTACCCGAGGAGTTCGTTGAGATGTTCAAGCTCGGAGGCGCTCAAAAACGAGATGCAGTCCAGAAGTTCCTAGACCTTATCTACGATGCGCTGAAAACCGTTACCGTCCGTGCGCCGGATTATGACACCCTCATGGTCAGTGCTATTTTAGGACCACCTCTCTTGCACTTACAGAGTCATGTTTTAGCTGATACAAGCAGTCCGGCGCCTTTACAAGACTCCAAGTCAACACTTAACGCTGGGTCAGGTTGTCGAGCTCAACCGCCGTCTTTTGGAAGGATACACCCACTTCAAGGACGAACCCCGCGTCCAAAAGCTACGCGATGACGTGTTGAAATATAATCGTCTACTACGTGATCTGGGACTGCGCGACCACCAGGTTCGTACATCACCATGTCCAAGTTATATTTCACCAGGCTGACGACAGAACAAGGTCCCAAGAGCACAGAAAGCAAGCTGGAAAACACTCGGCCTGCTAACCTATCGTATTGGACTCCTTGTGGTTTGGTCGGTCCTTGCCTTGCCAGGCACTGTTTTGAACGGACCAATGTTTATTATCGCGTCAATAATTTCACGAAAAAAGGCCAAAGGTCCGCTCCTGTGGCTTGTGTCATTCCTCTGACTAACATGGCTACAGAGGCACTCGAAAAATCTACGGTCAAGATTGCTGGCAAAGATGTTCTAGCCACCTGGAAGATCCTCATCTCTCTTGGCGTTGCGCCTGTGGTGTACGCATTATATGCGTTACTTGCGACCATCGTCGCCGTTCGAGCAAAAGCACCGCTGAAATGGAGGTTCATGACGCCATTCATTGTAATTATGATACTCCCTTTCATGAATTTTGCGGCTCTCAAATTTGGTGAAGCGGGAATGGACGTTCTCAAGTGAGTCTTGTGATATTCATGCTCATGATATCGCTCAACCCTGCCCAGGTCTTTGAGGCCCTTGATCGTCGCTCTCGCCCCTGGACAACAGCGTTCCCTCGACAAATTGAAGGCTATGAGAGTACAACTTTCCAACGAGGTCGCAACCCTTATCAACGAACTTGGACCCAAGTTGTATGACGACTTTAACGAAGTATGTTTTGTCACATTTTGACAACCTTCCTGGTTTAATTTTTTCTTCCCCCAGTCGCGCATCTTGGTCCCCTCTGCAAGTGCGCCTCCCTCTACCGGGACTCCCGGCATATGGCGGAGAAAGAGTAGCACTGGCGCTGTGGATGCTCAAGGCCTGGGCTTGACCCACCCCATGACTTGGATTGACGAGCGTTTGTTCGGCTGGAGTAAGAGTGCTCGACGGGGAACAAGCGCATGGGGAGGTATAGCCATCGATGAGCCAAGCCATGCAGGAACTCCGGATGATTCTGACGAAGAAGATGCGGGCGATTATGATAACATTCTTGGTCTACTTCCAGGCCATGGCGAACACCAACTCAAGTCTCGTAGTCGTTCAAGCTCATACGCTGAACTACAACGTCTGAGGCTCACATCCAACAGTCCTCTCACCCATTCTGCACAATTCGGGATGACTCAGAGCCCAGCTACATCCCCAAGCACGGAAGTAGACGAACTTCATTTCCGAACGGGCCGTAGAAATCGCAAACCCAGCTTATCCGATAAGGTTCCCGTGGAGCGTTTAGCAGAGTTGGACCGTCAGGAACCGTTCGATGCTGCTACGGACGATTTAAACGACGAGATACGACACAACAAGGAAGACCGGGAGAAGTCTGAATGAAAGTTGCACAAGGACTTGAACTTTGGCAGGTACTGATACTATCGGGAATTCGTTCCGTCAAGCCTCGTCTGTCTTTCCGTTGCATGTATTTATCCATTTCCAGGGTTTATTGAGAGGATAACACGCGTCGACATCTCCTAAACTTCTACCTAAGCTTTTGAGAGTTCATTAATAGCGCGTTTAACTTCATCCCAGCGCGTTCGCCTCAGTTTTTTCAATCAGCGCTTATCCCCAAAGGACAATCTGCGATAGAGTGGCCAGCTGTTGATGGGCCTCGAACTTCCTCTCTTGCTCTACAATGACATTGTCTATGACACAACTACATCCAAAGAGCTGAGTTCTAGGTACCTAGATCCATGGAAACGGACAAATTTTTGATCGTGACTATGATGTTGTAGTCGTACCGGCCGTAAGAACTTCTACACCAGTCTCCGTAATTCTGGGACGAGATAAAAAGGTTAAAACATTATTCTCCAAAACGAAATACAGTTGAATACTTACAGGAGTGTCTCCTCGAACTGGGCACTCCGATTCCCATCGACGGTTGTCGCTGTCCAGTTATCTGGCCAGTGAACTTCTCCCCAATTGGTACCCAAGTTCAACATCTGATTGACGTGGAAATCAGGGACAAAGAGAAGGATCTTAGATGGAAAGGAAGACTTACGGGCTCAATGGTGAAACACTGGAATGACACCATCAGGAGAGGCTTGAATGAACGGGGTAATTGTGCTCACCATTCCCGGTTTCATGGCACCAACGGCCTTATTCTTTGCGTAGTGTGGAACATTGGGTGCACAATGGAAAAGACTATGAATGCCATGTCCAGTGTATGTCCGTACAACAGCGCAACCATTAGCCCGAGCGACTGGTTCACTAAATGAATACGTTCTGTGAGTTGTGAACGTTGAAAAGTGTTGAAAGCACCTCACATTGCTTTTCCAAGATCCCGGAAAAGAGCACCAGGTTTACAGAGCTTGATAGCCGCGTCCAAGGCTTCCCGGGTGGTTCGAATCAGCTTTTGGGAATCCTCATCGATTTTACCCACTGGGTATGTCGCATTGAGATCCCCGTGGTACCCTTGAGGTCAGTCAGACGACCAGAACTGCTGTTACTTTAAGGAGTGAACACGCGCCGTCATGATACAATGTCACATCTGCGGAAGTGGGAAAATGAGTTCGTTTCCGAGGGTTTTGCAACCTTCGACCCACCAACGTTGACGATGTCACCTTCTTGCAATATACGTTGATCAGGAATTCCGTGGCAAATGACCTCATTTACGGAGCTTTTAGAAAGAGGAAGCTAGTTCATAGAGTCCGAGGAATCCAGGCGGAGCGGAAGGGACTGACAGGCAGACTGATTTCGGGAAATTACGATAGTTCAAAGGCGAAGGATACGAGTTGCGTTCGATACACGCATTGTGGACTATCTCGTCTATTTCATCAGTGGAAATTCCAGGACGTATGTGTGATGCGGCAATGTCCAGGACTTCTCGTGCCAGCTGCGAAAACGTCACAAATCAGCTATAAAGAAGACGACAGATAACACGAAGACGCACCTTGCAGACCGTCCTCATCTTGTCTTGTTCCTCGGGTGTTAATATCCTGGGTGGTTGTCCGGCCGCCCTGACTTCCGACATGGGTTTCCCTTGATAGGAAAAAATACGGTAGGTTTGAGCTCACAAGGAGGAAAACTGACGGAAGAAAGCCTTGACCCTACCATCTCCTGCATATTCTGGGCGTGGTATATGGTCAGGAACGGCCCTTTTACCAGACAGTGGATACATGGGTCGCAGTGGTCCCGTGAATGTGTAGTTTGGGAATGGGTTATAAGCATCGGCTATTCATTGATTCCTCTTGAGCATGACTTTCAGCGAATAGTAAGAGAACAACGTACGATTCTTGGCGACGTTATTCGTTGACTGTGGTTGCTTTGCGATCTCGTGGATGATCTTGTGGGTTTTCTTCGCTACCCGATTAGCTTTTGTAAATAGCCTCTATGAGCTTGAGACGCACCCCTGCAACGACACATAGTCAGTATAGATAGAACATGTAAGGAGATGTACTCACAGCCTGCCTTGAAGCATTCCTGACCGCAAAAAAATGAGCCTCGAATTCCGAGTCTATGTCCAAAGTGGAAATGATTTGCGCTGCTGTCAGCCTTGACGGTAGATTACAAAAAAAAATAAAGGCCGCACTTGCTGCAGGTAGGACATTCCAAGCGAGAAGGAGGATTGCCGTTGGGGCAAGACGAACTTTGGCAGAGGACTTGTGCGGACATGGCTCAAGCTGACTAGAATTTTGATTACGATGTAACGATCTCGACCGTTGTCGGTCCACACTTCCCACATTGTTTCGACCAAATTTTCACAAACATGCAGACAGATTCGTTGCAATTGAAAGCTACATTTTGTATTGCAAAAGACTAAAGCATTAACGGCGTATGTATAGTGCATAACATATTGATGTATACTATGAAGGTGCTATGAGAAACAGGCGCAGAGAAGACCAAAATACCAATGATACATGTGAAAGGTTTGAAGGGATTAGATGTGACGATACCGACGATTGCAGGACAAGAGGAAGATATATATGTGCGTCGAAAGGTGGATGTGCAGTGGCCAATAAACAGATATAGAGTTCATGCAAGCAATAAGACAACAATTAAGAGCGATCATGGAGTATGGTGGAATCAACAGAGCATAAGGTAGAGGTCAAAGGGAATGGAAAGGGCAGACTCAGTCTGAATCAAGAAGACGCCGTCGTCCGGCGGGCACGGTGAGGAACACGGGATGAGGGATGAATGTGGTGTTTAGCGTCGATAGGGAACAACCTCGAGCTTGTAGGCGCTTTCGGTGTCGGTACATGCTTTTCGCAAAGCCCTGTAATGCGTGGAACCAAAAATTTCGATGAGCTTCGCTTCGTTGGCAGTGACCCATGAAACTGGCGGCAAAGCGCGAGTTGTACGATAAACTCCTTGGGGGAGATTTTCTTCAAAGACCAACGTGACCAGACCTGTTAGCAGGCATTGTATGAGGGAGAGAATGTCGTTGATGGGGGGACAGATCTTTCGAACTGATTCAAAGATGTCGCTGTGAAAGACCATTTGCCATTGCACCCGACGTTCCGGCGAAAAGAACGAACTGGCGTGAACGGGTAACTGAAGCCTGAGGTTTGGCCCTGCGGGAAGACCGACAGAGGAACGCCATATAGATGACGTTTCAAGTGAAAAGAGCATCCGTGAATCTGCAGGACTGGAATCTCTCCATTGGTGGTTGTGAATGAGTTGCCTGCGCAAGTCCTGCAGCCAACGGTGAGCACGTGCATAGGTTGCACCCAGGGCCTCCGCGGTTGTCAAAGGAATTTTTGTTCTTCTTGCCCAATCATCCATGTTTCGAACATCGCTGGAGAATACGACTTCGGCCCTAGGCTTTGCTGGTGCAGACATGATTATGGGCGGTAATGAAGAAAACGACGACGCCGACGCGGTAGTGACGCGGTAGACCGACTGCGATGATGACAGGTCAGAGACAACGACGATGGCGACGATGAAGAGAAAGTAAAAGATAAGGCTCACAAATTCTTTTTTTTACGTGGCCGAAATAAACTCCCAGCGATGAGCAACGCGACGCTCAACGATAGACGAAGATGAAGAGAGAGAAAAAAGAAAAAAAGAATTTATGGATGAGCTGGTCGGCAGATGCTCACTGAAGGGAGGGACAAGAGCATCTAGATTTTAGCGTCCCTTTTAACGAAGGCCGCGCCCTCACCAATACACGTTTTCCGTAATAGGCAGGCTTTTTTTCCCGCCTCAGGCCACGTTTAACAGTCCCCAAACCCTTCTTTTTTGGGCATTGATCCATGAAAATTCCCATGTCCTCCACCCGCTTTTTCTCCGTTTCTCTCTCCTTCTCCTCTTTTACATTCATCTTTGCCCTACAGGTAGTGAATTTTTCGCGTCATTTCTCGGGCAATTGAATACCGCGTCAATCATTAAATTTGTTTATTTTCAGGTTTTGCGAAAAAATCGCATGGGCTCATTTTCGCATCACAGATACAGCACTTTACAGCAACCCCCAAGGCGCAAGATCTCTGCGCGTCACTTATTTGACGGTTCCTGTAGCAACCTATGGAAAGCTTGAAACCCGTCAACTTGTCGAAACTCTTAGCCTGCAATTACCCGCTCCATGCTTCAAGGTCCCTTCAAGTTCTTCGACGCGTCAATTATCGCTAAAATCTTGTTTTCTATAATTCTCTGTCTTTGTTCCGGTGCCTTATTGATCATCATGCATTGGTTTATACAGGAAGCCTCAAATGAAGCTTCAAATGCAACCACCAGAGTCGTTTGACAAAAGCCTTGCTCGCTCGCTCAACGCCGCCGTGCCGTCACATTCTCATAAGAATTTGCCGCCGCTCCCACATATACGATGATGCTTTGTATTCCTTAGCAGATGCCATGTCACAGGGCCGACGGTAACATTCAACAAACCTTGAGTCGGCTGTAACTCTGGGCGATGCAAAAAGCGTTATCCCTGAGTCTCGTTTCCGTAAATTCCTGTTTTCACCTTTTCACCCGTGGGTTTCGGTATCCACAGGTGTCCAACTCTAGCCCTCCGAAGACGCGCTCACCTTGTTTACTCACCATTGATCCTGAGTCCAGACGAGGACCGACACTTGGTCGATGTATATTCATCGCATGGTGGCGTCCTGATCGGGAAGTAGGTTGGGTAAGGATCGGGACCCGCCGCTGGTCATTCTAGCCCGACGCATTCAAGCGTGATACAGCGTGATACCTGGGTCAAAGATATAAGGAGCGCCACATAGCCATGCATTGAATTATCGGAAACCGGTTGTCAATTCTAAAAAATTACTGCTCGCGAGGATGCCATGAAAAAATCTTATCCCACGTGGTTGCGATGCTCGGTTACGTACTCGAAAGCGAGGTCTGACTCGGGCCTCGACTATTACGCGCATTGTTTCCAGCATTGTACCCTTTTCTTCTCAGTTCGCCTTTCATCGCGTTATGGACATATACGAAACATACCAAAATCTTCTCAAGAATGAGGAAGTGCGTCTATCAATCCATGTAAAATTTCATACCAGAGGCTCAAAATGTCAAGATTTCACCTCCATTGGCCGCGATCCTTTCCCTGACTGAGATGATGCAAAAGTCGAATGGTATGCATCTTGCTGGCCGAGTAAAAGTCTCTCAATCCCAATCGATGGCTAGCCGGGACCATGTTTGAACTGGTGAAAGAGCTGAAGGATGGAGCCGAGACCCTGAACAAGCGATCCTCGAACCCTATTAGTTTGAATGCAGGCTGCGAACTCTTCATAGAGTTCATAACCCTGTTTCCACACGACTCCGCGGTGCGAGGACTCTATCTATACTTAGCCAGTGTGATAGAAAACTCACAGTACCTTTAGAGCTTTTCAGGACTCAAGCAAGAGCTCATACAGCAGGGACAGCAGTATGTTGCCGAAGCTGTCACATATCGAAAGAAGATCGCCGAACTCGCCTTCGACTTCATAAAAGACGACTCTGTCGTATGTCACCTCCACCTGTACTCCATGAACCACGAACCCAGCGAAGAATTCTATCCCTAGATTCTCACACACTCGTATTCAAGAGTGGTCATGCAAACGTTGTTAATGGCGCACAAGCGGAAACGAATATCAGGTATGTTTAAAAACTGCGATGACTACGATCAGCGCCGTTCTTAGCCCATCATTCAGTTTTTGTCACAGAAGCAAGGCCTAGAGGTCTCGGGTATGTATCCACCATCCTGACTCCGGAGGAAAAGATATAGCTAATCACCTTTCTTTTTGCTTCTAGAATCAAGACTGCAGAAAAATTGACTGCTGCCGGCATTCCGTGTACGGTCATCCTTGATTCTGCTGTTGCTTATGCTATAGAGAAGGTGGATTTCGTTCTTGTTGGTTCCGAGGCCGTGGTCGAGAGCGGGGGTCTGATTAATGCCGTGGGGAGTAACCAAATCGCCATAATAGCAAAAGCGGCGAACAAACCATTCTATGCTTTAGCTGAGAGGTCTCATCATCCTTCTTTCAAGTCTTCTGCGTTATCTAACCTCTTTATCGCAGCTTCAAGTTTCATAGGTTGTTCCCTTATCGCAGTACGACCTACCAACGCACAATCCAAGGCTCTTTTCATTTCCGATATCGCAACATCGGGCTGCTGCCCCCACAATGAGTGCAAGACCGTCCGTGTTACCCGCACAGCCTGGACCAGACGCTTCTTCAGCCAGCGAAGCTTCGTCTCCGATCAAATTTACTCAAGAACAAATTGCACAGAATAATCCAGACGTGGATTACACCAGGTCTGTCTTCTGCAATGTACCTGGTCGGCAATCGCTCATTTACTCGCATAGACCCGATCTCATTTCTCTGGTCTTCTCCGACGTAGGTAGTTTAACGCCCGAAGGAGTCAGTCAGTATCTAGTTGGAATGTTTGCTGGATGAAATAAGCTCCATTTGACGTCTTGTGTGGAAGTTCCTCGGACCCTATAATGCGGTAGCGGCTGGCCTGCTGCTTCTTGAAGTATTATGGATTCACACTGCTGAAGACTTGTTCGTATGATAGTTATTCAACCTCTCAACCCGTCAGTGCCACTTGAACTATATCCGACGGTTTTGTATAATCAAGGTCTCTTGGGATTTCCAGTTTCGATAGATTTCGACCTTTTCGACCTCGACCGGCCCTATCATTTTGAGATAAAGTCTTGGCCGCTACTTAATCCCACATGGCTGAGCGTTGTAGAGTTGTTAGGTTTCAAGGAACAGGAGGTGTGGCTTCATTGGTATTCAACGTGGCTGATAAATTGACACTGGGAACATCAGAAGCTTTGAGGTTGCCAATTGTTCACCAGGATTCCGGTCAACTTTTCAAGATATGACGCATGTCGGCCGACCAAAAGGAGGCTCAAGGCTCTGCCGTGGTCGGATCTCGTGTGTGATTCTTGAAGGAGCGGTCGCTATAGCTGAAGGTCTTCATAAATAAAAAAAGACTTGTTATTCTCGGTCCGAGGTTTGATCGATAGTCTTGCGTTCATTGGTCTCTCCTTGCGATGCAGATATCGGTCCTTTTGCGATAGTTTCTTATGTATAAAAGCCTGGGCGAACGCAAACTCAATGGTCAAACATACTATTCCCTTTCGCGATCTGATGTGCAGACTACGACAGTAAGTCCGTTCCCTCCGTATCCTCTTATAGACTCGCATGTTGAATTATGACGTTCAAGAGTACAGAATACCTATAGCCGCTGTGGTCATGTCATTCGACTGGTTCGTCCATTTCCACCCTACGCCACACGCTTCCATCTGATCGACGTTTTAGCCAGATGAATTGGTCAGTCCGGGAATGTTACCGGGACATAAGAACAACTCAAGACGAATTAAACAGATACCCTGTATCGACCGGTTCTGCAAATTTAGCGCTGCCCATCCACCTGACTGTGGGCCCAATTGTAAACAAACCTGTTGGCAATAGTGAGTGCTCTTCTTTTTCTGCCGGACGTCATGTGTTTGAACATTTTTACTATAGCAAGCAGTTCCCTGAGCAATACCGTACGTGGTACTTTGCTCGGACAAATGCAGGGCGGTCCTGATTCCTGCCCAAAAAGATCCGTTAATTAACAGCTACTGTCCGACCTGTCAGGCTCAGAGGAGGTGATTGATTGAACGCAGATAGACGAGTGAGATGGCATCAATGTCAGCCTTATCGCAGATACCCCTCTCGCCAAATTGTAGTTTAGTTTGTAGTATTACAGTACTTGTTATTCACTTATAAACGTATCATGTACGCAAAGATAAACCTTACTACCATTGCCGTTGGCCAACACCGAATCTTTTGGATTTTGCTTGGTTCTGAGGGACTTTCAACGCGTCAACGATAATGATAAAAGCCTAGAACATCATGCGGGTTGTCCAATTGAGAAGATCCGACTGGTCAGTTTTCGGACTATGGGGGTGAAGAGACATACTAAGACTCGGAAGTTGGTGGCTACAAAGACTCCGGGGTGTCAGGCTGTGTCAGGGCGTTCGTGCGGAGAATTGATGATCGATAGAGACTACCTCGAGGGTTCGCACAAGTCATCGCATAATTTACTTAATTCTTGACGAACGAATAAGGTTAGCACGGTGAAACCACATATGGCGAAGTCTTTGCCACACTGCAACAGAGGCAAATGGCTGAAGCCTGCAGGACGGCGAAGAGTTTGCATCGACTGAGGAATTTGAGAGGTACCAGGGCCTACCTCGGGTTGATTCAACGTGCTCTGCGCATTGCAGCTCCGGGTCTCACTCCTAGGCTGCGATGATATATAATTCGATATGGACCCATCCCATATCGCCGGAAATTCTGGAAACAATTCAGCTGAAAAACGCAATAAAGTAGACACGAAAACTAACCGCAAGATTACCAATACCAAGAAAAAAGAGTATAATACAGAAAAATCCCGGAATCAAAGACTGGAGCGATAATCACTTTCTCCCTTCGCGTCGTAACGCGTCCTTCGACAAACAATCCGTACATCTGATCTTGAAGACCCTAATTGGATTCCGCACAGGAAGCTGCATAGTTCTCATGCAGTTGGGTGATCGACATGCTATACGGAGAATGGTCAATTGTTGGCAATAATTAATAGTCGTTTTTACTCACCAAGTGGATGCGCAGATGAGAAAACGCAATTGGATTTCAAACAGTCCTGATGCCGTGAAGACATGGGTTCGAAGTGACCGCATGCCCATAGACGGCCGTCAACCAGCTAAAGGCGAGTCAACACTTCGAAAACAAGGAATAACGAGAACTGTACATAGTAGCACATCCTTCAGGAAGCAAGCGGGGGTCTGAGTATGGAGCGTTGAAGCTGCACCATGGTTTTATTTGCTTTGTCCTCAGTCGATTAGCTTCGCATAGCGTCACTTTGTTGCTCCAAGCTCAAGGACCGGCGAATGCCGTTCATAAAGCAAGGTCGCTGAAACTACCTTAAGCGTTTGACATGGTTAAGGAGCCACGCGAACACGCACCCTGGTGCAAAGGTTTCAATCCACCATTGCTCCGAACAGTTGGGTTCTTGCGTCAACACGCCGAGACTGTTTTCAGAAAGCCTATCAGGATAGAAGATGAGGTCAGAATGATGAATGGAGCTCCCCCAAGTGTTTCAAACACTTTCGGATGTAGCTGCCAGTCGTAATTTCGCAATGCATGCTTTACACTCGGATGTTCTACCAAACCTCTGCTGTTTGCGGAAAAGTTTTTCTTCATGGTCAACACGAGGTATCCGATCTGCGGGGAATCCATTACCAGGAGAATCGATAATACAGCGTGTCCTATCAAGGGAAAAAACCGTTCCACGAGGTAGAGATGGCGAGCCTCATTGACAACGATGGAATATCAAACTCGAGGTTCTGACGCGGTATCTAGAGGCCATTACAGGGAAGATCCCATAATCTAGACGTGTAGCACAATGTCATACAGGATAGGGAAAAGATTATGCCCCACGAGTTCGGATTTTGGTGACAAGCTGCACGCTTTTCCGGACCTAACAATGAGTAGTATAGTAGTAAGTAAAATGAGGTCCTAAGAGGACGGGATGTTACGCACATGGTGAGCGAACACCTTTCTCCAACGCGTGCTCTTCAGTCTTCTTCGTTTTTCGCCCTTTCTTTCGTGTCGCTCGTCTGCTCTCCAAGTGCCTCTGACGGCATTACGATTCAGGATACGGTCGAGCCTCTGAAAGGCATCCGTTATGTTTCCATCTACAACTCGAACACTTCTCCCTATGTAATAACCATTAAATTTCTGCAACAAACGTGAATTGTACAACATACCGACATATGGGTGATTCGGGGGTGTCTTCTCCAAGTCCTCGGAAGCTATTATTGACTGTCGACGCCAAATGACTTCAGGAGGCTCTTCTCGTGTCTGGTTTTCAACCATCTTTCGGATGGTCTTGGTAGCTTGACGAGCAGTCTCGTCAAGAGCAGTCCAAGGATTTTGGGTCGTAACTTGAACTTCCTGGAGAAGTGGGCGAGTACCGCATGAGAAATTACGGAGAGAAGAACTTGCAAGCAGACTAAACGGCTCTATATGAAGTTTCCGCTGGCAGATAGCGCGACGAGCGAGTGCAGCAGCCATAGCTAGTCGTTGCGGTGGTCAATGTGAAAAAGTGTTGGCGTTTACAGCCGTCCCCGAAAGCTTACGTGAGAAAGCTGCCATCATCTCCTCGACCTCCACCATGGCTTCAGACGTCCTACTCGAAGAATTCGAAGTACATTTAGTGAATATCTTTCGACTCGTGTATCTGAATATGTGACAGGTTCTTGAATCAATCTTCCCCACTGAACTCACCAGTAAGTCATTGCCATAACCCTTCATCTTTTTCTCAAATTTTCTCAATCTCTGAACTCACCGAAAGTTAGAAACATCCGACCGCGACATTCAAATCCAAGTGGAGCCAGAAGATACTGGGGACGACAATGAACCTTGTAAATTTAGCGCGGCGCTACAGTTGAATCAAGACTGATATCTCTTGCCGTGATCAGTGAAAGTGATACTCGATGTACACTACCCCGATGGGTACCCCGATACACTGCCTGAATTGGCTTTGACTTGCGATGAAGGGGAGCTAGACGACCAGGAGGTTGGGAACCTTATTGAAGAAATGAGGAAAATGGTACGTCTTGCTATATCTGTAAATTCATCTTACTCTGATCTTGCACCTTTGAACGCAGGGCGAGGAAAATATTGGGATGGCTATGACATTCACGCTTGTTTCACATCTGAGGGAGCAGCTCTCAGATCTACTAAAGGCAAGAGCTGCGAAAGTGAAGCAGGAAGAACTCGAAAAAGAACGTAGAATTTTAGAAGTACGTTTTAATTGGTGTGTTTCTTTGATGTCATTCTCGGTCTGACCTCATATATACAGGAAGAAGCGGCTCGTACTCGTGGTACACCTGTAACCGTGGAGTCTTTCAAAGCATGGAAAGTAAAGTTCGACGCGGAACAAGCGGAAATGAAGGCCCGAGAAGAAGAAGAAAAACTCAAGGGACTAACAGCAAAGGAGCGTGAAGAGTGGAAGAGGATAAGTGTCCGTCTGTCAGGTATTATCTCGACCACTTGTATTCCACGACCAGCGGCTAACGAGTCAATTAGGTCGGCAGCTATTTGAACGTAACAAGAATCTCGAAGAAGACAACCTTATGGAAGAAGGAACTGTTTCAGTTGATTTCAGTCAATATGAAAGACGACAACGGGACGAGGAGCAAGAAGAAGATGAACGTGTAACATTTAGTGACAGTGATTGAAAGTCACTCTACAATTGTATCAGGATCTCTTAACTTCCTTTAACTTCCTTCACCAACATGGTGCTATCATGTTGCTCTACCGCATGTTTTACACGTTCAGGCTGTTTGCTTTCCTGCCGACTAGTTCGGGCTGCTTGCCAAAACCGTATCCGGGACTTGTATGCTCTGGGCGACGATCACCTGATAGAAATGGGGACGCGCCTCGCGCGGTGAACCGACTTCTCGGACTCTCAGTCGAGCGATAATAGGATAGAACTTGCGAAATTCTAAAGGTATATTTACCACAAGCTCTTATCGTAGAGACAATCTGGACTCTTGATTCGCAATAAACGGCGATATGGAGCGAATAGGGAAGCAGGTAAGTTTTGACAGGTTTATTAACTTCTCGCACATGATCAGACCCCAACCAAATCTCTCGCTCTTTCCTCTTTTCTCCCACCACCAGCCGTACCATATCCAGATGTCTAGCCAGAAAAACGCCAATCCGCCTTACAAGAAGTATCGGTGTCGCGTAAGTCCTGCATCGTGTATTCTGATACACGCGTACTCCTCGCTTAATCGATGAATTAGTACTTTGACGAGAATGGGCGACCACTGGGCACTCCTTGCAACCAAGGAGACATGTGTCGGTAAGCTGAGCTAGCCCTTTTGGGATCCCAGTCGTCCTGCTGATCTTACTTTGTAGTTTTGTCCATCCGACAGATCCAAACTGGCCAGGACTCAAGTGTCATCCATTCAATCCAAACCGTCTACCAATGATCATCGTAAAGCTAATAAGAGCTCCGGGACGCAGCATAGTACGCGCCCAGGACCATTGCCACCTCAAACGGATCTATTTCAACGTCAATTCAAGAGGGAACCGGATGACGACGACGCGAATTTCTTTGCGTCCTCTCGTACTCGGAATGGGTCTCCCAAAATGTCCTCTCCCCGTGAAAACGGCCGTGGATCTATAGATAGAAGGGACTTTACGAGAACCCTAATGGAGAGCAGAGATCGGTCAAAGACGCCGGTCAGACCCAAGGCTGCGAGATCTTCAGAGTTTTCGTCAAATCAGGTTGGTCGACATTGTTCATCGGTGATCTTAATTAACGAAGTATTTCACTATGTAGGCTGATCGCCAGAGCAAAGGGAAACAGTATGAGGATGCTCCACACCACCCTAAAGAAGGCGGGCCTCGAAAAGAGAGTAAAGAACGTGAACTGCACGATGCTCCTGAGAACGCTGCTACGTGTCTGCCAAGTTACAAGAGCCGGGAAGGTGCCAACAAGTTGACTGAGATTTTCCGCCACATTGCGCAGTACGGACGCTTATTACTTCGGAATTTATACGCTCTCATTTCAGGTTATAGGCTTTCTAATCAAGCAGTTCAGAACACCGTCAAACATGCTGATGACGAGCGCCATCTGCAAAGCATCAACCAGATGAGCGCAACACTCTCCAAAATTTCCGCAGACGCAGCAACTGCTGTCGCAATGCCTCTCGCCGACACTATCATTAATCACGTACGGAGCAAAGAACGCGTCGAATCAGACTTTGAAGCGCTCGAAGGTGCATGGCAAAACATGTTCGACGCGTTTATTGCAGAGGTCACTACTGTTATCGATCGTGGAGTAGAATCGGCGTTAATTCGCATTCGAGAGCAAGTCAGGACGATGGCCACGTCGTATGACACCGAGTCGGCTCAGTCATTAAAAAGGAAAGCAATCAAGATCACATCCGAGGACGACGAGGAAAGACGATCCAAAGATGGTAGACAAAGGAGCTTTGCATTGGAGTCAGAGAGTGGGACCATGCGTTATCGGCGTGGAAGGTCGCGATCAAGGGACGTGAAGCGTCGAAAGATGGACACTGCTCCGGCATCTCCGGCTAGGCGAGATGAAGATGTTATTCCGCGAGCAGTCAGAGCTTCTTTTGATGATATACTTCACGAAATCAAAGGAAGGCTCGATCAGCAATCCAGCACGTTGCATTCGCTGCAGGAAGAGAACCATGCGGTGAGCATAAATCTTTAGCCAATCTCGCTGCACTATTGAAATGTCGGGACCAGCTCAAACGACAGCTCCACCGGGAGCGTTCCACGCCTATGCGTATGAACTATAGTGATGCTACACGAACCAGGGCAGTTCCTATGAAGGGCAATAGCTCCAATACGACGCCACTCCGGTAAGTCGTCAAGTACATGAGGTGGTATTGAAATTTCTGAAACTAACGGCGATGGTGTGAACTGTAGTTTGCCCAACTTTGAAGGCCCCGCTAGTGCCTCCAGGCATGGCTCGCATTCTCGCTTTGAAGTCCGGCGTAGAGAATAGGACCTCTATCTTTCTGTGTTGCTCCCGAGTCGTCCCCGTTTTCTTGGTGTCCATGTCGCAGTAGACTGAGTAGTACTAGTTAGAGAAATAAAGACATCACGTGTTTGAATGAAGTTGAACAAACATTGTGTTACATTTGCGGGGACGCGGTCATCTCCCAAACGCCACTACGATCTTGGATGCTGCTGTGCCATTGCTCGCACCATGGATATCAGCAACCATGTACGCGAACGAACCTTCTCCTGCCTCACTCACAATCCCTGATTCTACAAGTTCGGCCGATCCCAGTACCCAGTCAGGGCCATTCCAGTCTCCAGAGAAGAGAGATCTTGTAGTGACCCTCGACGAACAAGCTGTTCCTTCTCCTCCTCTTCGTCGTTCACCGAGGCACTCGAATGTGGCACCAAAGAATGAAGACTTGAGCGTTGAGGACGAAGAACCCGAAAACGACACTTCAGGCGATGTTACTCGTCAAGGTACCCCTGATAATGAAGGATTGGTTCAGGATGGTGCGTTACAAGGACAGTAACATACAGAAACTTCCTAAATACCACTATAGAGCCTTCTTCAGTCTTGGCCAGCAGGATAATGCGAGCTCATGATAATCCATCACCTCCACCACAGTCTCCGGAAGACACGTTTTTACCTCTCGGTCAGACAAGTCACACGCGTAACTCCCCTAGCCCAGAATCTCCGCCGATTGAAAGTCTCGGAGAAGATATGGAAGACTCTATTTCTGTTCAAGCATTCAGTTCGCGAGCAAATTCTAAACCGAAGATCCTCGCATTGGGCGAAGAATCGGCAGACGAACACCTCGATGCCCCAGAATTAATCCCAAACCCCGACAATACCCAAACAAAGCCTTCAGCTTCTACAATGGACCCCATTGATAGCGAAGAAATGGCCCTCTCATCAGCCTCGCCACCCGCATTAATCCCTGAACCCGAAGCACAGACTGATTCGGACCAAACCAGCGTCGAAGAGCGGGATGTTGCGAACAGTTTACAGATTGAGATTGACACACCTATGGATGCCAATTCTCCTACAGATGGAATGTCAACTATGGTTGAAAGCAGTCTCAATCTCGTAGACGCACCGGCAGACCTTGTGCCAGATACAGATGTGGACATGACAGTGCCCGCTCCGGAGAGAGAGCCGTTAGCGCAGGAGGAGACTCAGGCATCGACACCTCTTCGTCGCTCTTCTAGACCTCGACGAAGCGTCGCAATG
This sequence comes from Paramarasmius palmivorus, assembly GCA_037176845.1. NCBI lineage: Eukaryota > Fungi > Basidiomycota > Agaricomycetes > Agaricales > Marasmiaceae > Paramarasmius > Paramarasmius palmivorus. The sequence continues at coordinate 804,389 of JAYKXP010000008.1, read as the reverse complement.
TATCCTTCGCCACTAACGGAAGTTGCTGCCAGGTCGGAAAGTCCCCGACGGTCTTCTCCTGTCAGGCGCAAACCTCGTAAATCTGGCCGCCAGACACTAGTGCAGTCGGAGAATCCTTTCGAAGACGGCGCAGCAGGGCCTTCCCAACAAGCCATTGAGGCCCTTGTTGAGGAGCCGGAGCAGAGTGCGAAGAGGAAGCCACGCAGATCTGGGCACCAGAAACTAGATTCATTGTCCCCTCATTCCGTGAAGCTTCTTGGTTCCTTAATGCCGACTACGGAGGACCAAGAGGAACCTATGACTGCAACCGAAACCGTACAGGAAGCAGACGTAGATAGTCCAACCCCAGGTCCTTCCTCGCAGCCAGTACCTCCACCTCCCATTCGTTTCCCGAGTCCTAAACGAATCAGCAGGCCTAATTCTCCCAACAAGTATCGCCTTCAGGTGACAGATGGTCCTGGTACACCAGCCCAACGCATCTTAATCTCGGAGGCGGTATCTCGAGGGCAGCTGTCAGCGCAAGAGGGTGCTGAACTTATTTCACAACCTGTTGCTGGTAGTTCTCGAGCACCGATATTGAAAATACCGTCGACAGATACTCCTGCACGGCGTGTCGCAATTTCACGACCTGCTTTCCCCAGCAGTCCATCGAAGTCCTCCACTGTTCGACCCGGCGCGTTGGGCTCACCCATGCGCGTCTTATTTCCCGAACGCAGCAAATCCGTCGAGCCCCAACCGTCTGTGCCGCCTGTACGCTTAAAGCCGAGGAGCGGTTCAGTGGAACCAGTTTCAGATGCTTCAAGGATCCACAAGCTACCATTCCCTCTCTTACCAGCAACCGCGGCCATTGGGTCTATACCTGAGGAATCTGAAAATGATGTCAATCAGATAACACAGGCTACCTCAGAATCATCACCGGACAAGCATCTGCCCATAGCCAAGTCACATTTAAAGCAGCCAACGAGCAGGATTCCCAGAAGAACCGCTAAACCTTACAGCAAACCTGTCTCTACAGCCACTGGCGCTAATGACCTCAAACTGAAAGCGAAGACTCCCATTCGCCTACTCAAATCCGATCCTCCACCTACACCCTCTTTACCGGCTGGCAGCAAGTCAGTCCAGGCGCGTGTAGCGTCCAATTCTGTTTCTACAGTAAAGACTGATGCGCCTGGCAGCAGTACAAGCTTGAAGCGGAAGCGTTCTGCATTCGAGCAGCCATCTACCTCTACAACGAAAACCACGACATCGGTAGTGTCGAATCTAAGGAAGGTGCCTTCTCCAACAAAGCCAGTATCTTCTCCTTCCAAACCGTTCTCAAGCCTGAATCTTGGGCGCAGTCCTGTCAAAAATCAGGCATTGGCCAACTTGCGATTGGTTCCGGAGAAGAAGTTGCAGGAGAAGGAGAAAGAGAAAGAGAAAGAAGAGGAAAAAGGGAAGGAAAAGGAAAATCCTATTCAACTGGTAGATCCCCTGCCATCTTCGAGCACTGTCGTGGAGCAGGAACAGCAGGAAAAGGTCGAGGACAAAGATGCAGCGCAAGCTCCGAATAACGAAGATGCACCATCTCAGATAGACGTCCCCTCGATCGTAGTGTCCTCACCGCCTCAGCCAGAGCCAAAGGGCGACCTTCCGCAAATTTCAGTTGCAAACTCGGATATGATACCTGAACCAGAGCCCTCCGAACCAGCCCCTCCGGTCGAAGAATCTGAAGCATACGGCCTTCGTCGAACTAGTCGGATCCGGAAGCCTGTTGCAGGCTTGTCCAGTGGTTCTACGTCCCGTGCGAATACACAGCCAGCCCAACCCCGTCGAAGGAAGCCACAAGTTCCACAGTATCTAGGCACAGGTCCTTTTGCACTCATGAGTGCTGTGGATCTTAAACAGCTCACAAGTACTAATACGACAAGGAACCAGAGGTATCTGGCCGCAACACTTGAGACGGAGATCGTAAGGTAATGAGACTTGATATCATTATCACACCGAATATCACTGATTGAAACGCATCCAATCAACAGGAAGGATGGCCCACGACCAGAAAGTCCTGGCATTAAAGCCAAGACGATCTCACAGAAGGAGCAAGAGGAAAAGGAAAGTGAACGGAAGGCTCGCGCTGAACGCAGAGCTAAAAGAAGCAAGAAGAAACTAGGAGAAGGAGTGGGAGATGATACTAATAGCGATGAGGATGATGATGACGATGACGAACTTTTGAACGGTAGCCCGAGTGCTGGGAGACATACGAGGGGTGCAGGGGAAGATGAAGATTATGAGACGCCCCGTCGTATTAAACGGTTGCGACTGGGGGATCCCGAAAATGACTCTGAAGATGGCGGGGACTTATCAAATGACAAAAAACGCGTCCAGTGGGACCGCGGACTTTTCACAGAGGTATACTTGGATGAAGTTCAGCCACGACCGAGGCAAGTGCTGGTCACTACAGTGAAGGGTTGCCTTGCCCCAACAGCCAAGGTAATTCGCCTCTTCCTTCGTATCACAATGGTCGCTAATGATTGCACAGGCAATCCAACTGGACGGCTTAGGCAACCTTTCCAATTCGGAATCACCTTTGAAGAATTTAGCACAGGAGAGTGTTGTCGTCAAACGCTTCGTATACGACAGCGACGTGCCAGAGGAACCCGCTCCGCCTGCGACACCCCCTATAAAGAATACTCGGTCCAAGAAAAACAAATCATGATTATTTGTTGCACGTTGTCGTATCTTTGTTGATTAAATATCTTCCAGAAGCTTTCTATCTCATATTTTGCTGGATCATACGCATTGTAAGGTTGTACGTTTATACACACATCTTGATTTGGGTGTAGAGTCCTTAATCGTTATCATGTTGAATATTTGTTCTCTATTCGTTTCCGTGTGCATTCTATACCGCGTGCATAAACCCCCTTCGGGCTTTAGCTTGAAGGAAGTAACAAAATTGGTGCTAGGAAATGTTCCACCGCCTTGCCATATTCGTTCAGACCGTTGACCCAAAGAGCGAACCATAACACGGCGCAGATAGCTCCGAAGGTACACCCTGCAATGACTTGTGCCCAGGTGTGATGTCCAAGCCAGACTCGGGATAGACAAATCATTATACCCCAAGGTATACAGACTACCATTGGTATCGTCCGTGTCCATGGACTTTGTGGAAGCGTGGGGTGCAATGGGAGCCTTTGGCATGCGAGAACGATATAGACAAGATAGAATATTATGACCGCTGAATGAGTACTGGGCATCCTAAGAGTAAAATGACACGTCAATACGAGCTTCCATTGCAACAGGGACTTGCGACGCACCCATAGGATTTCCTCGGTTTTTTTGACCTTCTATCAATCACCACAGGTCGCGGTTGCTTTATCGAGTTCTTCACCAACTTGACGCCTATAGAGCAAAGCGTGCAGCCCGTAATGAAGTATGCAACGCCTACCGAGCGTGTTAACGCTTGGAAAACGAAAGTCGGTACTGTGACAGGCCAGTACGTCTATAAGAGTTCCGGACACCATCAGCCCCCAATTTATCCGCATGAAATATACTTCCAACTTACATTATCCAAAAAAGCCAGCCACAGGGGCAGCTGCTCAGTAGTGTCACCACCGTTCATTTTACTGAAGGGAGCGATAAGAGCAAGAGGTGCAGGAAAAAGAGTTATCTGCACATGCACATTTTGTAGTGCTCTTGGTCAACAACTCCGATATCAGTGGATCATGATGGTGATTCCTCCGGAATTGCAAAGTCAATGTCCGTTCATTAGAGTCTGAGAGTACGAGGGTACTTGATAATTCATACATCTTGTCGAAATGTACCCATACTAATAGAGTTAAGATAAATAAATCCGCGCTACACAACCAAAACCAAGAGTCCTGCTTTTTATTCGATTGAGATTCGGGGTCCAAGTGATGTTCCCGCATTGTAGGAATTGTTCTGCTGCATGCTGCCTGAGGACTTAGATGAGTAATTCGGTCTTGAAGGTTTCTCTACAATAAATTCATTACCCTTCAGAGGTTCCATCTTGACAGGGTAATACGACCCACCGTTGACTTTGGATTCTGCGAGTCCGCGGTCAAAGTCTGCAAAGGTTCGTAGTCCTACGGCGAAGGTAGCAAACAGGAGAAGGAAGGCAACAATCGCTAGAAAAAGGTTAGAGAGAGCCAACTTTACAAGGTAGCCGAGTCTTACTGAAAATTGTTAGGGAGACTCGGGTCGTGGAGTACTGTGCCCGGGTTTCAGGCTGATAGAATCGAACCAATTTGTAGACTGGACACCGCGTTAGCTGGAACCTGCGTATAACACAAGCATGCGATACTCACTGACTGCCCGATAAGAGTCGCGGAAATTCACGTTCAGTGTCTTGAATTACGGGCACACATAAGACTTACAATAGGTCTCAGCTGTGGTGGTGCAATGTTAGCTTTCGAACTCGGAAGTGGTCTGCGTACACACCTGCAAGCATCAGCACTAAGGAGATGGACATCAACCATTTAACCTCTCGTTGTACGGCCCAACCACAGAGCGCAAGGAGAGTCAGGACCACCTATTGTTAAATGAAGTTACTGTAACAACGTGCTTGAGCAGGGAACTGACTGGAATAGCAGCGATTGTGACTGGGGTCAAACTTTAGGAGATATAAGAGGAAGAATATCAAGAAAGCTCACTGCCAAATTCTGCAGAGTCTTTGTTGAGTACAAGGATGAGAAGCTGCGAACAGTAAATTCAATAATCATACAGCCAGAAGATCTTCAGAACGTACCTGCATTGTTACAGCGGTAAAGAAAAAGAAGTCGAATTTCACTAGATGCAATATAAGATAGGGTGAAATGTTGTGGATATTGAACACTGACAAAGGCATAGCATGATCTGGTAGACTTGGTACATCGTCTTCATTTTAGCTGTATTGAAGTGAGTACAGATGGTAGGACCACATTGTAGCGCTTCGAACTTACGATTTGCCCCGACGATCTATATAAGAAGCGAGTTAGTTTCAAGCCAGACGTAAAGAAAATAAACGTACGTGGAAGATGGCCCAACCAAACTCTGCGTAAAGTGCTTTAATCCAGAAGCACATCCCAACCCAAGCTGCAGCAATGATACATGGCGCTATTATCAAGTATGGCTGCACTCTTCTCCATAATGACCCAGGAACGTCGCATTCCAAAAGACTTGGATTCGAGCTTTCACAGTCCGTTCCTGTCACAATGGCTTCCTTTGTTTGTCCCACTTGAACTGCGGCGAAGACCAATAAGGCCAGGTGGAATACTGTAAGCCCGGAGTCAGCCGAAGATATGGGATTGGAGCGACAGGAATAGACCAACAAAGAATCCCAATAAGTTGTATTATGTTTCGCATCCGCAATGCATCGAAGGCCATGATGAGCTCAAAGATTCTGTTCAAGCGTCGTTTAGCTGCGATTATCTAGCCGAACAGGCAGTGAAGACGAACTCTGCGAGCGCAAAGAGAGCAAGGTAGCATGGAAGTGTTTTCAAGCCACCGGTAAACTCTCTCTCATCTTCCACCTGTAAAGGGTATGAATGGTTGAAGAATCGGACAGAGACGTGAGAACGCACCAGTCTAAAAGTAATGGCGACCATAACAAGAACGACTATAGCCTCTGCAACATCTCTTTCAGAAAACAGTCACGCCACGACTCTGATAGATTATACGAACGGAGAGTAACTGTTCTCCGTGCTTTATCAGTAACTTTTCGACGATTCGGATTGGATACCATTACGCACTGGTAGAAATGAACAATCGCTGTGCGCGAGTCGCTAGTAAGGGCTCTGGTGCCATTGTGAAGAGAAGGAAAGGGTATAATATGGACTCTGGGTAACCAAGAATGTAGAAAGATAGAATGAGAGAATGAGGAGAGAGGAAAAAGTCGTCAAGCTACAGATGTCCAGTCGTGAGAGGCCTCGAGGGCTGTGCCTTTCTTGTTTGTCACGCTGGGCGCTCAGTTATTTAATTTTATTTCTGGCGGTCATTGCCGCTCGGCACGGGCTGTATTCTCCTCCCGTGCCACAGACGGAAAGTTCAGTGGAAACTCTCTCCACTCGTTATTTTTATACGAATAGACTCTGCTATCTGAAGCTCCTCCTTCCAAAGCGCTCGTACAGTATTCACGTCGTCACCCAACTTGTCATCGAGCCTCGCAATACCCATCTCTGCTCTCGTTATCACAGTCCTGCAAATCTCGTCATCCAGAACTCTGATCCATAGGTTTTCATTCTCCGCGGAAAGGCAATCTTGTTGCCCAGATACCACAGCATTCCAAGACGCCAGAAATGTGTCCCGGTCCTGCGGAATTCCACCGCTCCCAGGCAACATCGCGTACAGCCGTAATGCGGTTATAAGCCTGTACGAAGGATATGCCTCATGTAAAGTATAATCTCTGAATAGGGGGTGTTAGAATAATATGCTGTATACAAGTTGAATAAACTTACTTCCAATAGTTGTTTTCATCTAATACTTCTTTAGCCCACGTTCCAGCGTCTCCTCTATCCCTAAACAAGATCTCGACCAGGTCATCAACTTCGATTTCACGAGACGGCTGTTCTGCCTCAGGGAGAATGAAGCCGTATTCGATAAACAAGACTCGGTTACAGTGAGCACCATATCGTAGAAAGAGTTCCTCGTTGGCCTTGGTACCTACGTCTGCAGGACCGAAGAGGGTGAAACTTCCGATACCCCCGTGCTGAGGTTTCGTGTGTGCGCTGGCTGCTGAAGGCATCATGCTCGGCAAGATGGACGAGTGGTTGGCAAAATCAAGAATCGGAACCAAAGACAGGTTGTCGGGATCACTACGCGTTTTCTTCAAATGATGGAATATGCATCGCGTGTTGACTTGGAGTAGACTCAGATTAAGGATGGAAAGAATTCGAGATAAAACAGACCGCATAACCACGACCAGAGGTACTTCGAGACATCCAGGTCATCCTCTAATTGCTGTGATCGCTCCTAAAGATAGGGTGAATGACAGTCTTGAGAGGCAAATGAAATTACACAAACCAAATACCCCAAGACAGCCACTCGGTCTGTGTAATATCTCGCGAGCAGTGCCTTCAATGCATCAGCATGACTGGGTGGTAGGTATTCCACCAATTCTGATTCATTCACAGCCCATGTAAGAGGATGGAAAGCAAAGTCTCGGGGCAAGGTTGCAATGTAAGGGCCAAATTTTGGGTCTGGACTTGCCCCTTTATCTGGATGGTGTAGAAGAAGATGCAACGAGATCAATTGTGTAGCAGACAATGCGTGTCCAGGGTACAGAGGAGTCAAAGTTTTGACATTAAGGACTTTGCTGGCCTCGATTGTGAAGAGGGGGCGGTTGGCTTTGATGGGTTCATTTGCAACCAGAGCATATCCAGCTCGATCTAAACGGAAATCTGCGAATCAATAACGAGAACTTTACTAGAAAACACACCTGCGCTTCGTGGTACGACTGGTGGCTGAGGGATATCCAACCAGGCAAGCAACTCGTTCCATGCGGGATGGAAAGAGTCGGTCATTTTCGTCCCTGCAACGCCAAGGACGTGTTTGGCGTCGCTGCCGTCGTTGCCGAATAATTGATGTTCTCACTTTCGACCGTTCTCAGTCGACGATTTGCAAGAATTGCGGCATCGCCGTCTTCATTGGCTCAATACCGACGATTGCCACGATCAGATAACAAGTTTTGGAAATCAAGCTGGGTATCAAGCAGAGAATGTAACCGGTACTCACGTTCTCTCTCCCATTCGACCATGTCTGTCTTTGATACCTCTCGTCTTCATAACAAGACTGTTCTCGTATGTGCCAACATTTCTCGGTTTTCTGCTTATAGTACTGATAGAAAATTTCAGGTTACTGGGGCCAGTGCGGGCATAGGAGCGGCGACTGCGATTCTCTTTGCTAAAGCCGGTTCCTAACGTGATACTTGCTGCTCGTCGTATTGACGCTCTGAAGAAAGTTGCCGAAGAGTGCGCAGCTGCACACAAGGAGTCTGGTCTCAATGTCGGAGGGAAAATCGCGACAGTCCAGTTGGACGTTTCCGATAAGGCTCAGGTCGCCGCGTTGTTCGACAAGATTCCTCAGGACTTTAGGGACGTAGATATCCTCGGTGCGTTCTCATTCTCCGATACATCTACCTCTACTGATATGAATGTCAGTTAACAACGCTGGATTTGTTCTTGGTGTCGAACATGCCGGTGATATCAAGGATAGTGATATTGAAGCCATGTTCCAAACCAATGTTTTTGGTTTAATTTCGGTGACTCAGCTTTTCGTGAAACGTACGGTTCCCCCCATACGTGTGCTCTCCCGGAAGCTAACAAACCTTCTCAGACTTCAAAGCCAAGCAGGCTGGACATATAATCAACCTCGGAAGTGTCGCTGGACGAGAGGTGATTTCCTATTCTTTTCCGTATTTACCCTCGCCTCATATATTGCTTCTTCAGCCATACGCCGGTGGTAGCATCTACACCGCTACCAAGCATGCGGTTCACGCTTTCACTGCCTCGATCATGAGAGAACTAGTCAACACTCCCATCCGGGTCACAGAAATTCAGCCGGGTATGGTAGAGACGGGTGCGTAGTAGTCTTTTTTGACATTGATTGCGGTTACTGACTATACACCACAGAATTCTCCATCATTCGCTTCAGAGGCGACACTTCGGCGGCAAAGAAGGTGTATGAGGGTCTTCAACCACGTCAGTTTTATCTTTCTCTGGCTGGTGTTAGTCGATATTGACAGTGTGCTTGCCTAGTAACTGGACAAGACATCGCAGAGGAAATTGTATGGGCTGCATCAAGACCACCTCATGTCCAAATTGCCGAAGTGAGTTGGACTGTAGCCTTCTCTGGTGCCTGAGACTGACTCTTCTCGTAGACATTTGTCATGCCTGTGAACCAGGCAAGTGCTACTATCAACTACCGAGCACCCAAACAGTAGATTACTACTCTTCATGCCCTGTACTCGTTAAAGTGTATCAATAAACTCCCATGAATTTTCAGCGTGAGAGATTCCGGCAACAACGGCCCGATGATAAATCGCGTCGAGCGCGTTCATCACGTGCACTCTTCAACGTTGACATGGACCACGACGATCCCATAACCCAATTCTTTCCTGGCGAGGAATCTGTCGACCTCTATGCTGTTCTCGAGCTAGAGAGCGCAGCGAAACCCGAAGACATCAAGAAAGCTTACCGACGACTGGCCCTAAAATACCACCCCGATAAGCATTCAACTGCCAGCGATACTGCTAAAGCAGACGCGTCCACTAAATTTCAACAAGTCGGATTCGCATATACTATCCTGTCGGATGAGAAGAAAAGGAAGAGATATGATCAGACTGGGAAGACCGACGAAGGTGCAGACTTTGGGGCTGGCGAGGATGGCTGGGAAGCTTACTTCGAGGACCTGTTTGACCGCGTCACGCGTGGCAAACTGGACGAGATGAAGGCTGAATATCAAGGTAAGTACTTTGACTATTCTTGAAACATGAAGCTAAGTCTATGGGACAGGTTCCGCGGAAGAAGTTGAGGACTTGAAGTCTGCCTACACAGAAACGAAGGGTTCAATTGGCGACATCATGACACTCGTTCCTCATTCGACTCATGAGGATGAGGCCCGCTTCATTATCATTATCTCTGATCTCATTACCAAGGGAGATTTACCTGCACTTCCGCTGTGGGAGAAGAGCACTAAGGATGAGAAGGCGAAACTGGTGCGGAAGAAGCAAGGTGAAAAAGAGGCCGCGGAAGCAGAGCAGCTGGCCAAAGAACTCGGAGTGTGGGATGAATTTTATGGAAGTGGGAAGACGGGAGAACGGAGAAACAATAAGAAGGGGAAGGCAAAGGCGAAGGAGGATGCGGATACAGGCGAAGACGACGAAGATCACTCGGCCTTGCAAGCTTTGATCCTAAAGAAGAGGCAGTCGAAGAACATGGATAGTTTCTTTGATAGCCTTGCTGCAAAGTATGCAGAACCTCAAAAGGGTTCCTCGAAGTCAAAGGGGAAAGGGAAAGAAGCGAGAGAGGCCTAGTGAAGATGACGAGGCGGACATATCGCCGAAAAAGCGTTCTCGAGATGCTGTTCCTCCGCCTCCCGATATTGACGATGCAGAATTTGAGAAATTACAGCAGAAGATGTTCGGAGACAAGAAGAAAACGGAGACGAAAAAGGCGAAGGGGAGGAAGGCAAAGTAAACACTTATCACATTTCTTGAGCCAGTGCATCCGGTATTCTCTATCTATATGGTGTTTGTATATATATGTTCCTCGGATATTAATATTGTACAATTGTAATGAGGACCAAGTCCGCGCTACTACAAGTATCGCACTGAGTCTATACCTAAACTCCGCCGAGCATGGATAATAGCAACCAACTCTTTCAGACTCTCTTCCGAGGATAACCACATTGTCTAGCAAATGGGAAAGCGTAATAGTGTTCGTCTTCGGATCCTGGTCAGAGGGCTCGTCTTCCTCGTCATGGATGCGCCTCGTTTGTTCTGTCCACCCAGAACTGAAGACATCCTCCTCGTCGGCGCTCCATTTCGGCCGCTTTGCAGGTGTCCAAGGGCCAGACGACGGCGCCGGAGCAACGAAAGGCTCAACATTTATTGAACCAGTCTTCTGGTAATGGGGCGCAAAAGGGCTTGCTGACAGGCCCGTGGCGTCTCGCTTTGGAGGCGTAGATGGAGGTTGGGATATGGAAGGTTTGGTCTTGTTTTTCCTCGGTGTCAAGAATGAGACTAGAGTCGAGGCCGCTGATGCTTTGCTCTTCGGTTTAGCCTGTTCTTGAGAAACAGGCGTTGACAAAATCTTGGCTGGCTCTTCCGTCAACTCTATTGCCAAGGACAGCGCATCTGTCAAGTTTTCCGAGAACAGGAGGCCCTGTCTGCGTTCCAAGAAGAACTGATCAAAGTTGGGGACTTGCTGACGATATCGCTCTAGTTGTGCGACCAGTCCGTGGAAAATTGTGTGGAGCACTGGTCGTGAGTTCTCGTCCAGACTGGACGCGGGAAGCGATGTATGTGTCGCAAGTTTCTCTGCAATTCGATAATCAATGGATCGATCGTCACCGTCGCCACCAATCTCAACTTCCGTATCGGGATTGTTGGGTAGTGAATCGTTGGAGGCGAAGGTTAGCCAGCCGGCTAGAGAACGATCTGGATGTATGGCTAATGTGGATAGGGCGCCTGTTAATGCAATATTACATTCCGGTGTATTGGAGAAGAATCGCCGTAGTGACTCGAGGACGCAGGATATTATCGGATCATTGACGTTGAGTCGATGCTTGAGGTTCCGTCTTTCCTCTGCATTGTAGCTATGGGCCGAGCGGTAGGCGCTTTGGTCCTGTATGGCATAAAGAGCATCACGAAGGTAGTGCTCGTAGCCAGTACTAAACGGATCTGAATTGTGTGAAGGATCCACGCGGGAGACGAGAGTGAGATACAGGTCCATCTCTCGCTCATGCGTAGAGAAGGCAATTTCCGGCTCGTAATAGAAAGAGGTTTCAGGAGTCTCCGTGTCCTCATCAGCACCAGGGTATACGAAAGTTTCCTCGTCTTCGTCCTCTTCCGCCTTCCCTGCAGACCTGGTGGATCCGTTTACGTCAAAGATGCCAGGATTGAGAAGAGATGGATGAGGGAAAGCTGTTGCATTTGGATCCGAAATTACCAGGATGATTCGGTCAACGCACAGCTCTGGATATTGCAGCAACATCGTCTGCAAAAGTTGAAGCGCCGATGTGACCGCCGGCTGATGCGTTGATTTCAAATTGGTCAATAAGAGGTCCTTTCACTGTGAACCGGGTAGAAGTGAAATACTCCGACTGCTTCTTCGCCTCTGGGGCCTCCATCTCCAAGAGTGCCATCGCACTACTTTTCCGTCTTGACTTCTTATCAGTGGCCTGGGTTTGAGGAGGCTTTGAGTCGCCTGAAAGACTCATGGTGGACTGCGGCCGCGGCCTCGGTCGTACTTCGTCGTTGTCCTCGCTGACCAGGAAGTCGATTAGCAACTCTGCTAATTGGCCGTCCCTGAGGGTCCTGATCATGATTTCAACGTACGACATGACCGCGACAGCACTGCCGTCTGCATCAGAGCATTCTAGAACCGCTGGATAACAGGACATTCTCCAAGAAAATCCTTCGTACAGCATCCAGAATACTGCTGACAATCGCAGTCCCAACAAGAGAGGACGCATCTACATTATCCTGAACGATATTCCTCCGTAACACGTCTTGAAGGAATTCTAAGAGCCGCAGGAAATGGTCCAATCGCGACTTGAAGTCGGGATTCCCAGCATCTTCTACTCCCATAGCAAGTGCTTTGGAACGGGATACTTCCAACATCTCCTTCTCGTCTTCGTTCTCGAGCCATAGACTCCCAATGACCATTCCAGAGCCTTCAGTGTTTTCAGGTGGCCGAAATTCAATTTTAGAGGGTAGAAGTGAGTAGACGGCCCCGAGGCCCGCACCAAGCACTTCAGAGAAGTCGCCGTCAAGAATGTACTCTGCAAGAGCAAGAGCGGCTTCTGTTATGGGATCGTCTGCAGTTTCCGACTGAGTCTCCTCTCCGGTTAATCGATGTATAGGCTCTCCGGGTGACATTGCGACATCCATCAATAGGAGGAGGCCGGCACGAGCAAATTCGCCAATCTGGCCCTCTCGATGGACGAATCTCAACAGATAATTGAATAGGAGGAACTCGTATTCCGGCTTCTTGGTGACGGAAGAGGCTTGGGCAGTTGTGGTGATTGTGATGTGAGATGGAGTAGGGGATGAAGTGCGGGTAGAGTCCTGAGATGAATCGGCGCCCCGAGTTTCTTCGTCTTCGTCCTCGTCTTCATCTTCATCTTGTTCTTCGACTGCAAATAACGGTTCTGAACGATACCAATGTTTATCGTGGAAAAATATCATGAGGAGCTCTCGGTAGGTCCGTATCCTGCTGCATAGAATGCAAAGGAGATTGACCACTGTCAGAAGCGTCAGTCGAAGTCAATACTGCTAAGGACGCGACACATACAATCTTCCTCGAATTCTGATGGCTGACTCCTGGCCGAATTTCCTGCTGCCCCCATCACTCGTCTCCTTCTTCCATCGAGTTGTTCTTGCATATCATCGCCAGCACACGTCCTGAGGAGTCTCAGGACTGCTTTGTGAACGGCAGGAATGAACGAGAAACTGTTCGTCCAAAAGAACGACCATGTTTTGTACTGCACGCAACACTTCCGCTTGGATTCCATATGGCCTGTCGGTCTCACTTAATCGTACAAGGGTCCCAAGCACATCTAACTAACATGGTCAATATCATGAAACCTCCACAGCCAACAAAAGCGAACCGTTTTTGAGGAGATATTCCAGACATGCTCCTGTGGTGCTGATGAGGCAATTAGATCATGTTGGCAAAGAACACAGAGCTACTAGATACCCTTGTTCAATACGAGTTGATTCTGAGACCAATGAGTCTACCATGGACTCCAAGTGACCTGGCACATCTGTCGACTTGATTCCTTTGCTCAACTGTCGTTCATCGGGGTATAATAGCGTGTTCTGTAAAGTGGGAGGTCAGAATGCAATCCACAAGATGAAAGGGCTGTATTTCGTTACCTTGACTGAACTCCAAGATCTGATGAATTCTTGAGCATAATCTGGTGCTGCCTTGGGTGCTTGTTGGGTACCTGATCTAAGAAATTTTGAGAAATAGTCCATGGAACTTTGGATATATCTGGCAGCGTCGCCGTCAGAGGTGGTCGCGATGTGCCTCACGCGAGAAGTTGTATTTCCTAAAAAGGGTGGTGAGAGCGCGAGTGCGAAATGCGCTTTCTTCACACCATCATCTTCTCCTCATTGGTCTACAATCTTCTATCTGACATTACGATTCAGTAACAGAATTAATATCTATGCTATTAATACCTAACCTGGGTGTCGTTCAGACGTTATTCGTTCAACGTTTTGGACGCGGAGATCTCTAATGGCATGGCAAACGGCATTAGGCTGTAGCATACCCAAAGGCCCCTTCTCATGTGGCGACATCCATATGTTTGGTACAAATTTCGCCATTCCAATGTCGCAACGTCCGAGTGGTCGCCCCAACTAGAATTCTGCAGAGGAAGGATCTCCCGACTCGGGCATCGGAGACATGGGACTTGCACGGACGTAGTACTTTGAACTCAAAGTTTAAGGAACGTGGCCCACTCGCCAAATGTTCCGAGGTCCTGTTCAATGCGACACCTCCCATCGATTTCATTTGCAAGCGCAAGCAAGATATTGGGAAAGGCTTGGTTCTTTAGCAAGTATCACAAGCCAAATGTCAGATGGATTTCACGGAATTCTAGGTGTATTTTTTCACCGTATTTGGACAGGTACATAAGAAACCAAGCGCACGGTCTTCGACGCGTTGACAGATGCGCCACGAGCAATTGACGCGTGCTACAGATGGGTACCGTACTAAGTACCGCTCTCAGAATTCATGGATTTTTTTTTACCGCGTACCGTATGTCGACTTGTGGCAATTGGGCTAATTTCTAGAAGTCGAGGTTGTGTGGAACATCTTCCCAGGTACTCCATACGCTCGGGACTTTCCATGTCCCGCGGTGAGATAATGATGTGCTTCTAGTCCAAGTACGAGTAAAACATACTGCGACGGGGACGACAGAAAAGTTGCTTTCTTGTCATTATGGCACATTCCATGTTCTGGAATGCGCCAAAATTGTAATTTGTGCTGGCATATGGTCCTGTATAGGTTCTACGCACATATCGTTGGCATGCACGTACTGGCAGAGATGGCTGACATGGAACCGGGCGATATGTAAAGCCCAAGAACGTCCTAGTTGATCACGACGCGAAAGCAGTATCACACCCTAATCTGGATCATATTATGATTCCGAGTCGGAAAGAACTGTTTTGGCATTGTCAAGTCCTTTGAGTATCTGCTCGAAGCACCCATCAAACCATTTTCTTTTTGGCTTCTTCCCTTTACTCTCGTCAGATAACTTCAACCCCTCTACTTGTTTCTCTATCGTGTCCTCCGGTAAGAACTGATGAATGGATTTCTTCAGCTGGGAGAGGACCTCCTCATAGGCTGTCAACTCGCGTCGTACTGTAGACAGGTCTTGTGGTGATGCAACGTCGCTATGACCTCATCAGAAATGCTGAGGATAGCTTGTGATAGGGCGGGGAGGTCGTCTAGTGAGGAGTGCGGAGGCGTCGAAACGTCAGGTGAGCGAACAAGTAGATCGGAAGCTATCTTTTTATGGAGAAGGGCAACTAGGCGAAGGACAAGATGTATCTGAAAAGAGGAAGATCAGACCCTGTGATATCTTGCTCAGCCAAAATAGACATGCCTTCGATGCCCGTTCGATTTCCTCTGCAGAAAGAGGTTCGGTATTACCCAAGCCTAGCTCATCCCAGCCATCACCCTCATCACCGAAGCCTTCGTCACCAGTGTTCTCAATTAACTCTTTCAATTCTCTGGCGCCGTCTTCCAATGTTTCGGTATCCTCCATCCACTTCTTCCGAACTGCGGCTAGATTGTCCTTAGAAAGTCCATTGGAAGAACGCGCAATCTCTATCAGATTATGTACGTTCCCGGTCTTGACCATATAGTCTCCCGAACCTCCTTGTTCGCCCAATGCTTCGATCTCTGAAAAAGTTTTGACCAGCGCATTGACGGCATCAATGACACCAGAAGCCAAGTTGGTGATCTCTCGATTCAATGTAGCGCCATATTCATGGGGGTCGACTAGATTTGTGCAGTGTGATAATGCAGATATATGTTTTGATAGTTCGTTTAACGGTGTCGCCGCCGCCGCATAGGTGGGCGAAGCAGGGTTCAGGACCAACGCAATTTTTGTCGTCGAAGCGTAGATTAGCGAAAGAAGGGAGATGAAATCCTTGCGAATGACGGTGAACGGTGGTAGATCAACGTTTGCAGAGGAAGACGAGGGCTTGAATATCGATTCAAGCGCTGCATTGCATGTCTCTGAGACGACTTTGAGCAATGCTATACCTTGAGAATGGTCGATTTTGTTCAGAAAATCAAATTAAAAAAGAATAAAAACGTACAGTGAGCGCGTCCGGCCATGGATGATGCTGGTCGTCGGCATCGAGCCGTGGGAACCAAAAAATCTGTTATGCTGAGTCGACCGGGAGCGGTACGCAATTCTCTCCGACTTTGACTATGCTCTTTCCTCGATGCTGAAGAACCTTTCGTTCCAGCTTTGCAGTTCTCTGCGCTCGACGGCGCGCTCAGCGCGTCCTGTACACCTCTCGTCGTCGCAACAGTGGCGGACGATATCTTCAACCCCCACCACTTCCACCATTCTCCGAAATGTAGCCCAGTTGCATCGTAGACCCCAAGTTTTTGCCCCTTCATCATGCACGATTCGATACATCTCACTTGGCTCAATATTCTCTCGTTCTCCGGCTGTTCCGTCACCCACAGTCGTAGCTCAAATTACTCGTTTGGAAGCGGAGGCAAACGTGTACCCACACGACGTTTCCAAACAGCTAGCTCTCTTTGAAGCTTTACAAGACACGAAGCTTAAGAGCTCATATGAGCTTATCATTAGCAGATGGGAGAGAATGTGTGAATTCGTACGTTTCATTTGGCCCTACTTTTTCCGGACCTGCTGTAACTACTTTCGTTCAGGATCCAAACTCTCCGCTCCTTGAGTCGCCACAAGCTTTCCAAATATATCTCGCCAGTCTCGTGAATACCGGTCAACAAACCTCCGTCAGTGCCGCCGTGCGCCGCAGAGATAGTCTTCTCGCCTCCCTAGAACAATCAAAGGCTTCTACAGAAACTGCAACAGAACCGGCCACCCCGGACACTGTGGTGGAGTCGAAGACTTCCGAAGAACAACCGACCAGCTCCTCAGATAAAGCTAGCCCTCAAAAACCTGTCCTAACGTCCAGCCAAGAGATAGCCCAATCCGTGCTCTCTGGTCAGGCAGCTTCGTCTTCTCGGCCAAATCCCAGCTCAAACCCTTTCCTCAACGCGTCATCGACTTCAAGCGACGGTGGTCCTATTCAGGTGACAATAGTCGAACGTTAGTATGCTCATATGCCTACCGCCACCCGATCTGAAAGCTCCTTATTCTAGGCAAAGGAGCATGGATACCTCGACTGGTTCGGTTCATTGCATTGACACTCGTCGCCTCGTTCTGTGGGTGCCGCAACCTATTCTAGTTTTATTAACTCCTCACTTGCGTGTGTTAGTCTTCTTGATCATATTATCCGTTTTCTTCGAAAACACGGGTTTCATGAAGAACGGTCCGCGTCAGACCCAGTTTGAACCATCGGAGGGAAAAGTAGTGAAATTCAGCGATGTTCATGGTGTTGATGAGGTCAAAGAAGTATGCTTGCACACTCTTTCCCTACCTTGTCAAACCTCTGATATCAGTTACGAATAGGAACTACAGGACATTGTTGCCTTCCTCAAGGACCCTTCTGCCTTCGCCACCCTTGGAGGTAAACTGCCAAAGGGTGTGCTTCTAACAGGGTGTGTTATTCAATTCTAGCTTCGTATCTTTACAACACTAAATAATACTCAGCCCCCCGGGAACTGGTAAAACCATGCTTGCACGTGCAGTAGCTGGGGAGGCTGGGGTACCATTCTTCTTTGCATCGGGGTACGTAAAAATCATTTATTGGATCTTAATCGCCACTCATATGATGACAGATCGGATTTCGAAGAGATGTTTGTTGGTGTAGGCGCGAAAAGAGTCCGAGAGCTATTTGCAGCAGCACGGAAGAAGGAACCTGCAATTATATTCATCGACGAGCTGGATGCTGTTGGTGGTCGTCGCAGTAGCCGTGACCAGCAGTACATGAAGCAGACGCTAAACCAACTCCTCGTTGAGATGGATGGTTTCCAGCAAACCGAAGGTGTTATCGTAATGGCTGCTACCAACTTTCCCGAGAGTTTGGATCCGTGCGTTGAACATGTATCATTCGAGGAAATACCGTTTCTGACTGTTTTCTCCGTTCTGATAGAGCTTTGGTAAGACCTGGACGATTTGATCGTCATATCGCAGTCCCACTCCCTGACATCCGTGAGTAGAAGCGATGACACCATGACGAATATCTCAATAATCTTTGTAGGGGGCCGTATGCAAATTCTGCAGCACCACATGAAGAATGTTACAACAAGCAAAGGTTCTTTCTCCTGTTCTGGCACAATTCCGTTGTTTTAACGAGGATACGTAGATGTCGACTCGAAAGTTCTAGCACGGGGTACTTCAGGATTCTCTGGAGCCGACCTGCAAAATATGGTCAAGTAAGTACATCAATCGAGTCCCAGTACCTGCTGTATGTCAAACTCATCCATCTTAGCCAAGCTGCGGTTAGAGCTGCAAAAGAACATGCTAAAGAAGTCAACCTCAGTCACTTTGAGTGGGCCAGAGTAATGCGTGTTTTCATTTCGCATTGTTTTGATTATTTACATGTCTGGGACAGGATCGAATCCTTATGGGTGCGGAGAGGAAGAGTGCCGCAATCGATGAGAAAGCCAAACTGGCAACGGCTTACCATGAGGTATGTAATCGCTGTCTCTTCTCATGTTCATGCTTAACCTGGCTCAAACACAGGGCGGACACGCACTTGTCGCGTTATACACTGAGGGAGCAGTTCCGCTGCACAAAGTCACTTGCGTTCCTCGAGGTCATGCGCTTGGATATGTGAGTTCTAATTGCATTCCGCTTAATTGCCTGCCTAACTTATCTTTATTCAGACTTCATTCCTTCCTGAAAACGACCGCTTCTCCGTCAGCTTAAAAGAATATCTAGCTTCCATCGACGTGAGCATGGGAGGCCGCGTCGCCGAAGAATTGAGTAAGCGACATATATTATGTATGGCCCAGTCTGGCTGATAACACTTGTTCAGTATATGGTCCTCAGGCGGTTCACCAGTGGAGCAAGTTCGGATATTAGAAAGGCAACTCATACAGCTCGGATGATGGTCAAGGTACGAGCCACCGTCCTGTCGTTCCTTTACGTTTGGTTTGAACATCTCTGGACAGCAATGGGGGTTCTCGAAACTTGGCCCGATATATTATGACGATAGCGCAGATCTTAGTCCTCGCCGTAAAGATGAGATTGAGGATGAAGTGACCAAGTAAGCGCCGCCAAGGTTTTATGACTTTTTTCGCTTGTTTATACTCGTATCCTAGGATCATCAAGGAGAGTGAGAATAGGGCCACCCTTCTATTAAAATCACGGATTGAGGAGCTCCATCGGGTGAGTGGACATTGTAGTATGCATGGTATTGATGTCTAACCTTTCTCAGCTCGCCCGTGCGCTTGTAGAACATGAAACTTTAGATAAAGACGAGGTCGCCAAAGTCGTGAAGGGGGAACCAATACGAAACATTACAGAAGTTCTAGAGGCCGAGCTGTCAAGTTCATCTGATTCCTAGACCGACAATTCAGTCGGTGAGCTCATCTTTTAACAATGTCGCATGGTTTCATGTATTGACTCACATGCCTTGAGGTCGTAACCCTGAAGGCTAACGTATAGAACCTGTTGGTGAGACCTGAAACTCTCATCAGCGACATGCAAACGCGCTGTGAGACCGATAACAGCCAAGAATTTGAAGGAAATTTCATGTGGTATTGTTGCGCGCCTGCAGCAGTAACAGTCGCTAGCATGGATTTTGTGCATTGATACATTGTTGCTTTCTTCTGGCTACTATTCGTGTTGTTCGTATTGATTTACAATCCATTTAATTTGCGGTACAGATCTTGCAGATATTTGAATGCTCCACGCAATGTGTGGGTGCAAGCTGGTGCAAGTGGCTGGATACAGCTCAAGGGCCGAGAGTAACCGATATCAATCAACAGTAACTCGACAGAACAACGTTGCAATGGTTAGTAGAAGATTCATCAACCCACGAGGGTATGCATCATTTCGCGGGAGCGATCAAGGATGTCGGCACAAGTAGAACTGGTAGTTCTTGCCACGGCATAAGCCATAAACGAAAATGCTACCCTAAATGAGATCAAAAGCTAAAACCTGCACCGTCAGTTTTACATACCAGATTTATCGCAATCTGTGCGTTCCTTGAACTCTCCTGTCTGGTCCCCATGGATGATGCGAGCATGCAATGCCTGATGGAAGTTTTCACAGAAGAATGATTTGTCCTGTTAAGGTCTAGTATAGCTCACCAGGTGCCTCGGCGGCGCGTATCACTAGTGAACATCCGTGGATCAGACGGTCAAGACGGTCGCCTCCTTGCTGTCAATTGACAAGAAAGAACATTTACTAGTGGTTACCGAGGCGGCCACCTATCATCTCAGGTTCAAACCACCCCGAGGGTGCCAAGGTGTTGTGCTGTAGTGATTTTTTCCAATGAAGAAAAAAACCTTGAGAGGAGTACACAGTGACATTTGATTAAAGTTCTCACGGAAACAAATTGTTTCATGACCCCCCCGAAGTTCGAAGATTCTATCGTTCATGCCATAAACTGCCCTTTATCGTCACCGAATTTCCAAACTCTTTTCTGCAGTATGATACTATGAAGTATTTACGGCCAACTTTGAGAGCCACGGAATCGGTCCGCATTCTTTTTCGCAGTTAAAAAGGGACCCATAAAAGTCCCTCTTTGCCAAACGAAAAGGCATTTCTTGACATCCAGCCTTGGGAGCCTGAAACCGGTGAGTTGTGCCTTCACTTGATGCCGGCGGGAACACTCACTAGTCTTTTTCACCGTTGGTTGTACCATTAGGGAAAGTAATTGTGATCAGAGTGTTCTACTCCTACCTCCGCCGACATCCCATTTCCAAGTCAGAAGCCCCCACTAATTTCATTGGTTCAAGTAGTCTTGACCTAGAACTGGTTCTGTCAGATGTGTCATCGACAACTTAGATTCATTCGCTCAACTGGCTGTGGCCACCTCACCTTTACCGGGGAAACCAACATCGACTGCCACTCCCGGCGCTGTTTTCTCAGTTCGTCCCACCCACCTACCTGCAGCTCACCTCAAAATCCCTGTAACTGTCGTCGGTACTGGGGACAACCTCAACGAATCGTCACAAACGAGGTGAGTGCCTTCCCTTCAGAACGTCGATCAAGATCGCTGAGACAACCCATTTAAAGGTTCCCGGAATATGTGCTCAGTGTCCGAGATGATGAGACTCCCACCACTGTTGTACCTGTTAGACCCTTGGAACGCGCCGGACCTACTAATTAATACAATCGTATACCATAAATGTGTAATGTATCACTCCTCCATCTCGAGTTCTGCTATCATTTGGTCGGTGATTCCACCGTCGCCATACTCGTCGTCTTCATCGTGATGGGCCTTCTCCTGGTCGATGTCCATTTCAGCCAGAGCCCGTTGTTTAGCCTGCGCCTTCAGCACATCCTCTAGAGTCCACAACGATACCCCCGTCTGATTTTCATTAGGGTTCTGGGATATCGTACGCATGAAAGAGCTTGGACAACGTCAGGGCCATATCCGTAGATAGATTTGATGCAGTCTCTGTGATATATTGGTTTATCCACCGGGGAAGCTTCGCCCGCTTGTCCGCCCGTGCAAAGCGCTGGGCTTCTTTTAAGAATGGAGCGTTCAGGAGGCAGAAGGGACTTTACCTTATCGGCGAATACCATGAGACCCCAGTCAGTTTTCCCTCGCAGTACACGTCCAACACATTGCGCCGCATTTCGCATGGCATCAAACCCAAGGAACTCTGATTCGCGTATCCTGTATGCATCTCGCAGATATTCGAGACGGGCTTTGAGGATCCGGCTCTCTGTATACTGATATGGGACGCTGTGTATAATTAGTTAAAACGTTGGGTCTTAACGGCCAGTCGTACCCAAACATGATGACCGCTCGGCCGTAGTTATGATCAAAATCAATCCCTTCCGAAACTTTTCCTCTGGCCACTGACAGCAGAACAGCGCCTCGGCCATTATCGCAAGCCTATGATGACCTTTATCAAGACGCGGTTATTGAAAATAGTGAGTGACGTACTCTTCGATAGTTTTCCAGGGCTATACTGGTTTCATTGGCATCAGGAGTCTCGACAAATATGAGTTTATGCTTCCAGACTTCGTTCAATATGCCCTAAATACATCGTCAGTATGGTAACCGGTGTGGCACCTTCGACGGCTCACCATATCATTCCATGCCGCGACAATGGATTCCATGTACAAGTAACTCGGAAAGAACGCTACTATACCGTCGGGCACGATTTTGCTATATTCGACAAGGATACTACCGAAGTTTCGGACCACTGCTGGATCGTTCCTAACTTCGAACCGCGAGCTAATGGCGACTTGATCACTTCCACGAGTGATAACCTATAAAAGATTGAGCACTTTGCGGCGTGATGTCTAAAAAGAGGCTTACCAGTGGCAGGAACGAGTTCCTTGTCAAAGTCATGGGGATATGTTTCTTGAACTACTGGCGAGAATTGTAACATTTTTGGATACATGTCTAGCGGAGAAATTGTTCCCGATGTGATGACAACACTCGAAAATCTCTCAAACACCGGTTTAATCGCAATAGAAGGATCGAGGACAACTATCGAGATCAATAAATGAGTTGGCTTTAGACGTAGAAATTAATGGACGGACGTGAAGTGAAAAATAGGATTGGGCACAGTGGCGTTGTCCGTCTCAAAGGGCTCTAAAATCAGTAAGAAGCCTTGTAATCCAATCTCAGTCAACCTTAGCCATAAGAAGAGTGACTCTGTGCTTGACCTTTCTCGTAAGTTGAAACTAGCGTAGCAAAGCTAGCAACTTTCTGCAATGCCGAATACTCGTCAAGACGGTTGAGTTCCAGAGTCCGGATTAACGACTGTAGACGTTCGGCACAGAATCTACCCCATGACCAGTTATCAGTAGCCGAAGAGGGGTTATAGAGGGATATTTTCGTACCGAAGAGGACGGCGTTCGATATATGTGATGTCCTTGAGATGTTGCAGAAATGATAGCGGTGTCTCCGCTACTACATGAAGCACGCGCATTCGCGTCTATAAGGGACAGTTTTCAAATGGCGCAATTTGTGTGCTTTGGTTTGGTCTGGACGCACTTTCAAGTATTCAACGAAACGTTTCAAGAATGCCACAAAATGTTCTGCTTTTCTGATGTTGCCAGGTATAGCTTCGTCGAGAAGATCTTCCGGAAGCACTGCAACAGGGTTCAGTTAAACTCGTAGTTATAATCAGGTCCACATACCCGGGGCGGTCATGAAATTGTCCTATGTCTTCTGCTGAACTAGTATCTTCTTGTAGGCCTTCTACTAGTTTGGCGTATTCATCCTGAAGCTTTGCTGCGTCTTTCGTTTTCACTCTGCTTAGCTGTTAGCTGGAACGTAAGAGTGACGGGAGAGAACTCACTCTTCAATCTTGTCACTAAGTTTTCCAACGCTACGGGCAGCCGAATCCAACATGGGTCTAGTCAAATCAATGCTCAATGACTCTATGCAGACATTATCTAAGTCCAATGTCAGAAGATCGAGTGAAATATTCAATTTTAGGGGTCCCACCGATGTTGTGAGCTTCGTCGAACACGACGATGGCGTCTTTTGACATTTCTTTTGAACTTGCTCCGCCACTTTAGGATCCAAGAGATAGTGAAAGGAATAGATGATCACATCCACGAATGGCAGCTGTTCGGCATGAGACTTGCATGGATCTGCAGCTACCTTAATGACTTACCATTCTCCGCACAGTGAAATATGGACACGTTACTTTGTCCCTCCCATGTTGCAACAGGTCTGCTAGAGTCCATATTCCAGGAGGTACTAGATTCCCAGCTTCAAGTTTGCCTAGGTTCTGCGTTGGTTAATATGGGGTGAGACCGAATTGGTGTCCCTTGAAATGCACCTCATGCCAATCACAGAGTTCTACCGAACCAGGTTCTGCTCGACCTTTTCTCGCATACTGCAGAATTTGTGAGATCACGACATCGGGCGTCCACTACTTTCCCCTTCTTCTCTTTTGACACCTGAAAGAACACATCGTTAGCACCGTGATATAAATGTTCAATCCACGAGCACGCACCTCAGGGTGAATACACAAGTTCTTCCTACTCGTCAAGCCCAGGCCCGTGAAATTCCTCTCCTTCTCCTTCTCTTCCTCCGTCTCGGCACATGAGATCCTATACGCCATTAGTCTCTTCAACTCCGCCAAAGCCTTCTCGATCTCCGGTACAGTTCGCGAACAGTATATGAGTTTCCGCCGAGTAGGGTAGAACTAGAACCAAAGTTGAATTTTTATCCAAAAGAGCGAGTGCGCACGAGTCACCTGTTGGTATGAAACAATGAGGGATAGAAGGGATACCTGTCTTCCCAGTTCCCGACGGCATTTCCAGTACACAATGGCCCTATTCCTCGACGTCAGCCAAGTTTTCAGGCAAATGGTTCGAGAGACGTACAGTCGCATCGAGAGTTCTCTTTAAATCACACATATACGCATATTGCTCTTCAGGAGGAACGTGTTCATTTGGCTTTTCTCGCTCAGATTGAAAGGAATAGTACCTGGATAGATTCGGTCATAAGGGAAAACCACCTAGGTCGAGAGTTAGCAAGCAACATAGAATACGTCGAGAGAATATACCGGAAGATTATCGATCGTGAACTTCATGAAAATACAAGAAAATGTGAAGAGAGTTGGGGTGAAGATGAGGGTTCCGCGTAAGGGTCGAGTAAGAAATGACGCGCTGACTTCGGTGCCGTAATGAACAAGCGCTTGAGCGCTAACGCGACTTCAAACCACTTCACAGGTCTGAAAGCGAAATTCTAAACATTCGGCCATTATGTCGCACTAGTGTATCGATACCAAGGTAGTTTTTTGAGATTTAGTGTAGTTATAATATGGTCCGTGCCAACTAAATAAAAGTATTGTCCGACGTCAAACCTCAAAACACATTTCACCTCATCTTTGTTCATCCTCCTCGAGTCCCTATTTCGTTCGCAGCTGATGACAATGTGGCCTGAATCTCTTCTTGGCTGCAACAATACGTGAGTATTTCGTCGTCTTCACAAGTAGGCGTACACTTACCCAACTCCGTTAATACTGTATCCATCGTTGGGTGACTGACCAGCCGTATTGGTGTTGGGACTTTGAGTGGTGCCATTGATGTTAGGAGAAATGGTCGTTCCCGGAGAAGTCGTAAGGTTTTGTTGACCCCACTACAGTAAGGGTCAGTATAACGCTTTACTTACGCTCGTTGTCAGAGCAACACACCTGGTAGTGGAGTATACCGTCAAGACCATTCGAGATACCAGCTGTAATGGCGCGATTGTAAGTTGAAGGACATTATGCATGTAGCCGTAATTGACACCCACTGTCGAGCCACTGAGAATATGCATCATTCTGCTGCGCATTCGTCACACCAACAGGGTTCACGGTTGCGTTATCTATAGATAAGTATGGGTAAAAATGGTGCTGTTACGCTAGTAGAGGTGCACATACTCTGATTAGCGAAAGGCGCGACCGACGAGTTGAACGGCACGAAGAAAGGAGCGTTCGCCTGAGTTACAAGACCAAAGCCTGTCAGTGCAACCGGCTTTTGCAGGCTATGTTTTGCAGGGTCAGCGGAGTCGACACGACATCAGTTTTCGACTTACATTTCGGCAGCCTGAGCATGGCGTTTAATCCAGTCGTTTCCGATGTTCACGGTGTTGTTGAAAGCAGGGAGACTCGGGTCAAAAGTTCCATACTCGTTCTGGTCGGGGAAAAGTTGGAATGAACCAAATCCAATCTGGGGAATGCTCAAAATATCTTCGCTGTCGACGCCGTGCGCCCCATCGAAAGCGGAGCCAACACCGTTATCGGCCTGACGTCTTGTTGCTAATCATTGAAAGGCCATCAGCTACGAGCAATGTCAATTGCTGTGTAACTCACGAGTTGAAACCCATCTACCCCGAACACGAACACCGTCTTTAGGTGCTTCCCCTGACTGCTCGTTTCTAGCGGCCAAAGCTGCCCGTGTCTTCTTCCACTGTTCACGACGCTCTCGCAGAAGTCGCTCCTTCGTCAAAGGAGGCGGAAGACGCTTGCGAAGTGCGCCAGGTTCAGGCGATGTCTCTGGAGGAGGTGGGGTAGTTCTCTGGAAGAGCTTGGGGCAATCCAAGCAAAAGAAGCCCGAATCTCTGTGCCATAGTGAGATAAGTAAAGATGAAACCAAACAGGTAGACGTACCCGGACGAAATCAAATGATTTGGGTCGACTGTCTGGATGTGCTGCGCAATATCAGAGTGCCATTTAGTGACAGTCCTACTTTCGCAGGATGACGAGGCTCCAATTGACGAGTTACATCTGGGATCATTAGCAATCTCCCTATTTCCTGTGGTGAGCTTCGGTGCATGACGTAGATGATGCAGAGACAAACCAAGAAAACACGGCTGGTGATTCGACATAACGTGATACAACGTGTGTAGTGTAGTTTTTGAAAGCTTCAATCAGGGTTTGATTGGTGTAAAATTCATCATGGGTCTTGAGTCCAAACTGGCGCACGTAAACGTCCATACCACCTGACAAACAAAAGTGTTTAGATCTTTGATTTAAGAAGATTCAAAACAACCCACCATAATCATTGCTGAGGAAATTACGAGGAAGCGAGTTGTTTGTTCCCGGTGTCATATCTCTCTCCCACAGAGACCTTGCTTGGACAGAAGCTCCGAGGTCATCTGAGAAAATCGATAAGTTGTGGTGAATGATACTTGTCAAAGCGAGTAACATACCAATAGAACTTGTCAAATTATCGAAGAGTGGTCGAGGGTTCCAGTTGTTCGTAAGAGACATCATGATATAGAGGCCGAAGCGTTCTGCATGCTTGATCACCATGTCGAGTTTCTGTAATCCATTTGTTCCGTTATTGATAGTAATCGTGCCGTTTTGTACTAATTGGAACCAAGTGCCATTCTCGGGAATCTCTTCGACGTCTTTGATAGGAGGGTGATCAATAGACGTAACTTGGGATGAGACCGGCGAACGTACCGTTAAAGGCCCATACCCTGACCACCTTAAACCCAGCTTCAGATATGTTGGAGAGCGTGTTAACAATATCCTGCTCTGTTGAGACGATGAGCTGGAAGAAATGGTCGATTAGATGGAAAGCATACCTGTGTTGAGAGATGGCAACCAGTACGCCGACGTGCCAAGCCACTTTAATTCGCTAGAATCAACAAATTCAATCGATGAGAGCCAACAACAAAGAAGATTCTTTTACCTTCCATTAACATGAAAACGTCCATCGTTTGTATTCACGAATTTGGTACTTGGGCTCTTCGTGTTGTTTGCGCCAACAAAGGCGAAAAACAAAACGAGGACGTACGAAAAGAATGGTACTGCCAGTCTCATGGTGGCTCCCGGGGGGAAGACGGGGAGAAGGCGAAGGGGGCAGGGGGCAAGATCTCCTCATGGCCTACGCGTTACTTATATCTGTCATTGAAGGGCGTGCAGAATTCTTTCTTCCGATCTTCCCGAGTAAATGACAGAACAAATGGGGATTGAAGGGGATGTTGGCATTAGGGACCGCCCTGAGCTAAAGATTGCCGCCGCAGGGCTGGACACACGCTGAACATGATGCGTTTGCATTGGTGTAGCGAGCACCGCATCTGTTGAACAGATAGAACAGAAGCTTTATCAGTCATGAGACGGATGGGTACAATAACTTTTCTACTTACATGGTGTCCGCTTTCCGTTCGCAAACGAGAAAATTTTTTGCTTTGAACACCGGCTTCATCTGGTGACTGGGCGAAAAGTCTTGAACTAGTCTTCGCAATTTCCCAAGGTTTGATAGAATAGAACCGCCCAGAACAGCTGAACTACCGAAACAAGAAACATTGAATACACAGATTCAGCGCTCTTTTTGACGTTGAGAACTGTTGTGGACCTAAAAAATGCTAGTATCGCAAGAAGCAAAGTTGTTCATGTGGAAGCGGGGTAAACTTGCCGCAAAGTCCATCTATCCTTTCTTTTTGCTCTGTTCCGTCCTAGATGTGGAGATCCGGAACTGCAGCTTTCCGTTCATCTCTAAATTTTAGGTCTGTCCTGCGAGTCTCTGGTCGCCGTTACAAGTCAAAGGCATCCTCAAGTTCGCCTGACGAGCTGCCTTATGCCCAGACTCATTCCGTGCAGGAAGGCTTTGCTCATCACCCCATTTTCGTCTTCAATGTGGCAAAACGTTTCATCAAATTTTCATTCATCGGCCTCTCTATAGTCGGCACCACCTATGCGACGGTATATGAAGGCTCGCACCAATGGGTCGAAAATGTAGAGCTGAAGAAGCGTGAAGAAGACGAGGAAGTTCACAGGTGGGAGTGGGATTTGGATCGAGAAAAATGGAGTGGTGATGATGAAAAGGGTGGAACGGATCCTGGTCTAGGAATACACGGGAGACATATGGTTCGAGCAGCATGGATGGCCCTCAATTGGGGAGCCAGTCAACAAGGCAGGACTGCGGTTATTGCTTCAGAAGCTAGCAGTAACAGCGGCGACGGATTACTAGGACCACGAGGTCTCAGAATCATCGATCCCCGACTCGTGCTTGCAGAGGCATGCCTTCATACCGCAGTTGATATTGCAGAAAGGAAAAGTCTCGACGGCAAATTACATCCATGGACTTTACCTCGCATTCTCGCCCTACACGCGTCCATTTTAGCGCGTATGGGACCGGATTCACTTCCGTCGGCCAAAGAGCAGTACGAGCGTGCCTGGGCATCCCAGCCTGCCCTGACAAAAGGAATCGGCGAGGCTTGCCCTAAAACTCGGAGACGTCAATTTCCGAATAGGCGAAAACGATGCTGCTTTGACCTTGGTGGGGAAGAGGTGGTTACATCCTGCAGGACAAACCGTCTTCCTCGGAACCAGCAGATTATGACTACCCGAACTCGGTCATCCAACATATGCCACCGTCACCGAGCGCACAGAGAACACTTCTCTCCATCCTGTCATCCACTTCCGCGCTCTATGCAGTTACAGGAAAGCTGAAGGAAGCGCGCGCCCTTGATGAAGCATCCTTCGGGTTAATCCGATCAATTCGTCACCCAGAGTCAATCTCAACGGTTTCAGCTGCACATGCTCTTCATGCTTTGACATTGTTACAACGGTCATCAGTATGTTGTATTCGCCTAGGTGAAATACACCATGCATTGAAGGCTCGGCCTACGGTACCTATTCAGTGGCTGTCAACAGCGGCGCAATCGTCTGAAAGGGTGGCTCTAGCCCTGACTGGTGTACCTAGCGCTGCCATCTCAACTACCACCTCAAGCGAGGATACCTTACCAACACCACGGGACACTCTGCTTGCATCGTACACAGAGTCTCCTCCATGCATCAACCGTCCCAACGTCTCCTGAGAGACTCCCGGCGGACGGCTGCAGAATCGTGGAACCTCATAGGAATGTTAAGCGAGAAGAAGGACCCCAAATACGCCGCAAGCTGCTTCAAACGCGCCGTGCTCTGGGCCAGCAAAGCGGATGCATTCGGGGAGCCCGGCGAAGAGACCTTGGCTAGAGATTGGGAAGTCATATGGGGTAACTACTCCCGCCTTGTCGGCGCTGCTTGGGCGCATTGGCTAGCCCTTTTTATTTGATTGCTGTTTTTTTACCATACTTAGTACTCCTGGAATCTATTCAATGTACAGTAGCGTTTCAAATTCCAACGCCTATTTCACCGTCTTCCGCCTAGGGTCCGCAGGTAAAGTGCTATTATCGAGGACGTATTGATTCATGATGTCTATGAATAGATTGTCGTCGTTTGCAGATAGTATAGGTATCGGGTATTAGTAAATTGCTTGTGGATGATCCATAGTGAGTCCATGCAATGCATAAGTAAAGCCAAGCATACGATAATCCTACGATGTTTCTCGAACAAGGGCCACCACCACCGTTACACTAGATACACAGATCAGTACGATTGAATTACCGATGGAAGCGAGACAGAAGCCACATACTCGTCTATTTTCTACGCACATGCGATGAGTATCAGTGAATCACGAGCTTGTCAGAATTCTGTTGGGTACTCACTCCTCCCCGAAAGAACATTCCTAGCCGAGCTGCTTCTCCTACGGAATAGATCAGTATCATAGCCTTCGGAAGCACTTTATCAACGTACTCTCAAAAGGAGTCGGTTTTTCCCGACTCATCATGGACTGCCTTCCATATTCCACCAGTCTATCAGCCATCGCCTGGACTTGTTGATCTTCCGTGCCACCTTGCCGCGCAACCAGCGAACATATTGTCACCATTTCATTTGCGAAAACGTTATCTGAAAGTCCATCGGTCTGTGAGATACGGTGCATGATGAATGATTAGTTGACACGGAGTGATTCATGACGAAGGTAAAGAAAACACACGAAAGCAATGACGATGTCCCCATCTCTTAATTTGGTTGAATAAGTTTCCGCATCGGAGGGAGAATCTATGCAAGCCCGGGGGAATTTTTTGCGGTTTGAGGGTAGTTTCGTGAGTTGCCTGTACGTATCCTGTGTCAGCGACGGGAACGAGGCCAGTTAGGGGTGCGGACTAACTTTGGACAGTTGAAGAAATGAACTTGTATTGGGTTCTTATAGATCACGTTGGAGAGCGTATTATCAGGAAGCTGCTATCTCCGAGACTGAGAAGAGGTGAGCGAATGTATAGAGTCGGATATAATCAAAGACGCACTTGGCAGATCGTAATAGTCCTGAAGACGCATTTAAGGTAAGCAAGCAAGCCGTGCTTGACCCTTGTCCACTGCGTGTAAGACGACTCGAAAGCATGAGCTTGAAGGTTCTGCTTACCTGCTTGCACTGCTTTCTCTCTCAACACTCCACCGTAGGCCAGATCAAGACAGGCGTATGGAGTCAGCTCCCAGCCCTCGACTTGCTCGCGTTCTTCATAGTCTAAAGTGGGGTCAACTTCCGGCTCTCCAGCCCAAGCATTCCGCGAGTACCGATGTGAATGGTACATTAACGATTGAGAAAACAACGACGGGTCTACTCCACTCTCTACCCATCCTCCAACTCCATCAGCAACACCAAATGCAACACCCTAAAAATTCGAATGAAACTGTACACGTTACTTGAGAAATAAATGCATACCTACCGAACCGTTCCGCATCTAATTGGACGTGTAAGAGCACGAATTCAAGAGGACCCATGAGCCAATTTTGCGGTGAGCAGTTCATAAATCATCCACGTACCTCTTGTACAAAGAAAAAGTCCTCTCCTGGATCCTTCGCCCATGCATGCTTACTCTTATGCCTTTGTAACGTATTATCCCTCCACCGACCTATGACGCTATCGCTCGAAAACGGTACTTTATGCATCTCTTCTCCCATTCTCGCAGCATCTGGTTTCCCTGCCCAGCTAGCAGCTATATGAAAACGATATGGACGCGACACACTCGTTGAACTCGGCAGTCTTGGACGCCGTAGTCTCCGTGTTGGGTTCCACAAGCGGGCTGGTCTCGGCAGCTCCATGAAATCTCCTTCTTTGTATATGTGATCGTTGTCTGGGTATGCTGGTATAGGAACTCGAGGACGATGAGGAGAAAAGCTTCCGTGAATGCGAGTGGGGTATCGAAGATGAAGATTGGTAATAATGGTTTGCGAGCGACAAAGGTTTGCGGGTCGTGTTGCAAGACGGGAGAGGGAAGACATAGTGATAGTAGTTGCTGAATAAGAATAGCTGCGTTTTATAGCTGCGTTTTTTTAATGTGGACCTTCAGATCCGTGCAGTGCAGCTTGCAGCAACTTGGTTTTGTGAAAAGATTGTTCGGAACATGTGACTGACGCGTCGACATCACTCCACAAAAATCTTGGAAATTGTACTAACCTTTGATACTTTGATATCTGATACTGATAGGTGGGCCCACAGATAAGACTTTGCGTACAAAACTAGGTCGAGATTCCATTGTGGTATAGTACAGTGTGCATCGTATCACAGCAAAACGGACAACAAAATTAAAGAAGTAGCGTCAACAGCAATAAAAATAGAGATCGGGGTATTCTCAACTATGCTTACCCCACAACTTCCAATCAAATGCAGCGTTGCGGGACTGCTTCCTAACAGCTCCGCTGACGACCGCCACCTTGGATTTGCTGCCACTCGGCATTCCGTGATCATCAGAATGTCGACGCTTCGTAGTCAGACTATCTGACGAAGCCACCTTCTTTATCATCTTTCGAATATCAGCTTGGGCCACTTCAGGTTGGTAAGAGGCTTGGAATTTGGCACGCTCTTTGGCGATGAGAGCTTCCTCTTTCATCGCCGCCTCCTTGAGTTTGCGTTTCTCGTCTTCGGGCAGTTCTGGTACGGGGATGGTGGAGATGGGTTTTAGGGATTTGGAAGCAGGATCCGCCTTGGATGACGATAGGTGGCCTGGTTTAGATCCTGTGGCCGGAGATGTTGTGGGGAGTGATTTGGGAGTCCCTGAGATCTCTGATGCTTTCATAAAAGCTGTTCCAGTTTGTGTGGTGGGTTTGGCAGGTGTCATTTGAGCATCTGCACTGGTAATCGACGGTTTGTCAGATCCTGTCGATTTACGAAAGGGATTCCGGCCTCGAAGTCCGTTACCACCTCTAGCGTCGGTAATAGGGCTAGACTTTGCTTCGCTCTGGCCCTCAAAGACGGCATGAGCCATATCATAGCTCAACCGTCGCCTCTTTGCGGCTGCTTCTCGTTGTTGGTCAGCCATAGCGAGCATCCGCGCGTGACTCTTGTTTAGTACTGCAGGTTTGGGGGTTGCTGTATCGGCTTTCGCATTGGAAACTGGCGGTGAAGTGGTCTCCAAGACTGAATACGGTGGGGGCGAGCGATACAGGGTCAGGTTCCCATGGCCTTCAAACGTTGGCCATTCGCGAAACGACCTGTAATGTTTCTGAGCAGAGTAGCCAGAGTCAAAGGCTCGCAGGTCCTCTACAGACGGGAGGCCATAAAAGTCGATCAGGGACTGTTTCTTCCGGTCCTCCGCTATTTCCTCTGTCGCTACCTTTGACATAAAGGTATCGATCGCGCATTCCTCCGGGTTAGCGTCATTGCGATCGCGAGGAGCGAAAGTAAATGCAGTATCATCGAGAACACCGTGTCGAGAGGAAGGATCGCGGTGTGTCGATCTTCCTATGTGTCTGTGTTCTTGGTGATTGAGCCTGTCAATATGGACACGATACACAGACGAGGAGCTGTGTAAGGAGGCGGCCTCCTCAAGAATAGAGAGGCCCTCGATTAAGGGGACAGGATGATATAACTTGGATGAAGGCGCCGGGGATCGCCAGGCAGATGTGATAGTTGACGGATGAATAGCCGTGCCCCGGAGGTCTACGCAGAAGATGAGTGGACGATGGCATTATTTGGTAATGGTACGTGCCGAGGGCTGAAAGGAGTAGAAACTTTGAGAGAGATTGTATGCAGGTGCTGGTGACCAGAGAGCAGTTCCGAAGACGTAGAATACGTAGACCCCAAGGGCCTTTTCGTTCGGAGCCTTGCCACAAACAGGTTGAAGCCAACCTACTTACTCCCAGTGACGAGAGTTTGGTTTCGCTTGCGTCAAGCGCTATAAGCCCGGTGAAAGATTTGAGTTTGGACACGGTCTCATCAGTGAGCACTTCGCACCCAGGAAGCTCAAGAATAGTGACGATTGAGCATGACGGGTTGGTGGTATTTGTTGAATGATTGGAATGTTATTGTCGTAGAATGGGACACTGTATGTTCCAAAGGACAAAGGAAGAGTACTCGTATACAGCTGAACGAGTGTTGCCCACAGAAGCGGGTGAACTTTGCCAAGGGAAAACTGTTGAGTGGAGTAGGATGGAATAAGAGCCTTGAGAATATCAAATTTTGAGATATCTGAACAAGGACGATATCTGAGCTGAAAACCTGGAGGAAGAAGGTGAATTTGGTCTGGAAATTCAGCCAGGACGCGTATGCAGATGGAAAGTAACGAAGGGACGTATCTAGGAGACTCTTTTGGTGTAATCGCGTCGTAGTACATGCTTGTAGCAGTACAAGCGCGCTATGCGATCACCGCTGCCAAGGTGTGCCATGTGCGTCAGTGACAGGAATGTTCCCACGAAATGGCACACTAGATAGTCACATTATGTCACAATATGTCACAGTTCTCCTAGAAACGGGAAATTGGCTTGTGGAAAATCTCAAACCTCTCACCTCAAGAAGCCGTCTGGCAAAATATTCCATTCTTTTTTCTCCCCTCAGCATCTCCCCCTAATTCTCTCTTTCTTTCACTCCTTCTTCCATGGCCGCGCGTCCTTATGGCGGTCCTAATGACCCAAGGGCTGCTCAGAATCCTTTTGCTCAACCCCAGCACCCCCAGCAGTTCCCTAATCCCTCTTATCCTCAGCCACGGCGGGACTATGGCGAGTCAGAGTCTTCTGCTGCAGACCCTTATGGGACCTACAATTCCAGCACCACTCGTTTAGCTGGTTCTTCAGGTTTCTTCGATCAAGGCGGTGGGTGCTTTAGATACGGTTCAAGTCGTCTCTGGTGGAGCTAATGTTTTCGTCATATGCCAGCAGGTCAACAACAACCAGACTATAATCGCAGCTATGCCGCGTCAGTCGACTCGCATGCCAGCTATCCTAGCATTTCACCTTTTGCCGACCCTGGCGTTGGCTCCGTGGAGCCCTATCCTGCCTGGTCGCAAGATCGCCAGATACCCATGTCTACAGAGGAAATTGAGGATGTATTCATAGACCTTCAGCAAAAGTTTGGATTCCAGAGAGACTCTATGCGTAACCAGGCAAGTTTTTTCCGACGTCTTTGCCTCGCTGGCGTCGGTCTCTGACACCGCTTTGCTCCAGTTTGATTTCTTGATGCACCTTCTTGATTCCAGAGCCTCTCGCATGACACCTAACCAGGCTCTCCTCACCATTCATGCCGATTACATTGGTGGTCAGCACGCCAACTACCGCAAGTGGTATTTCGCTGCTCAACTCAACCTCGACGACGCCGTTGGTCAATCCCAGAATCCCGGCTTGCAGCGTCTCAAGTCTGTCAAGGGCGGAGGCGCTGGCAAGAACAAGTCGCTCGATTCAGCCCTTAATCGCTGGCGCAATGCGATGAACAACATGTCTCAATACGACCGTCTTCGCCAGGTCGCTCTCTATCTCCTTTGCTGGGGAGAGGCCGGCAATGTTCGTTTCGTCCCCGAATGTCTTCTGCTTCATTTTCAAGTGCGCAGACGACTATTATCGCAGCCCAGAGTGCCAGAATCGGGTCGACCCAATTCCCGAGGGAACGTACCTGAACACCATTATTAAGCCTTTATATAGGTTTATGAGAGACCAAGGATATGAAGTCGTCGACGGCAAGTTTGTCAGGAGAGAAAAGGATCATGACCAGATCATTGGTTATGATGACATCAATCAATTGTTCTGGTATCCTGAAGGCTTGGCTAGGATTGTTCTCAATGATAACGTAGGTGTTTACATTTTCTTGATTGTTCTGTTGCTAACTTTGGTATCACAGAGTCGTCTTGTCGATGTTTCTCCTTCTCAGAGGTTCCTCAAATTGAGCCGGGTCGACTGGAACAAAGTCTTCTTCAAGACTTACTTTGAGAAGCGTTCCATCGCGCATCTTCTCGTCAACTTCAATCGTATTCTGGATTCTGCACATTTCGGTCTTTTTCTTCTTCACTGCCTTCAATTCCTCCTAAGGTCTATGCTCCCCAGACCAAGACACATCCTTCGCCCCAGATGCAGTGGTCAGCAGTGGCTCTCGGTGGCGCCGTTTCCACGATTATCATGCTTTTAGCCACCCTCGCCGAGTTCAGCTACATTCCCACCACATGGAACAACGCCTCACATCTCACGACCGATTTATTTTCCTCCTGATCATCCTAGCACTTACTGCCGGTCCCACGTTCTACATCGCAATGGTTGACGACAGACCAAATATCGGACAGGTACCACTTATCATCGGTATTGTTCAGTTCTTCGTCTCCGTCGTTGTCACGATTTGTTTTGCCATTATCCCCTCCGGTCGTATGTTCGGTGACCGTGTTGCTGGCAAATCACGAAAGTACATGGCTTCCCAGACCTTCACGGCATCATATCCATCTCTGCCCCGCAGTGCCCGTACAGCATCCATCTTGCTATGGGTCCTCATCTTCACCTGCAAATACGTCGAATCGTTCTTCTTCTTGTCTACGTCTTTCTCCTCACCCGTCGCCGTCATGGCTCGAACCAAAGTCCAGGGTTGTAACGACAGGATATTTGGAAACGCCCTCTGCTCCAACCAGGTTCCGTTCGCCTTGGCTATCATGTATTTGATGGACCTGATCCTGTTCTTCCTGGACACATACCTCTGGTACATCATTTGGATCGTCGTGTTCAGTATTGGAAGGAGTTTCGCTCTTGGATTAAGTATTTGGACACCATGGAAGGACATTTATACCCGTCTACCTAAACGTATCTACGCTAAATTGCTAGCTACTGGAGAAATGGAGATCAAGTACAAGCCCAAGGTAAGCCTTGTAATTCTGGTCACAACCATCCTAGTACTAATTTTGTTCTGGTGTAGGTCCTCGTCTCGCAAATTTGGAACGCCATCATCATCTCCATGTACCGGGAGCATCTCTTGTCGATTGACCACGTACAACGCCTTTTGTACCACCAGGTCGACGGAGCCGATGGCCGTAGAACATTACGTGCACCAGCCTTCTTCACGAACCAGGAGAGTGCAATGAACTCTTTCTTCCCCATCGGTGGTGAAGCCGAACGTCGTATCTCGTTCTTTGCATCTTCCCTCGCTACCGCCATCCCCGAACCATTACCGGTTGATGCCATGCCAACGTTCACTGTCCTCGTTCCTCATTACTCTGAGAAGATCCTTCTCAGTTTGCGTGAGATCATTCGTGAAGAGGATCAAAACACACGTGTTACTCTTCTCGAGTATCTCAAGCAGCTGCACCCTATCGAATGGGACAACTTCGTGAAGGATACCAAGATTCTCGCTGAGGAAATTGAAGGGCCCGATTCGACGACCAACGAGAAGGCTGGCGCAAAGGTTGATGACCTGCCCTTCTACTGCATCGGTTTCAAGACCTCGTCCCCAGAGTACACCACTCCGAACTAGGATTTGGGCATCCCTTCGTGCTCAGACCTTGTACCGTACCGTGTCTGGTATGATGAACTACTCCAAGGCCATCAAACTCCTCTACCGAGTCGAGAACCCCGACATCGTTCACACATTCGGCGGTAACACCGATCGCCTCGAGCGCGAGCTTGAGCGTATGGCTCGTAGAAAGTTCAAGTTTGCCATTTCCATGCAACGTTACTCCAAGTTCAACAAGGAAGAGCAAGAGAACGCAGAGTTCCTGCTACGTGCCTATCCCGATTTGCAAATTGCGTACTTGGACGAGGAGCCCGGTCCCAAAGGTGGCGAAGCGAGATTGTTCTCTACGCTCATTGATGGTCACTCGGAGATCGACGAGAAGACTGGCAAGAGGAAGCCCAAGTTCCGTGTTGAGCTTCCTGGTAACCCCATTCTCGGTGACGGAAAGTCGGACAACCAGAACCACGCCATCATCTTCTACCGTGGAGAGTACTTGCAGCTCATCGACGCTAACCAGGACAACTATCTCGAGGAATGCTTGAAGATCCGTAACATTTTGGCAGAGTTTGAGGAATATTCGGTTTCCAGCCAGAGTCCTTACGCTCAATGGGGTCACAAGGAGTTTCACCAAATCCCCTGTTGCCATCATCGGTACTCGAGAGTACATTTTCTCGGAGAACGTTGGTGTGCTTGGTGACATTGCGGCCGGAAAGGAACAGACATTCGGTACCATGACGGCTCGTGCCCTGGCTTGGATTGGTGGCAAGCTGCATTACGGTCACCCGGATTTCCTAAATGCCACGTTCATGACTACGCGTGGAGGTGTGTCCAAGGCACAGAAGGGTTTGCATTTGAACGAGGATATTCTATGCCGGTATGAACGCCTTTGGTCGTGGTGGCCGTATCAAGCACTCGGAGTACTACCAGTGTGGTAAAGGTCGTGATCTTGGTTTCGGTACTATTCTCAATTTCCAGACCAAGATTGGAACTGGTATGGGTGAACAAATGCTCAGTCGAGAGTATTATTACTTGGGAACCCAGTTGCCGATTGACCGATTCTTGACTTTCTACTACGGTCATCCCGGTTTCCACATCAACAACATCCTCGTCATCTACTCCATCCAAATCTTCATGCTTACCCGTGAGTACCTTGTTTCCATTTCCATACGTCATACTAACAATCTATTGGTTGCAGTTGTCTACCTCGGGACTCTCAACAAGCAGCTCCTTATATGTCGAATCGATTCGCAGGGCAATGTCATCGGAGGACAACCAGGATGCTACAACCTCATCCCCGTGTTCGAGTGGATTAGACGTTGTATCATTTCTATCTTCTTGGTGTTCTTCGTTGCATTCTTGCCACTGTTCTTGCAGGGTACGTACAATCAGTCTAATGCAGATCATAAATCTGACATTCTTGTTAGAACTTGTCGAACGTGGTACTGGAAAAGCCCTTCTGCGTTTGGCGAAGCATTTCTTGTCTTTGTCGCCCATTTTCGAAGTCTTCTCCACGCAGATCTACTCTCAGGCAATTTTGAGTAATTTGTCCTTTGGTGGTGCTCGATACATTGCCACTGGTCGTGGTTTTGCTACCACTCGTCTCAACTTCAGCATTCTCTATTCCCGATTCGCAGGCCCCAGTATCTACATGGGTATGAGGAACCTGTTGCTCCTCCTCTACGCCAGCTTGACGCTCTGGATCCCCCATTTGATCTACTTCTGGATTTCCATCCTGTCTCTCTGTATCGCACCCTTCGTCTTCAATCCTCACCAGTTCTCCTTCGCTGATTTCATCATTGACTACCGTGAATTCTTGCGATGGATGTCGCGTGGTAACTCGCGTACCAAGGCCAGCAGTTGGTACGGTTACTGCCGTCTTTCGAGAACTATGATTACCGGTTACAAGAAGAAGAAACTCGGTCACCCATCGGAGAAGCTTTCCGGAGACGTTCCCCGTGCTTCCTGGAAGGCGGTGTTGTTCTCTGAAGTGCTCTGGCCTATCTGCGTAGCAATACTCTTCACCAACGCATACCTGTTCGTCAAGTCGTTCCCTCAGAACACTGGCAAAGCGGGCACCCAGGTCACGAACATCAATGACAGTCCAAGCGCTTTGATTCGTATTGCCATCATAGCAGTCGGACCTATTGTTTGGAACGCCGCTGTGTTGATGACTTTGTTCTTCATCTCCTTGACCTTGGGACCCATGATGGAGAGCTGGGCCAAATTTGGTTCGGTGATGGCTGCTATTGCTCACACTGCCGCCCTCTTCGGTATCATTGCCTTCTTCGAATTCTTCGTGAGTTTCATTTGTCTGCTTTAAGTTGTCATACTGAATTTGGCTACAGTGGTTCCTTGAACTGTGGGATGTCACCCATGCAGTGCTCGGTCTTATCTGCATTGTCGCCATTCAACGTGCGATTCACAAGATCCTGATCTCCGTCTTCCTCACCCGTGAATACAAACATGACGAGACCAACCGAGCATGGTGGACAGGTAAATGGTATGGAAGGGGTCTCGGCACGTCTGCGATGTCCCAACCTGCCCGAGAGTTCATTGTCAAAATCGTGGAAATGTCGTTGTGGAGTTCTGACTTTATCTTGGCTCACATCTTGCTGGTCATCCTGACGCCACCTATCCTTATCCCGTATATGAACAAGCTGCATTCGACGATGTTGTGTAAGTGGTCAATTCTTCGTATTCACGTTTATTTACTAACTAGCTATATTCAGTCTGGCTCCGTCCCTCAAAACAAATCCGTGCGCCCTTATTCTCGACGAAGCAGAAGAGGACTAGAAGATGGAATGTGAGTTGCCTTCAAACTTTTGTTGTCGATTCGTATACTGAGGACACTTCCAGGTTATCAAATACTCGATCGTCTATGTGATTGTGGTGGCAACTCTGGCGGCGTTGATTGTTTTGCGTGAGTATCAATCCACTTCTACAGGGCGATGATGTGCTCAACCTTACTTTACAGCGGCGTTGTTCCGGGATCTCATTGATTTCGAGTGCTCCATTTGCAAGAGTATCTAATGATCTACACTTTTAGTTATCGCTTCGTTGACGAATTTCTCCCAATACATACTTTCTGGATCATCATGCTCGGTGTATATACAACTTTCAGGATCCCTCTTTGTAGCATCACTCTCTTAATACGCTATAGGACGTTAAGCTAGTCGCAAACTCGACACATGAGGGCGTAATCACATAGACACTTATATCCTATATGCAACAAAAAAAATTGAACACACTAGACGAGGATGTTATGACATCTCTCCCTCTTCCAATTCTTCACGATTGGTCTCCCTTGCTCGACGTCTCTTGTCCAAATCATATACCTCCCTCATCTTTGCTGCCATTATATTCGGATAGAGAGCAGGGCTGCCAGTCCTGCGCAGCCTCTCTTCGAATCTTAATATCTTCTCCATTTGTGCCTGCAGTGCAAACGTCTCTCCCTACAGATGATGTTAGGTTAAAAACGGAAGAAATTTTCGAACTAGGCGTACCGCTTCTGCCTGTCGCTTAGCCCTTGCGTCATCCCTCATTTTGTTTAGTTCTTGACGCCTTTGTTCATCCTTCTCTCGCCTATTTGAACTCGACTGCATACCCTATTGGCCGTTGTGTTAGCTGTCTCCTGAGACCTCATAATGTATGACATACCTTCTTGAAAAGTTCCGCGTAGATATTGCCATTGTTCAAATCTAAATCTGTGGATGCACTTGGTTTCGAGCACCACTCGGTGTCTTGGATGGAAGACCTGTATCGGTCTTCAAAGCTGCCACCGGTTTGGTCGCTGCAATAGGTGTACCGGTAGACGGAGTAGCGGTCTTGTTCTTCTTGATTGTAGGAAGCTTCCGCTTCTTCGGCAGTGGTGATGGCTCCTTCGTGGCGGAAGGTTGCGCACTTTCTTAGGGTAGCGGTAGGAAGAGCTGAGGTTGACTGCGAGTCTCCCACATCGACAAAGGTGTCGGTGTCGACGTTGAGACGCGGTCGGGGCTTTCTTGAAGAGGATGGTCCCGGTGTACCTTCAATTCCCTTCCCTTTCGACGGCCCTGCCTTTCCTCTAGGCGGAACTTTGGATTTCGAAGATCTCTTTGGTTCATCGTCAAGAAAGTCGTCGTCCTCGTTGTCGTTTAATGTCCCCAAATCCTCCATAAGATCCTCCGCATTGGGATCAAAGTCGTCCTCAGTCTCAGCATCCGAATGTTCGCGTTTCTTCGCTTTCGACTTCCGTTTCTTCTTTGGTGGCGGATTCTTGGAAACATGCGGTCTATCTTCCTCATCCTCCTCTCTGAACCTCTTTGGTTTCACAATCCTCCTCTTCGACGCCTTGGTGTGCACAGGAAAGGCCTCCATGTCTTCATCTTCCTCTACTTCAGCAGTGGCCTCAATATCAATGTCTATGTCATCGAAATCCTCATGCTCTGGGAGGACATCCTCCTCCAGTCGCTGTCTCTTCGGTGGTGGTGGTGATGATGCTTCGGGGCTCCCGTGGTCTTGCTCATCGTCAGATGTAATGACAGCACGTTTATTAGATGGTCTGCGTCGCTGTTGCGCAGTATCAGGTTCCTGGGTATGAAATGTAAACAGGAAACCTGGAAGAAAAGAATATGCATCACCTCGAACATGCCGGGATCGTTGCGTTTGATTGAAGGCAGCTTTATTTTGAGTGACATGTCTTCAATATGGCGAAAAGGGTAAGAGGGAATGATCATGTGAACTCGAGGTCGCGACTCTCGGTGCCTTAGCCGAGAGCGCGTCTATACGGAAACTCGAGACTCAGACTAAGAGTATTCCAGAATTCCTTCACATTCTGTAGCCATGTAATTATACTATCCAGGTATGTACATACACAATTACTTGTACTTCTTCCTTCCTTCTTACGACGACGCCTCTTCCTGGTAAAACTTGATTAAGTCGTTCACATCGTCTCGGGAACCCAAAAAGACTGGGCAACGCTCGTGAATGTCCGTGGGGAGGATATCCAAATACGCTTAGTGCCGGTAGTAGCAATACCTCCAGCCTGTTCCCAGAAACTCAATCAGAAGATGTAAGAACATCAGAGCAAAGACATTCTCACCTGTTCTGTCAGGTACGCCATGGGGAACGCTTCATACAAAAGCCTGAGTTTTCCTTTCTTGCTCTTCTTATCATCGGGGTATCCAAATATTCCTCCGTAAAGAAGAGTTCGATGAACATCGGCCACCATCGACCCGATATAACGAGCGCTGTATGGTGACTTTCCGTTGGCGGGGTACTTGATAGAATTCAAGTACTTGACGACAGGTGGATGGAAGTACACGGAATTTCCTTCATTGAACGAGTATATCTTGCCCCGAGGAGGAATTCGAATCTATAAATTGTTTCAATGAATGAGGATAGAAAGTAGTCGATATTAAAAGGGATCCACGCACGTCAGGATGTGTGAGAATGAATTCACCAAGGGCAGGATCCAAAGTATAACCGTTGACTCCCTGGCCTGTGGAGAACACTAAATTTGCTGAAGATCCGTACCTATAATGTGGCAGCGTCAAATGAGCCTTGGTCAAGATCCGGTAAAAACTCACATTGTATACCCGGCCGCAACCATCTCATTTCCTGGCCTGAGCACGTCCGAGATGGTTCCAGTCGAACCTGCTTGCTAAAACTCTCTGTCAGCGATGACGGAACAACCAAAACGATTGTAGCAAACGCACGATTCGATAGATCCCAAAAATAGTCCCAATATTGACACCAGCATCAATGTTGCTGCTACCATCCAGTGGGTCAAAGACGACACAGTACTTTCCCTTGTACTTGTCCTCGATGATGATAGCCTCCTCTAATTCCTCTGAAACGAGGACAGCAGTTTTCCCGGAAGCCCGAAGTGCGTTGATCATGATATCATTTGATAAAACATCGAGCTTCTTTTGCTCCTCTCCTTGGACATTAGTTTCTCCAGCTAAGCCAACACTATTGAATTGGAAATCGTGTGAGTTGGAGTAGAAGACTTCGTTGTAACCGATATCGATAAGGAATAGGGTCAACACTCACAGATTGATTAGACGAGCTTTCCTGACGTTTGTCGCGATGAATTTGGAGGTAACTTGGATGGCGGTCAAGAGCAATGTCAAGTCACCAGTGGCTGATGGACCCAATCGGAGCTGATCATGCAGAACATGACTGTCAATAATGCATCAGTATAGTGTTACTTGTGAATAGAGACCACCGACCGAGTGAGGGTAATGAGATCTGTGCTTGGGGGTTCTTCGTTGGACATGGTGATGGTTTAGATTCAAGGAGTTTGAAATATAAATATTACGGAGCGAGTCGGACAGCCCAGGAAGGATTCTGGGATGTGGTTGTTCCGTCTTCCACTAAACTTGCAACAACTACGGCATTAGGGGCCATGGCAAATCACGTGAAACAGTCTCGGCGGTCCGTTTCCATCTCAA
This sequence comes from Paramarasmius palmivorus, assembly GCA_037176845.1. Taxonomy (NCBI): domain Eukaryota; kingdom Fungi; phylum Basidiomycota; class Agaricomycetes; order Agaricales; family Marasmiaceae; genus Paramarasmius; species Paramarasmius palmivorus. The sequence goes on along the minus strand of JAYKXP010000008.1, from coordinate 760,989 downwards.
GCTCCGGACCGATGCGTACTACTGTGGCATCAAGAAATTAGACAGGTTTTATACAGTTAATTGTACACTATGATATGTAGAATGTGGGTCTTCTTCTTCTCTCTTCAATCAGTTCCGTGTTGCGCCGACAGTCGTCTCCGGTTCCTTAGTCCTCCTCGTCCGTAGGGGTATAGGGAAATGATCGCTGTCATTGCCCTCAGACTGGGCACGCGATTGCGACGGTGCCTTTGAACCAACATGTCCTGCTTCATCTGCCCGAGCCCTCTAATACCACTTGTATTTGGACCAATGGTATCCCTAGCAACAACCGGCTCGTAATCCGACTCTTCCTCTTCTTCCTCCTCTTCTTCCTCTTCCTCGTCATCGTCATACACCCGATGATTGGCCTGAGCAATTGCTGCCGCGATTTCAGCGCTTAGATTAGCTGCCCTGGCCTCTAGCGACTCATCGCCAGGAGGTATTGCTGGTTGAGTCTGAACACCCGAGTTGAGCAGGGCAGACAATACACTCTCAGCCAACGCTGGATCGTCCTCATCGTCCTCATCCTGGTCTAGGCCTCTTCCCTTGAAACTATACTTCCTATTCCAACTCGTTAGTATAACTAACCCAAAAAACACAGCTTTGGAACTCACAAGTTGGGATCCGGCTCCCAATTAGGATCGTGTGTTCGCATATGCTGAGTCAGAGTCGTACGTCGCGTGAACGTCTTTTCGCACTGCGGATCTTCACACTTGTACGGTCTCTTCCAGTATGCGTTCGACGATGGCGAGCCAGACTGCTAGAGTCACCAAACTGTTTCCCGCATCCAGGGTATTCACAACTATGAGGTTTTTCACCGGTGTGAACTCTGGCATGCACGTGTAAAGCGGATCTCTGTTATATATTGCTTAGTATCGGTCTAGATGCCGTATCGTAAACTATAAACTCACCTGGATAAAAGTCTTACCGCAGCCGTCGTGGCTGCATACAAAAGGACGTTCCCCAGTATGAATGCGCATGTGACGAATGAGGTCGCTGCGGCGAGTAAACGTCTTTTTGCACTGTGGCTGATCGCATATATGAACATGCTCGCTCTTCTCGGTAGCCCCGGCAGCGCCGTTTCGTGAACGCTTTCCTCCCTTTTTACTGGTAGAGGCGACAGGTGTAGCTGAAGTAGAAGGCGAATTTGCAAGAGAGCTACGATTGGAAGGTGCTAGAACAGGGGACGTATTGGATCCCGTGTTATTTCGTATACCAGGAAGGGATTGGGCTGTATGGTCAGCTTCAGGACCAAACTGGGCTGAGAGGTGCGTCAAGATGTCGGTAATGTCTGAAAACTCGGCAGATATGTTGACGTCCCAGTCGCGAGACCTATCAGGACGACTTGCTGTGATTGGTGTATCATGCCTTCTCTTCTTGCGCGCAGGCTCTTGTGACTCCTCTTCTGCCGTAAGTGAGTGAAATGAGGGAGCTGGACGTGTCGTTCTAGGTGTATGACCGTCCCGATATGCAGGGTCTCCGGATGCAACTGCATGAGCTCCAACGCGGCACGGCCTTCCGCATCTGGAGCCTGAGCAGCATTGAGTACGGCAGCAAGGTTGCTCAGGTATGCACCGTCCTCTGCTTCATGATTGTCGGATGCCTGCCGTTGCTGAGCTGCTGCAGTAAGAAGTGCGTTGGCTGCATGAGACTGAGTCTGTGATTGACTCTGGGTCAGGAGAGTAGCAAATTCGCGTCCAAAGAGTTCATCAGAGATTAATGAGTGATCGTTCTGGGATCTGGAATGTGAAGGGGAAGTGCTGGGGAAATGAGGCGACAAAGGTGATATTGAGGGTTCGGATAGGCGACTGGTGGAAGAATGCGCGTCATCGTTGGGACTATGAGGTGAATATGGTGAATTGTGGTCGTCGTCAATGGTATCGTTATGCATGACATCGGATAAGTCCAGCACAGGTTCTTCTGGGTCCATATTGAATGCAGTATCAGGGCTAGAGAGATGAAACAGGGTCAGAATAACCGAGAATAATGAAGCAAACTCACACCGACAAGAAGAGAAGAAGAAGAGACGGAATCGAGGAGAAGAGGAGACTGGGGACGTGATGGTTGAAAGGCAAGTTGTGGATCACTGCAAGGGATCATTTAGAAAGTGAATTGCCGTGAAAGACGCACGTGGTCAGTAATTTAGTGGCAGGGTAGCTAGGCAGGCAGCGCCTCTTGCTTGGTCTTAGCTTTCTCTCTCACACAGTTGATGGTCCTCGTCTCTCCTTTACAATGTCGTCCATGAACCCGTCAAATTATATTCCTTCAAAAATCGATTTAAAACCAAAGTATGTCTTCTTTTCTTTTTCCTTCTCTGGGTCGCCGGCTGCGGGTATAGCATTCGTCACACCTCCCGCCATTATTCAAATAGCTCCTTGAGTACCGTATTACTCTCATCCAGATTACATTATGTGGCTCAGCGGCTTTAGAGCCGTATATCCAGTCAATACTCCCTTGGGAAACCCTAGGGCATTCCGCACAGACCACTTTCATCATCACTTTCATCCAAATGCAACGTACACCAACACTGACCATCTCTCCACCTCAAAGGCGACACCATGGATACGCATTCTTCTTGTTCATACTAGGAACCTTATTTCCACCTTTTGGTGAGCTAAACTTTACTCTTGCTATGTCGTCGTATGCCCTGACTCGCGCCCCGCAGCCGTGGCAGCCAGGTTCGGAATCGGGACTGATTTTTGGATTAATTTATTGTTGACGATTTGTGGCTATATCCCTGGTAAGTCTATGCTTTCAAATTCAAAGCTCTGGTTATCTGACTTCTTCGACAGGACACGGACACAACTTTTACATTCAGGTACCTTTCACAGTCTCAAGAATCACCGCATTCGTCTCATCCGCACCCTATCTAGAACATACGAAACAACAAGAACCACGCTCGAACCCCAAAATGGGCACAAAAGTGGGGTCTTGTCGACACCTCTGAAATCCGACGTAAAGAGCGGAAATCTCAGTGGGCTAATCGTTACAAGGATCGTCTGCCTCATTCAACATTGGAAGGTCAAGCCTCTCGAAGAAGGACAAGTGGGACGCTCTACCGCTAGCATCTCATCGGATGGAATGGATGATCAGAGGAATCGCAACCAAGACGACGGTTTATGGCGTCCCGAGGATGAGCGCTACTACAATGCCAGCAACGATTCCAACTCGTCCGGTCGGTGGCACTATCCCGCCAACTTTGACGATGCTGTCGTGTCGGGAGGTTCTAAGAAGAGTAAGAAGAAGAAGGAAAAGAAGGATAGATGGGCAAGGACGGAGGATGCTTATAGTCTCTCAGAGCAAGCAGCAGCGGAAGAAGTCGAAGAAGAAGAAGAGACAGTCCGTGGGGACTAGCAGCATTGCTTCGACAACCGAAACTACTGAATTCCCAGAAGATCCAGAAGGCGGACTTTATGGTCCTGGTCCCAGGCGACCAGACGAGCCTGTCAATGGAGAGGCGGCGAGGGCCAAGGCTACTACCACGGATGACGTATTCAGTCACCAATTCTGAAGGATTCCATATTTATTCCATTTTGCACCGCACTCTACAGCTACCTTTACCTTTACTTTCATTCTATTTAGGTTATTACACGATTACCCAGAAATTCAGAAGATCCTATTGACGCATGATGGTATACAGACAGCCGTGAGATGATCTACATACATGATTGAGGTAAGTAATAGAAGGGAGGAAGGTCCGTTGTATGTACGTAGAAATTAGTTCAGATATTGCAGCTTCATCCACTCCTTGTCATTAGCATTAAAATCCACACCTTTACGCTTCCACCAACGTCTAGTGGCCTCGCCTCCTCCGATTGCATCTTCCAACGCTTCCTCTATGTCGCACATCCGATACTGCACTGGTAAACCCGACTTGTCCCACCACTCAAGAACTTCGGCTCGGTTGTGTCGAGTCGCTCCAGTCAAGGCATCTTGGATCAAAGATTAACTGCAATCCACTACCAAGCCACCACTGCAAAACGTCCACTCGGCCATGACAGCTCGCATGCTGTAGAGCATGTCGATCATATTTAAACTCCAACCCAGAGGTAGCCCACCACTCCAAAACCTCAACATGACCCGCTGTACTCGCCATATCCATAACCCTTCCAATCTTCAACGGCATACCCGTCACCAAAGACGTCTGTTTCCACCATTCCAACACCGCAATCTGATTCTTCGCACTAGCATACTCCAAAGCGGCTTCCGTGTACTCCAGCGGATGTCCGCAACTCTGCCACCAATCCAAAGACGCAATCTGCCCCGCACGGGAAGCGCTGTCTATCGCATCAGCAATGGAGCCTGGTTTCGGTTTCGGTACCAAGTCAGGGTGCTGTTCAAACCCGTGTTTCCACCAGGAAAGAACGGCTGTTCGACCATGGCGTGAAGCCCGTATGGGTATGATATCTCCCTGAAAAACGGAGAGAAAGATGTCGTGATGGTGAGATAGGAAAAACTCTAAAACGTTGACATAGCCAAAGCGAACGGCGACTTCGGCACCGTTCTTGGTTGGGGGGTTGGAGACGGGATCTGCGGCACGTATTAAAGAGACGTCACCGGTGATCATTGCGAGGTCTACGGGGGATGCTCGGGACCACTCTAGAGGTTTGGATAGAGCGGTGGGGACACCGATGGCTCTTGTTAGCTCCCAGTCACCGAGATGGTCGAGAATGACTGCGATAATCTCGATTGGAAGATCCCGGGTTTGTGTCTGTCGAGATTTTTGTTTTTGCCTCGACAAGGCCAAGTCGTTGGAATGGAAGAGAGATGTAGTGGGGGTGTTGGGGAAAGTGATAGGTGTGTAGATCATGGTTGGCTAGCCTTGAAGCAAGTTCGCAATCTGAGCCGGACGTTGGTAGGTTTCGCACCTTGAGAAAGAGTAGCAGCTCTGAGCGGCTTAGCTTTTGGTAAGCTTTTTTAACTGAATCTAAAGGAGAATAACCATCCTAGAATAAATTTTCTTGTAAGAATTCAACTTTTTAAAAGCTAAATGGTACTTACCGCCATACGGGAATGAGAAGGAATTGTTGGGAGAAAGGGACTCGTTGCACAGAGCGCAAGGAGAGCCCAATATGGTCTTTTATCAAGCTTCACAATGTGGGTAAAACGTGTGTTTACGTACCAGATCTAGGTTAGGGTCAGGGTCCTGCCTAGAGTAGGCGCCCAGATCTCTCAAACGTTCTTGGTTACGACCACCTCAATTCACATTTCCATACTCGAGTCTTGCTACCCTTAACGGTCTTAAAAAGCCAGCCAGCTTGGGAAAGTGTTTCTTGCAATTCTAAAGCGTGTTTTCTGGGTCATGATCACTGATGAAACAGCTCCGACAGATGACGGCAGTTTCATATGGTTCTGCAATATTATTATTTAGTATCAGCAATGCAGCTGGGACTTGAACTCTGACGACCATGCGGTTCTCGTTTTATGTTGCTATCCAGCTTGCACTGGCTGGTATATGCTTTGGCGCGAAACTAGTCAACTTCCAGCTCACTCAGCCGCCTATCGTTCCTCAAGACGCTAAACAGTGCACGGTCCAGGTTTTACAGCAAGTACCTTATCAATCCCTTTCTGGACATAACTGACAAGTTGTTCCGACAGGCGCGACTTTGCTTTTTCTTTTGGAAGGTGCGTAGACGGGTACAGAAACTTGAGACGTGATGAATGGGGCTTAATCTGTCGTTGCTAGTGCGGAGGTGGTACAACTAAAGTGAGTCAAAGCTTCGTAACGAATTGAAAAATCGATTGACAGGGTGATTGGTCTGTAGTCCTCCTACCGATTGTGGTCCTGCAGGGTCTTGGGCAGCAGTCACCCTCAATCTTACTGTGACTTCTAATGGCACTCAGTTTGACCGTTTGGGCATCTTCACGTTCCGCAATGTTGAAAGTAGGGTCGAATTCGAGAGAGAAAGTTACTCTGGCTGACCTTCTCAATCAAACAGTCTGGCGTACTTCTACTCCGGAACCGACTCGTGGGGATGGCATCATATGGACATATGTCAAAGACGTATCAAAATACATACCGTTGTTCGCAGAACCTGGCACCTTCATCTTCCAGCTGGACAATCTGATCCAGGAAGGTCTGGATGGGATCTATTCCAGTGGGTGCAATGTTCATGTGGACGCGGCGTTACTGAGCTTATTATAGCCGTCGTTCACGCTACATACTATGCATCTTCTCCGGCTGCGCCTCCTGCCAAGAAATCGAATCTCATCCTTCCCATATCAACTTTAGCAAATGATACGGGGAACGACGCATCGGTGCCACCTGCATTTTCCGTATGTCACTCGCCACTGTTCTACTGTTGATCATCAATGACCTGCTGTGGTAGTTGAATCTGACCTTCCCAAGAAACACTGTCCAAGTTTATGCTGAACTCTTCGCTTCCGGAAATGGGCAAGGAGGAATTTTGGGTATGTCGACTCTGTCGATCAAGTTCTAATTGTTGAAACGGCGATCAACAGTACAATAATGCTGCAAACGAATTTTTCTCGGACTTACCCGACGGAACCACTTTCCCTCAAGGACCTTTCCGAGAAGTACGTCTGCTCATTGATGGGCAACTTGCCGGGAGTGCATTCCCGTACATTACAGTATTCACCGGTGGATTTGCACCACCGCTGTGGAGGTATGATACGTCTCATCTATCTACAATAACAGCAAAAGTGCTGACACTCTAATTAGACCTATTTCTGCCTATGGTGCTCTAGATCTCCCGACCTACTTCTTGGATGTTACACCATTTGTTCCTCTCCTTGCTGATGGAAACCCACACAACTTCAGTCTTGATGTAGTTTCAGCTGAAGATGATCATGTCATCAACCAGAACTGGTTTGTCTCTGGATTGCTGCAGGTCATCACAGATGAAGTCTCCTGAACCAACCACTGGCAATATTACCCTCTACGATGTCCAACCGTTTGCAGAGACAAGTACAACGGGAACGGTTCAACGGCATCGAGGAAGTAGAGATCACGGTCAAAGCCACTCGCCAGTTGCACATTGAATCTACAGTTCGTCTCTGGAAGTGGCGTCACCACCAATGTGGTGTTTACGCAGGATCTGACTTTCTCCAACGTGCAAACGTACAAGGACAATGCTACCGTTCAGGTATGCTCTACATCGTTTTCGACTGCTGGTACTTTGCTGAGCATCCTTGAATCAGCTGTTGAGGCAAAGTACGAAGGGTACGGTTATTTCCAAGCATAACGATGCTGTTGTTGTCTCTGATTCATTCGACTATCCGTTCGATGTTGACTTCAAATTTCTTGGGTCCTGACCTCCGGAATTGTATGTTCCCAGTATTCATTGACTGCTTTCAAGGGCTGACTAGGATTTAGGGACAACATTCATCGACCATTCGTATAACCGCGCCGTTCAGCCCAGCCCATTAATCTTGGCTACTACAATTCAAAATCACCAACCGCATGTAAGTAGCATCCGCTTTGAAAATGCACGAAGCTAACAAAACTTGCTTCAGTTGCCTTCTTCCAATTACAGACTGGTGGTAACTTTGGTAACGGTACCAACAACAACACGTTCAGCTATTCTGATGCAGCTGGAAACACCTACAACCGCCGTGTCAATGCCGCGTTCAATAACATCACTCTAGATGTAGAAGGCGGCTCTCTCGCCAGCAGCGGCCTCCGCTCCGCAAGCCTCGACCCCCCGAGTGTCGACAGCGAACAAGCATACTTCGCCTTTGCTGGTGCGCATTTACCTGGTGGTTTGAAGGTACAGGTGGAAGTATAAAACACGCAATGTACGAACATTCTTTGGTGATCAATGCATCAATTTCGATTGGTTCCGTGGTTTGCTTGCTTCGTAGGAAGCATCAGATGCCGACCTCGCCTTTTTTTCTCGATCAACTTAGTTGCTGTTTCTTTCCCTCGGACTGCACATCACCATGTGGACGCAGCTTGATAAGTCCTTTTCCTTGCCATAAGTTCACACTGCTCTTCTCGAATCCCTTATAACACCGTTGGCTCCATACACGGTGTTGTTTCCCCTCCGTTCCATTCGTCATGCGTTGGGTATTAGTGGCTCTCGGTCTCCTGTTTACAAGCGTTCCTATTGCTTTCGGAGCTCGACTTGTTGATTTCCAGGTTGCCCAACCTCCGCCTGTACCTCAAGATGTGGAGCAATGTACCATTCAAATCCTACAGTCAGTCGTCTGACATGTTGATCGCCCGATTTGTTTCTCATTCAGTCGGGCTTTATTCAGGAGAGACTTCGCTTTTTCGTTTGGAATGTATGGAAACATCACACCTCTGATGAGATTACCTATAACCTTCAATTCCTAGGTCCGAGGTCGTGCAGTTCACGTAGGTTTATCGGCAACATTTCTTCCAAGTCTGGCTAACGTCTTCTTAGCCCTCCGACAGAGTGCGGCCCTGCAGGATCTTGGTCAGCGATAACACTCAACTTTACAGTCACGTCAAATGGAACCCAATTTGACCGGCTAGGGATTTTTACCTTCCAGAATGTCGAGAGTATGTCATTATGTACATCAATCTCGGTCTATAAGTCTAACTCTCGGAAATTATAGTTTGGCGAACATCTACGCCTGAACCGACGCGCGGGATGGCATTATTTGGACGTACATTAAGGATGTTACTCGCTACACTCCATTATTCGCGAAGCCAGGTACATTCATCTTGCAGCTCGATAATTTGATTCAGGAAGGGTTGGATGGGGTGTATTCAAGTAAGCATTGTCACGCTCGCATTCGTTCCGGCTGAACGGCAGTTATTTGGCAGCGGTTCTACATGCTACTTTCTTTAGCTCGTCGTCGGCGGCACCCACTGCAAAACAGGCCGATGCAATATTCCCGTTATCCACTTTTGCCAATGATACAGGGAATGACGCTTCAGTGCCACCAGGGTTCTCCGTAAGGGATTCGTCGTTTCATTGTCAAGCCACGTTATTGACCAGTGGCGCCCAAGATCAATGTCACCCTTCCTCAAAATGCCGTCGAGGTCTATGCTGAATTGTATGCATCGGGGAATGGTGAAGAGGAGTTTTGGGTACGCTCTTGGATTCTCGTCATAACGTTCGCCTCTCTCATCGCCGGACAAGTATTCCAATGCTCCCAATGAGTTCCTTGGATCGCTACCAAATGGTGTGACTCTAGGTCAAGGACCATTCCGCGAAGTACGGCTTCTTGTCGATGGAATGGTTGCAGGGGTAGCGTTCCCCTATGCTGTTCTGTTCACCGGTGCTATCTCACCCGCTGCATGGAGGTAAGTCAGTGTTAATTGTCACTGACGAGAATTAATCCTCGAGGCGAACCAGACCGATAACGTCCTATGGTGAACCCCTCTCTTTCAGACATTTTTCCGCCGGTAGCTTAACATTTCTCTCAGGTGCTGTGGACTTACCCACATATTTCCTCGATTTGACGCCGTTCGTTCCACTTCTAACCGACGGACAGCCACACAACTTTACCATCGATGTAGCATCGGCGGAGGACGATCATACGACCCTGCAAAATTGGTTTGTTTCTGGAGTTTTACAGGTGTTAGTGGACTCTTCATCCGAGCGCACCACTGGGAACATTACATCCTATACTGCTGAGCCATTTGCGGACTCGAACGCGGTTGCTGACATCGAAGGAAGAGACGTCATTATCACTGTCACCGCTAGTCGCCAAATTCACATCGAGGCTGATATTTTGAGCGGGTCGGGTGTAGCTACCCACGCCGTCTGGTCCCAAGATCTGCAGTATGAGAATGTCCAGTCATACTTGGATAACGCATCGACTCAGGTACGTAGTCATGCGTTCGATAACTATCGAAGACTCTAAACGCCTACTCGACAGAACATCAAGCAAGTCTCTACTGGGACAGTGAGGTCGACACACAATGATAGTCCCGTAGTCACCGACGTATTCTCCTACCCTCTCGTCATTAACCTTACCAATAGTGAGTTGGACAGCGTTAGTTTTTTCAAAGAGCTCATTAAGAAATTGCAGCCCTTTTCCTTACCGACCACTCGTATGACCGAGAATTGCTCCCTGCGCCGTTTATCCTCGGTTCTACCATTCACTCCCATCAGCTGGCAGGCGGGTTTATTTTGTTCTTGCTATCTCAGGGAAGCTTAATTTCATCCTACAGGAACAACGTCTTCGGGAAGCACTAATAACAACACGTTCTCGTACAGCGACACTGCTGGAAACACTTACGAACGTCAAGTCAATGCTTCGAGGAATGTCATCACCTTGAATGAGGAGAGCGGAAATCTCGCGCCTGCACCTGCTCTACTTGAGCCGCCCGCCTCCCAAGTTGATAGTGAAGGTGACTTCGCACCGGCAAGACTTCCCGGAGGTCGTCGTATTCAGGTATAGAGCATTGTACAGTTGCTTAGGCTACGGTACCATATGTACCACCAAGATATACAAGATACATTGTTGTGTAGTCACCTACACTAAAAATCGACCTCTTCCCCAAAACTCTTCGCTATCGCTCTAATTGTATGTCGTGCCATCATAAGTTCAACTGCATCTATATCCGTCCCTCTCAACTCTTCGTCCTCGCTGTCTTCGTCTGATCCATCGTTTAGTGCTGTAAAATCCTTCACCGATCCAGTTTGCCAGAAATCACCAGCCACCTGCGTAGTCACTAACTGGACACCGATGCCATTGCTTATACGACTCTGTATCATTGCGAACTTCCCAGGATTGTTCCGTGCTCGTTCGATGAGGGCGTCAGTACGTGCCTCAGCGCTAGGAAAGGAACCAGAATCGATCTCTCCGAGCATCTTTTCGTAATCTTCCAGACGGGAAAGGGTGAACTTGGCGGGAACTTTGCAGTAATTGATACAAATAATCAAGTCGTGTAACTTGACACCCGGGAATTCGGATTTCGCCAGACGTTGTAAATGAGGGAGGATGGATGGCGGGCATCTCGGACAGCAACGTCGTGAAAGAACGCTACACATTATTTCAGTAACTTCCGCAATAGTGGCTTGAATGCACTTACCACTATCACTTTTTGATATAGGCTGATTCTTGCCCTCTGTAACACATGATTAGGATGTTGAGAAGGTAATAAGGTATGTGCATACCTCGACGCTCCTGTATCTTCAACTTGCACATTTGTTTATGTCCTCCTTCCTTCCATGCGATTGTCTGGCACTCTTTGGAGCAGTAGAGGGTTGTACCACAACCGGAGCACTTTTGGAAATTGTTCTTGTCATCAGCTTTCTGGCACTGGAGGATGACGCCAGTCATGAGTATTTTGCATCGGCGAGGACAGGTTGCCACTTCGTACCTTCACATTGTCGCAAAAAAGCCTTTTATGTTTCATAACTGTTTCCGTCATCAAGCGTTCTAGCGCGAGCTCGTGAAAATCAACATAGACATCTTTGAGAGGGCTCTTGAGGACGCGAGATTTATGGGGTTCTTGATCGAGTACCCTCATAGTCCTAAATCCGAAGTGTTAGTGAACCAGGTATAAACGCTTTGGCCACGACATACCGATCGATAGCCCGAATGACAGATCGGAAGACTGTATACCGCGATAGTATATCAGAGACTATACGTTTGAACGCCTCCTGATCTACTGGATGCATTTGATTGTAATATGGGCTAGCATCTACCCAAGCAATCAACAAACCAGCGTTTAAACGACTGTACGATCCAGGAGAACCCATCTGTGGACTCTAAGAAGTTCGATAGATAGCCCATTGCGCTGCAGAATGTGTCCAAAAACTGTGGATCGCAACTGGGCCCGTTGAGCATTTTGGACAACGTCAAAGCCAGCTTGGTCGCCACTGCCACCATGTTTTCGCTGAGGAACGCATTTCGAAGTGGGTGCTTATTCTGGCGTGATAAATGACCAATGAGATCAAGATAGATAGAAACACGAATGGGGTGCATTTGAGGTGCGTTGATGGCGGTCTTGAGACGAGACATTGCCATTTGTGCGACCTTTGTGGGATCTCCGCCGCAAGCTTTGAGTGCACGGATCCGTGCAATCGTCTATATTGTCAAAAAGCATAGCGTCAAAACACGCAGAGGCCGAGGGTATATCCAAAATCGATGGAACTGCCTTGAGATTTGCGTCTTCGTGGATCCATAGCTGTGCGGCAATTTCTATCGTCCCATTGGTTTTGGCCATTGCAATTCGGACAGGATCTGTGCGTGATATGGAGTACCAGCATGCAGTGATCGCGTCTGAAGTTATGCGGATAGACTCTGGTGTTGCATCCTTGGACTGAACGCGTGACCAGACCATGTACACGCTCCATTTGAAGATGCTTGGCCACCCTTGCAGAAGGAGGTCTTCGTAGGGATGTCCATCTCGAAGTATATTTGATAACTTTGATAGCCCAACCAAGGCCATGAATGCCCGATCGCCGTCTGAGTTGCGTTCGTACACTCTGCGGGAATTGTCGCGGGGTGGTTCAGCGCGAGTAAGTTGGTGGAGGAACACGTCAATCAACCCCATTTCAAGCATTTCTGGAAACTAAGAGATGATTGGTACTCAGATATCACGAACCCAATAGAGGGCACCTCACCTGAAGCCACATATTTGCTAAATCTCTAAGTGCGATGAGGTCTCCTTTGCGAGCATTATCCATGTACTGTGGGGTAGATTGAGATGTTGTTCTTGAAGAAAAAACTTCAGAAAATACCTTTTTCTTGTTCCTTCCTATGTCAGTGAGCACTTTATTCAATTGAGCTGCGTTCATCACGTTCATGGTTGCCAAAAATCCGAGTACAGAAGAAAATCCTGCGCGAGAGCGAGCGCCTAAGAATATGCGCAACGACCGGCGTTTGCCGACTTCTGTCTGCATCTCTACTTGCCAGTGCCAGCTTCGCCTCTTCCGTGCGGCTGTTACAACATTACTATCTCCTTCCGAGCGTGCATGTAACAGCCTTGGACAGGTTCTTTTATCCGTGACATGGACGTTGTTCCGCTCCTTGAAACTCGTCATCCACCATGACCACTCTAACCGAGAAAACCATCCTCGTTACTGGCGCAACTGGGCGACAAGGAAAAGCCTTTATCTCTGGCATTCTCTCTGAAGAAAGTGCGAGCGAGTCCCGGTTTCACGTACTTGCACTCACCAGGACATCTTCTCAACCCATGCACGAGAACTCGCGGCCCAACATCCGAATCGTGTTACCATCGTCGAAGGAGACCTCGACTCTGCAGATACAATTCGGAAGGTGTTTGAGGATGCGAAGAAGGAGGGAAGAACGATATGGGGCGTTTTTTGTGTTTTAGCGTTTCCAGGGCTGGGGGCAGATGCCGATGGCGAGGAAAAGCAGGGAAAGATGGTCGCCGACTTGTCACTAGAATATGGGGTTTCCCATTTCGTGTTCTCATCCGTCGAGCGAGGTGGAGAAGGATTTGACGCTACCATGATGGGTGATCGTTTGGCAAAGATCAACATCGAGAAGCACGTCAAGCATTTGGGCGCTCAGGGCCTGAATTGGACCATCCTTCGGCCAGGGTTCTTCATGGAGAATTATGAAGGTTTTATCGGCCGTATAACCTTTGGTGTACTCAAGGCGGGATTAAAGCCTTCGACGACAGTACAAATAATCGGGGTCAAAGATATTGGGCTCGTTGCTGCTGGCGTGTTTAGGGACCCTATCGCATTCCATTCTCAGATCCTGGTGGTCGTTGCCGAGGCCTCTACCATGTCACAACAAGAGGCGGCATACAAATCCGCTAGAGGTCGTGATATTCCATCAATCCCAGCAGTATTCGCCCGTGGGTTGATCGCTATGAACAGTCACACGAAGCAGCTTATTATGGAAATGGAACGGGTTCATCGAGTTCATTCGTCACCAGAAGGTGCCGAAGAATACCACCTGCAATGGGAAGCCGCGAAAAGGGCGCATCCCAATATGATGTCCTTTGAGAAATGGGCTCAACAGGACAACGTTGAAGCGAGAGGGAACGATTGGAATGGAATTTCTTTAGGAAAGCTGTTGCGGGGGAGGCAGTAGGAGCGCGGTCACTTCCCAAGGACTCCCTTCTTTTAATTGTAAACCTGGCTCAAACCAGGGACTGGGTAACATGGGGTTCACCTTTTATATACACAGCTGTCTTTCGGCGTATACTATGATTAACCTAGTCCCTTGATCTTCGAGGAGTAATTATATCTTTCGAAAATTTGCTACTAATCAGCTTGTAAACTTGCTCATTGCTCAGACCATGGAAGAGAAAAGAGGCTGATTCCTCGGGTGTCCGAATACCCGCACCAAGCGGCGTTTGTGGCTCAGACAAGCACGGAAAAGGCGCTGTCCATGATCCGGTGTAATTTCGATGCACTCTTCCTCTTCTTCCACCAGGTTGCTATTGCGAACAACGACGACAAAGCCCTCTTCGAGGCCATTGGCGGCGACCAGGAGGGCTTTTAATTCATCTAGAACATCTATCAATGCTACACGATACCCGGCAGCTACTAGACGACGGGGAGAGGCTACCCTCGCAGCCCAAGCCGATAGTAGATTAGATTCGGTCCTGGCGACCGCAAAGCTGGACTCTTCGTCAATGAGGAAGACTGAGCATCTCAGTACGTCTGTTTTAGTTCAAATACTTGGCTTTTTTCCTGAAACTTGGGCTATAGCACCACTACAACAGTACCAACGTCTCATCGACTCTGGTGCACTACGAGGAGACGAACACCAAACCAGGATAATTCAGAAGCTCCAGCATCTGCATGACCAACTAATCAACTATACACCTCCAGCTATACCAGCAGATACACCATCTAATTCTATCGTGCGTTGCAGTACCATTTGCTTTGATGACTCACCGGCTGACTTGATTTCAGTTTTCTCGTCTTTTTTCATCTCAACCGGCGGAACCAACTACTTTTTCTCCACCTCCTGATGCTCCAAAGGGACTATACCTCTACGGAGATGTCGGTACTGGCAAGACGATGCTCATGGACTTATTCTACTCTACACTCCCTCCAAATATCACACGGAAACGAAGAGTTCATTTCCATGCATTCATGATAGACGTTCATAAACGTTTGCACGCGGCCAAGCTTGCGATGGGATACAAGGGAGGCGATCCAATTGCCCCAGTAGCCAGAGATTTGGCACGAGAAGCCTCCGTCCTGTGCTTTGACGAGTTCCAGGTGACGGACATTGCGGATGCGATGATTCTGCGCAGGCTACTAGAGGGGTTATTGGGATATGGAGTTATCTGCGTATTGACCTCCAAGTGAGTAAATCCAGCTATCTTGGCGTTCACAGGCTCTCAATTCATTCCAGCCGTCATCCAGATGAACTATACAAGAACGGTATCCAGAGATCCAGCTTTGTACCCGCCATAGAGCTCCTCAAAACTCACTTTGACGTTACGGATTTGGATTCTGGTACTGATTACCGAAGAATACCTCGTGCACTATCAAAGGTCTACTACTCGCCCCTCACACCGGAGAATAAGGCCGAGTTCAACAAGCTATTCGACTCTTTTACTTCAGACCCACGCGACCCACCTATTACTAATAGGAAACTGAAGATCTGGGGACGAGAGTTGAAGGTACCAGAAAGCACGAGCACCGTAGCGAGGTTCAAGTTCGAGGAACTTTGCGGGCAGCCGTTGAGCGCAGCGGACTATCTGGAAGTGACTAGATGTTTCAAGACTGTGTTTATCGAGGGTATACCCAAGATGGGAATGGATAGGAAGGACTTGGCGAGAAGGTTTATTACGTTCATAGATGCATGCTACGAGAGCAAGGTGCGTTCAAGTGACTTTTCTTGTATTTCAATCGCCATAACTGAAGACTTTTTCCATCAGACCAAGCTCTTTGTGTCAAGTGAAGTTCCTATTACGCAAGTATTTGCGGGAGACTCTGGGTCTACGGACAAGCCGATCACAGACCACATGAGGAGTGTGATGGATGACCTGGTTTGTGTTTTCTTCGCCTTCCTGATATACAATGTTGAATCTCCTGGTCTTAGGGTATAGCTCAAGACGTCGTTGGAGCAAGCTCGATGTTCACTGGTGAAGAGGAAGTGTTCGCATTCGCCCGAGCTTGCTCTAGACTTGTTCAGATGGGTAGTAAAGAGTGGGCAGAGACCGCAGGCCTCTAAGAGTAGTAATTTTCGTCAGATGTATATATCGTACATGCAAACCAGATTCTGTACAGGCTAGTATTATGATGAGCTCGTTGAAGAGTGAGAGATATAGGTAAACTAATCCCCTACGATGAGAGTTGAATCGATACAGTATATGATATACATCTAGATGCGCGTGTTTCCAAAATCAATGAGAAATAGTCGTTGAAGGACTCTTTCTATGCCAACCAAACCTGGTCGTTGAAGACCAAATATGAACCAACCCTTGAGTAACTTAGAAAAGACCCAGTGGACGACCAGTCTCGGAATCGAGGTCAACTTCCCAGAAACCTACAGGGTTCGGTGAGTAATAAGATTAAGACTCGCGAGCAGAAAAAAACCAACCTGGACGTGTTCCGAGACCTGGCATCGTCTGCATGTCGCCAAGGATAGGGTATAAGAAGCCAGCTCCAGCAGAGAGTCTGACTGAGCGAATGGGTATCGTGAATCCTGCACAAGTCGCATGTCAGACACGGAAACTCAATTAAGGGCAGATATACGAACCTGTTGGGACTCCTTTGAGTTTTGGATCGTGAGAGAACGAGTACTGAGTCTTTGCCATGCAGACTACACAAAGGGTCAGGGCCAATAGAACGAAAGACAGCTCATTAGCTTACTGGGTAGCTTGCCGTAGCCTTGACGAGTGTAGGTCTCAACTTGCTTTTGAGCCATCTCGCTCAACTCGATACCGTCAGCACCATATCTGCTTGGAAATGATTTCGATCTTCTCCGCGATAGGAAGGTCAAGGTCGTAGAGGAACTTGAAGCCAGAAGGTCCCTCGCATGTTGCAACAACAGCGTCAGCTAACGCACGGGCTCCAGCACCACCCTCAGCCCAGTGGTTACTGACAACGGCAGCGTCAGCACCTCCAGCCAATGCCTCTTCACGAACAAGGGCGAGTTCGGCAGGTGTGTCGGAGCTATGGAGACGTAAGCCACACTAATACATTCAAACGGAGATTGACGTACGCAAATTGGTTGATGGCGACAATAACCTTGACGCCGAATTTACGACTGTTCTTGATGTGTTGAACCAAGTTCTTGCAACCCTCCTTGAGAATCTCGAGGTTCTCCTTGGTGTACGTGTCATGCAAAGGTTTTCCTGGTGTGACATCTGGTCCTCCACCGTGCATCTTCAACGCACGAGTCGTTGCAACAATAACAGTGGCATCTGGCTTGAGCCCACTGACACGGCACTTAATGTTGCAGAACTTCTCCATACCCATATCGGCACCGAAAGCCTCCTTCGGTGAGAACGTATCCCACACGCTCAGGGCCATCGCCTTCTTCAGTACCTGCGAGCTTGAGTGCAACGCGGTCTGCGAGGATAGAAGAGTTTCCGTGGGCAATGTTGGCGAAAGGACCTGCGTGGACGAAGACGGGTGTGCCCTGCAACGATATCAGCGAAACGTTCAGACCATCCGACAGATGAAAGAGCTCACCTGAAGGGTCTGCATGAGATTAGGCTTGATAGCATCCTTAAGCAGAACTGCCAAAGCACCCGATACACCAACATCATCCGCAGTAATAGGTTCACCCTGTTTACTCGTCGCAACAACCATAGCACCAAGTCTCTGCTTCATATCCTCCAACCCAGTAGTCAAAGCCAAAACCGCCATACATTCACTCGCCACAGCAATGTCAAAGCCCGTGACACGCGTGTGGCCTTGTTCCGTCGGATTCTGACCGATAGTGATCTTGCGGAGGTGACGGTCATTAACGTCGATAACCGCGGTTCCAGGTGATCGTTTCTGGGTCGACATCGAGTCTAGCGAAACGGGTAATCTCTTCTGGGGTCAGATCATCGGGGTTGGTCTTGTCAATTCCAAGCTTCTTGAGGCGCTTGAACATCAAAGGTGCGAATTCACGCTTGCCCTTCTTTGTAGGACAAGTCTGCTGTACAAAGCCTGCATGCGGGGTGTCAACCTTTCCATCACGGCGAACTGAGATAATTGAGGGTACTATACCTTGTCGGATTGGGTAGCTTCATGGAACATACGGGCGTCGAGAGCAGCAGCTAAACCAAGAATGTAAAGAAGCGAATACGCCGATAGGATATCGAATCCTTACCCAAAGGTTATTAGCCGCAGTAACTGCATGGATATCTCCAGTCAAGTGCAAGTTGAACTGAATAGGATACATATCAAATGTAATTCATAACTCGGAGTGTAGGACATACCTCGTCCATAGGAATGACCTGACTATATCCACCACCAGCGGCGCCACCTTTGATACCAAAGGTAGGTCCTTGACTAGGTTGACGGACGCATGCAAAGGCGGGACGCCCAAGTTCAGCTCCGAGAGCTTGGGCGAGACCAATAGTTGTAGTAGACTTTCCTTCACCGAGAGGTGTAGGGGTGATTACTATAATTATTATCAGCGTGCGAAGGGACAACCACCGAACGAATCAACACACCCCGAAATGACAATGTACTTTCCGTCCGTCCGATGTTCTAAACGTTTCAGAACACTGAGATCCACCTTGGCCTTGTACTTTCCATAACTCTCTAGTTCATCTGGAAGCAAACCATCTCATGTGCCAGAACCGTGACAGGTTTAGGCGTCTGAGCCATAGCAATGTCGATATCACTAGGAACCTTTTCCAGAATGTCGAGTTTGAGGAGGTACAACTTTTCTTTGTCGCGACTGTTCCCAAAGTCTCTCAGCAGACTTGAGAGTGTTTTCCATTAGCATAGCCACGGTCATGGGACCTACGCCGCCTGGAACAGGGGTGATGTGCGACGCGACTTTGAATGCAGTAGAGTATTCCACATCCCCAACGAGCCTCTGTCCCGATTTCTTGGTAGAATCTGGCAATAACAACGAGTATTGATGAGAACCATATCGCTACACATGCAACAAACTCAAACCATACCTGGCACGTAATTAATACCAACATCGATTACCACGGCACCTGGTTTGATCCAAGAGCCTTTGACGAATTCCGGTTTACCAATAGCCGAGACAAGGATGTCCGCTTCTTTAATCTGAATGAATACACGTATTGTGAGAGTATGTTAAACACGAGGAGACGGAGAAGTTCTTACGATTTGTTCGATGTTTTGGGTCCGACTATGGCACTGAGTAACTGTTGCATCGCGATTGCGGAGCATGTAGGCCACTGGGCTACCGACGATATCACTGCGACCCAGGACGACAGCGTTTGTGCCAGCGATTGACTTTCCCGGTGGACTCGATGAGTCTTATCACAGCAGAAGGTGTGCAAGGGGTGAATAGAGGAACTGAAGCACGGGATGACAAGTGACCAATGTTGTACGCATGGAATCTGAGGATAGTCAATCAATGATCTGTATCGATATGGAATGAAGAACAAAACAACACACCCATCTACATCCTTCTCTGGACTAACCGCTTCAGTGACCAATCTTTCGCCTTCAGGTGTGACGTGGTCTCCAAGAGGCAATTGAACGAGAATACCGCTGACTGTATCGTCATCATTGAGAGTTCTGACGACTTGGACGATTTCATCGACAGTAGCTTCTGCACGGAGAGGAACGTGACGATATTTGATGCCAACTTCTTGCGCAGCCTTGGCTTTCATACGAACATAGGTTGAAGAATCGGGGCGTTCACCAGCTTGAACGATGACTAGCTGAGGTTGGAAACGAGGGAATTGGGCCTTGAACGATTTGATTCGAGAAGCTACGTTCTCGCGAATAGATCTGAATATCGAGTCGTGAGACAAGAGTTGAAAAGAAAAAAAACTGGAGAGCACGTACTGTGCAATTGCATTGCCGTCAATCTTATTCCCAAGGGAAGACTGGTCGGCCATGGGAGTAGAGGATAGGAAGCGAGCGGGAGCAGGGCCATGCTTGATAGAGATACGGAGTCCCGTGGTGCATGCGGCAATTTTATTGATTACACTTTTTTGGCGGCTTTGGTAAAGGCAGAATCTGTGAAATTTCAGTGACATTTTTTGAAAGAAAAAAAGCTGAAAAAAACATTCAAAAGTCTCTTTTTAAATGGTCTTCCACGTATACCTTTCTTTTTAACTTGTTCTCTTTGAGCAACGTTCTTCCGCTGACTCGACTCTTGTAGCCGCAATTTCGGCATAGAATCGGGTTTTCCCTCCTACTCCGTGGGAACTTTTCAAAAATTCTGAGGTCTTCGGCTCATCTCTTTTGCTCGTCTCTTTCTCTCTTTCTTTCTCTTCAATGAACTCGGCACCCCTTCGTCAACTAGTCCGCTCATGTACGACTTCATTGTCGTCCAGGACGCTGGCTCGTCCTTCTCTCGTTGCTCGTCCTGCCTTTTCTTCTTCCCAATTCACTCGTCGGAATTACTCTGAAGGCACATCATCGCCTGACCAGTCAGCAGAGAAGAAAGAGCAACCAAAGGATCAGCAAAAGGAAGACGGTGACAAGGCGCCATGTCCTGAAACTCTAGAGTTGAAGGAAAAGCTCAAAGCAAAAGAAACGGAAGCTACGGATTTAATGGTACGTTTTTCTCGTTTTCTCTATTTCGTACATAGTGTTTAATACTCTCGCCAGGGCCGCCTTCGATATCTCCAAGCAGACTTTGTCAACCTCCAACGCAATTCTGCCAGAGAAAAGGAGCAAACACGCGACTATGCCATCTCCCGGTTCGCTTCCGACCTGCTAGAGACAGTCGACGTTCTTTCACTAGCTCTCAAATCCGTTCCTGCTTCAGCCCTTCCATCACCAGACACATCTTCCTCTACCCAAACCTCCGAAACAAAAACACCCCAAACATACCTCGCAGAACTCCATCACGGAGTCGAGATGACCCAACGACAACTCCTCCAAACTCTCTTCAAATACCACGTCAAACCATTTGATCCGACTGGGGACAAATTCGACCCCAACAGACATGAGGCTCTCTACCAGGCTCCAATACCCGGTAAAGAGCCAGGTACGGTGATAGATTGCCAAAAGGTTGGATATATGATAAAAGACCGGGTGTTGAGGGCAGCTCAGGTTGGGGTTGCGCAGGAGACACAGTCATGATAGTGACGTGCTAGTGCTAGCGACTAGTTTACGGTTTATTAGAGTGGTGGTGGATGTAATCTGTATTCACAGGATGGACCGTCGAGCATGATGTAGACCCTTTTTACGATAATTACTGTTAATCAACGAATCTCTACTCCAAAGTCTTGTTTTAAGCGTGAAATGACTTGGTGTTGTACTGCGTTTGCTTCTCGTTGGAAAGGACCTAGAGCGTGTTTAGACCGAGGACACCAACTTGAAAGGTAAATTACGCACCTGTCCATTGAACGGTAGTTGATGCGGTAACATAAACTCGTTCTTTGCGTCTTGGGATGAACAAAGTGGTCGACCTGAAACAAGCTTTAGTGACCAGTCAATAACACAAGTGAACACTTACTCGTTTCACGTCTTCGACCAAGTCGCCAGCAACATCACGCACCAAGTCACAGAAATCATTTTCATGAAGCTCAGTTCCCTGGGCTGTCCAGAAACTGACGTCCTTGTAGCACGCAGGATACTTTGAATACGGCTTGAACGTTGTAATTTCTCCAGGCTTGAACTGAGAAAGGAACCTCGGATCCGTAGACCAGAACAGTCGAATATCCGGAATAGAGTAAAGCACCATAGCCATACGTTCCAAGCCCTAATCCAAATGCCCAACCAATTTTATCTTGTATACCTGTAAAAAAAAGCGCGTTTAGATAGATTCAAGACGCGTAAAAAGAGTACTTTACCAGAAGTATCCAGCGTCGTTTGCTTAACTACACCACTTCCAAGAATCTCCAGCCATTTCCCGCGGAAAAACACTTCCACCTCAAAACTCGGACTCGTAAACGGGAAATACGCCTCTATCCACCTCACCCTCAACGGCCTCTTCCTGTACCAACCCACCAAACAACTTGAGAATCAAGCTATTCAACGACAACTTTAGATTCTTTGTCACCAACTCTGCATAAACAGGATCATGTCCCTCCTGAACCGGATTCACTGCCGAAATATGCGGCACATCCTCAATAACAATATTCGACATCTCCAAATGCCTCTTCAACCTCTCATTATCCTCCTCCACCTCTTTCATCCCCTGCGTCGAAGCATCAAACAACTTCGCAGCATCCACTTGGTGAAAAACCGGGTAATGCGAACCGTCGATTTCGTCTCGACGGTATACGTCTGCTGTTAATAGCCATTTGTCTCTATTTTGTTTGAATATTCTCGACTTCGTGTGCGGTACCGTGCGTGCGAAGCATGAGGTTTTTGTTGATGTAGTAGCTGTCTGTTACTGAGCGACCGGGGTGGTCTGCTGGGAAGGAGAGTTCGTCAAAGTTTTTGTAGGGGGTAACTAGAGGTGAGAGGGAGGAGATGTGTGAAAAGTCTGGCCAGTGGGATTCGATGAGAGTGCGGAGGGTGCATAGTGGATGACCTGGTTGAGTGTGTAGGCGGAGTGGGAGTTTGGAAATGATTGAGGGTGTTATGTTGGTTATTTGGTCTGTGGGATAGTGTTGGCCTAGTATTTCTATAGTTGAAGGGTATTTAGTGCCAACACTGTAGCTGCGACGCCAAAGACATCTTGGTGCTGAATAAAGTCTGAGCATGAGAATGGCAAAGTCTAAGAGGTAAATTCCGGAAAGTCGCGTCGCGCGTCTGAATTCTCGTCACTGGTCGTAAATTACTACTCTACTACTGTATCAATTGCAATGCAAAATGTTCAATGCTCGTCTACATATGTGCAAAAGTTCAATCTTCCCAAACATTCACCACCTCTGATTGGTGTGTCATTATTGCAACGTCTTTTCGAATAGGGTTAATTCGTGGATACACAAACTGAAGGAATGTTAGCTTTGGTATGTCGAGGTATAGAACCACTCACTCCTTCGTTGTATTCGTTCATAACCTCTGCTGCGAGAACCTCCTTGTCTTTAAGCAATTGTGTATAGTAGGTGACTGTCACATTCAACTAAAAGACCAGCGTCAGTACCAGTGGTGAACAGAAGCCGAAATAACACTTGCTTGTAGCCCAACAATGCCCATAAGCAAGATCATAATAATCCAATTCGAAGAGCTCGTTCCCATCCACAGCAGAGCATGTGCAGGAGAATAAATATTGAACAGCGTCAACTCGAGTTCACCAGGGGTCCAAACCTCGAGCTGCTGCACTCTAGAGGCTTTCCTTGCACCATTACCGTTCTTTGGTAGTGGCTTCATACCTAAAAGGAACCGCCAAAACGAGATGAACGCGCGCCATGCACCGGAACGAAGACGTGTCATCAATGGTGGGATTTCCAATGGCTCAAAGTCGAGCTCTGCATTAACAAACTTGGCATTGGGAGAATTGATGGGGTCTGTTTTGCGGTGTAGACGGTAGAGTCTGATTCGTGTAAAGGCGTAGATGGCGTTCATGACAGAGATGCCCAAGAGAAGGATTGTCATTGGTATCGTCTTTGAGGTAATCAGCGTTTTGTGTGGTGGATATAGCAGGCTAACGACGCACCCAATCAAACCACGAGCTTCCCTCACTATCTCGTATCATATTATTCCACTCCGAATCTGGTCCACGCATGGAACGCGATTGACTTATTCGGAACACATAGATGGATAAAGTGCAATAGACCGCCGAGCACGGCTGCAGACGTCTTTGATGTTGGTAGAGGCACGTTATGAGGAAACAACGCGATTTCGAATGCAATTCGAGAAGGTATTGACTTGACTCTATATTGATTGACGCGTGAACAAGAAAAAAGACATGAAAAGTGAAAGGATTTGAATTACTTTTCGACAAAACCCTTTTTGCGAATTACTGCTTTTCGTGCAGGGTGTTCCTGTGGCTGAAGCACTTGTGCTTTTCCTTCCTGGGGTCGCATAAGGAGCTGGTCTTCTGAGTCTTGCTGCTTCCCAGTCGAAAGGTATTGAAGAAGAAATTGAAGGTGTACTAGCTGGAGATTGATGAACACCTATAGATTGACGAGGACGAGGTTTTGGGGTTACTGGCTGAGCTGGAGAACCGGCAGCAGCAGCATTACTTTGTGCGAGACGCCTGAGTGCCATGTCGTGAGCGTATGCAGCAGACAACTGTTTGCACACCAAGCTGCCTCGTGTGACCGCGTGTGACACCGCCTGTCGAGACAATGAATAGTCACACCTGTGACACTGAGTCACAATAGAATCGCGTTGCCACGTGGTGGCCTCGTGTAGGATCACGTGTCATGTTGAAGTTGCTGAAATAGGCAAGCATTTTGGCCCAAGTTGAACCCCAAATTTACATCTTGTTGCGTTACCTCCATCATCTCCTTCTTCAACGACCTGTCCCCCTTGACCAGCTACGAATCTGTCGCGCTCACACCGTAAAGAATCCCTCACCACGTCCATCCTACGTCCAACGACTGCTACCTCCTTGTCGCCCAGCTCCTCAATTAGGTATCGTCACTTTTTTCAGGTGTTTTTTGGGGGAAAATTAAAAAAAGTTTATGTTTCTTTTAGCGTCAGGATGGCTCACCCAACGTCTTCTTCTCATCATGATGAGCACCGTCGTCACCGTAGCGAAAGGGAAAGGTCTTCTTCTCACCACCACCACCGAACAATTTCTTCAACCACTCTCCTTCTCGTCCTATCCCTAGTGCTAGCATTGCTAGCAGTACTGCTCTCATTCAACTCCAACAACTCGCCTTTTGGTAACCCGGAAGGTGGTGAAGGAGGAAACCAAAATAGTGTCTGGGGCTACCTTACACCAAAGCGAACCAAGGAACTCATCGCTCGTGAAAGCGCAGTTGCCCTACGTGAAGCTGAGGTAGCTCGACGTGAGGCCGAGCTTCTCGCCGGTGCCCCAGGTGGTGTTATTCCTTCACCGTCTCCGGTTCTCTGCCCACCTTGTCAGGCCGCAACGACCGTCGAAACTATCACCGGACCCATTCAAACCGTGATCAAGGAGATTGTCAAGGAAGACTCACTCGCACCTCCCGGCTGGGCCAGCCCTCGTATCGACGAGATTCTGGACCGGGAGCTCAAGGTTGCTGAAAGAGAAAGAGAAATTGGCAAACGTGAAGAAAACATTAACCGTAGGGAGCATGATGCCTCTCGTCGTGAATCTTGGATCATGGAGCAATTAATGTAAGGGATCATGGTTTCCTCTGGACGCGCTCATCAACTCATCTCTTGTATAGTGCTCTTGGTACTGATAACCCATCGACATATGAAGAGGAATACGTCTATGAACCCGCGGGATCCAAGCGTAAACCAGCCAAGGTACAACCTCCGCCAGTCCCGCGCCGTTCCGAGCTTTGAGACGAAGGAGGTTATTCATATTCGAGCGTTTTCTTGCTTCATGTATTGTCCGTATGAATCCCCTCGCTGCCCCCCCTCCTCCTTCGTCCGGGCTTGGGGGACCTACGGTGTTTTTGTTCTGTCCCCCCGTCCGTTTCCTTTGGCTAATGGCCATTCAACGACGCGTACCGCGTTTTGACCGATCAATCTCGATCGTGTTTCTACGTCCGTGGACCGCCACGGTCACATGTGATATATGATATGATACTATCATTTTTGGATACCGTCGTTGCATGGACCATTAGCCTTTCCCCCCCATTTCTGTGTTTGTTGTTCAGTATGCTGACTTGTGTTTCTTTTCTAGCAATTCAAAGAACTTCCACCTTTGGTCATTTCCGAGACTCAGATCGAAACACATATACAGACAGTCACCGCTACCGAAACTCAATTTGTTCCTCCACCATCGAGCACAAGGCTAGTTGCCTTCCCTACTCCTGAACCCGTCGAAGTGCATTCAAGTACTGCAATTCCTCGGACGACTGCTGTCGAAATCATTCGTGAAGAAATTGATGACGACGAAGAGGAGGAGGAAGAAGAGGAACAAGTCGTGTTCCGTCGCAAGCCTGGTCCTCGTAGACCGCCCCCTGCTCGATGGTTCAACAACTGGTGATCTTGATGAACAATCATATCTTTGTTTCGGTACTGTATTTGTTTCTTTCTAGTCTTGTTTATTGCTTTATCTTTTTCCCTTTCCGCCTTTTTGTCTTTTATTAAAACGCTCGGATACCTCCAACCTCCTCCTGCTTCATCTACCCTGTTTTACTTCTATCCGCTGGCTTCTACTAGTTGCTCCTTTGTACTAAAAATGACGATACGTAGTTACGGATGGAATGATGCTTTACGACTCTCACCTCTCACCCTTTTTTTTCGATTTACGAATGGTGCACGCTAGTGTAGAATATGTGGTAGATTTACATAGTCATGTAAGGTTCGCGGTATGCGGTCTGAATATATACATACATTGGACTCTGAAAGCGTGTTTGGGGGCTCTTGGGTGTGCCACTGACCTCATGGACCCTTGGAAAGGTTGTCAGTGAGCACTCCACTTTGACGGCGCTTGGTCGACGCCACTATCACAGACGAAAATGAAGAACGATGTGATCCCTGGGGTGCTGTAAGTCTATTTGGAGTGCTTCAGGATGAACTGCGACTATACCTGTATTCCATACAAGGCGTCGAGAGATATCATGATTCTCTCTCCACAGTCGTGATTGTGCCTCGATGGCGGCCATTCGGGCAGACAAGGGCAGAAAAGGCCTTGTTGTCGGAAGACCCTCTTTCGGACTCCGGGGAACGGAGAGTCCAGAAGCGAAACGTGAAATGGGACGGTTACCTCGCAGCCTACGCTAGCGTTTAGCCTTGTATTTCTCCATGGATTATTTAACTACTACTCTTCGCGTAAATATTCCTAGCTACTTTGGAGTACTATACACCTCACAGAAATAGCATGCTTCTGCATAGGAGACAGCTCGAATTTTTTGTACCCTTGGATCGGGGGTACCGCTGACATCACTTGTTTCCAGGATAAAATTTCTCTCGGCGATTTTCACGGCGTTGATTCTGTATATAACCAACTTGTGGCACTTCTGTCATTATCGCAACAGCTTTCGGAGCAGGCCTGCCAGCAAAGTAATTCCCGTGTGACCATCAGGGATGGACAAGAAGGAACCGTTAGCGGACAGCGGTGACAAGGCTCCAACAGCTGCACGCACGAGCCTACATCTCCCTCTCCCCGACCCAGTCCTCTCAACTTCTCAGGAAGAACTAGGTCTCCCTGCTAGTCCCCCTTATCGTGCACAGGCTAGCACTTCTAATCTCGCACAGACCATCTTCTTTCAGAATAACAGTCCTTACTCCGAATATCCTCCGTCTCCTGCTTATCGCTCTCGCGTGAACATGCTCGAGGACGAGAAACATTCCAAAGGGCAGAGATTCGCCAGAGGAAAAACCAAAGGTTCATTACCACGACGATACGTTTCGACAACCTACTGCACCGTATTATCACAATCAGCCTCAGCCGTCGTCAGGGCCGCCATCAACAACCGGCACAGATGAAGAAGAGAATGAGAGCGACTTTGATTGGAGTGGTGAAGAGGACCTTGGTGATGAGGAAGCAAAGTTTGAGCAGAGGATGGGAGTAGCGCAGAAGCGTAAAGGTTGGGGGTTCAAGCGGCATTATCACACTTTTATTTTCGTCCCTCATTGGATCGACGTTCCTTGCCGGTGTACTTGTCGCCCCTGGCATTCTTATCCATTTCTATTGGTACAAGGACGACCCGACAGACCACCGTCGGTATGTCAAGGATAACGTTCAGGCATGGTTGTTCTGGGCTGCTGCGAACCTGCTCATCTCTTGGTACCTCGCTCTCATCATCGACATCGTCCCAGCCATCTTCACCTTCTTCATCGCCGCAGTATGGGGTCACATCTCAGAAGAGATCAAAAGCCGTGTCGAGATGTACAACTCTGTCAAAAACACTGCCAAACCAGCCTTTTACGCCGCCAGTGGTTGGGTAAGCTGGGTCATCATATTCGGGCACATCTTCAAACTATACAACGTCGATCATTCCGAGGACAGTCGGGCACAGTACACCAGAAGAATGTACCAAGTCGTCGAATTCTTATTCTTCCTCACTTTGGTCGTCTGTGCGCAAGAAGATGCTTAGCCATGCTATTGCGTTTGCGTTCCATCGCACTGCGTACAAGGAACGTCTCGATGACTTGACCGGCGCGTTGAAGACCATCGAGAAACTTCGCGACTATCGGCCCAAATTCTCGTCACGTGGTACACCTCGCCCGCGGTCTGGCTTCAGGACGCCACTCTTTGGTACGCCCGTTATAGAACGGGATCATTTCCAATGGAAGAGTACCTCCACTGCGCATGACGAAGGAGACGATGCAGATGTCGAGGATGCCGATAAGACGGTTGTTGGTTCATCAAGGAAGAGCACGATGATGAGTGGAAAAGACAAGGGCAAAAAGGCGAACCGCAGTTCATGGCTGTTGATGTCCGGTCGACGACAAGCGACGGATGAGATTAGTCCAACTGGTAGCACTCCCCATTTCGCAAGCGGTAATCACGTCCTTGGGGACAAGCATCAACGAACGTCCTCCCCTACTCAGGAAACTCACGAGCTTGGTGTCTTGAATCGTCAAGCTCCGTCTTCTGGTGGTCATTCACCGTCTGGGACTACTCCCATTCTTTCATATTCCGACCATGGACAATGGCTCGCCTCACCGTTATCCTCCGACTCCAGGACGTGATTCACCCAGACCTTCGGTCAATGAAGGACGGGACGCTGCAGATACGCTCGCAGCAGCTGCCAAGGCTCTCAAGACAGCGGTTCTCCACGACGCCCGAAATATCAAGGGTGAAGAAGTCAATGCTGCCGAAATCTTGGGCTTGGGTGGCGTTGGAGTAGATGGGAAGCAAAAGTACGCGTTTCACGCCTTTGTGGGCCAATAATTGACATCCATTGATTATCGCAGAGACTCGCACGATCGATATACTACGCGTTCAAGCCTCCTCATGCACCTCGCAATTACCTGCTACCGACGGACTTTCATGTCGCATTTGATACACCTGAAGAGGCTGAGACGGCTTTCCGCGTCTTTGACAAGGACAATAATGGTGATATCAGTCGACACGAGATCAAGACGACCGTTCTCAAGGTGTACAAGGAGCGAAGGTCCCTTGCGAGGAGTATGAGAGATGTGAATGCTGCGTTGGGCACGTTGGACAAAGTGTTGTTGTTCTTTGCATTGGTCATCCTGTTCTTCATCAGTCTTCAGGTATTTTATCACCTGCGGTGTATTGCGTCGTGCTAAGCATGTGCCTTACAGGTCTTTGGAGTCGAAGTTGGAGATTCGTTGGCGTCTATCTACTCGATTGGTATCGCGGCTTCGTTCATATTCAAGAACGCTGCATCCAACGCGTTTGATGCCATCATGTTCTTGTTTGTGACGCATCCCTTTCGACACGGGTGACAGAGTTTTCGTTGATGGTACGGGATTGTCTTCCCTGCCTTGGTTACCCGCTGACATTTTGTTCACGTAGAGGAAAATCTCATCGTCAAAAAGATGGGTCTGTTCGCTGTAAGTCTTCGTCGTTACATCGGTTTGCAGGATTGGGTGTATCAATTCGTAATCTACAGACCGTATTCACACGTGTCGATGGCACAGAAACCTATTACTTCAACAGTCAACTGTTCAACAAGTTCATGTAAGTCAAACCCCTTCTCCAAGTCACAATCGGGCGCTCAATTACCCCTTCTATTTTGCTTTCTACCGATGGCGCCCATTATCGTAAATAGCACGAATGTACGGCCGCTCCGGCAAGATGTTCGAGAACTGTACGATACAGGTCGCATGGAGGACACCGTTGGAGAAGATTGATGCGCTCGAGGCTTGTATGAATAACTGGTTGTCGACGGAGGAGAATAGGTGGTTCGAGCCGGCTACGAGTATCATGGTGCAGAACATCAAGTATCAGAAGTATTTGGAGCTGACTATTGGTATGGGACACAACGCGTGAGTTACTTTCTATTTCCATTTCGTGACAGAAGGCTTACACGCCTCCTTGCACAGGACATGGCAAGACTGGGGAGCTCGTGTTACACGCAAGACGGCTTTCCATGCCGCTGTGCAATACTACTGTCGACAGCTGGGTATCATCGGACACGAAGCGCCTCTGCCTGTTGTATGGGCTGACCAGGAGAGTGGCACATACGTTCCTTCTGAATACGACACCGGTGATGATGCGTCAGTGCTTAGTGCTGGCACAACATCGGGTGCAGCCGCAGGTACAAGTAGACCGGTTGTTGTAGGCGGAGATGTCGACGCCGATCCGGAGAGATTAGCGCCTGGGATGCCTACGACTGGTGTTGGACTTTCTGCACATCCTTCTCAACCTCCAGAAATGTACATTCACCCCAGCTCGCCTATTTCGCCTATGCCAGCTCCACCTGCCAACTTCCTTGGGTTCAAGGCACCTGAAGGTTCGGTGGCTGCACATCTACGTGCTAGAAAGAGCAAAGGACGTAAAGCGATCATGCGGGGCATGGATGGTTGATGGAATATACGAACAAGTCCATTCAATTACGAGGAACTGCGGGAAGAAAAAAAGGAGGGATTTGACATCTAGTCGCTGGCGAGGTTGATATCGGATTTATTTTGCCATCGTGTAGGGCTTTACATTTCTTGAATGTGGCATTCCTCTTTGTTTCCTTCATGTTCTTTGTTGTACACTCTTGCACACTTCTTACCTATCCTTTTTCCTTCATGGACGCTAGACTAGATCAACACTTCATATCCCTAGACAGCATGACATCCGCATACCGCATACCGCACCTCGCTTTCCTACTTGCTCTCCGTGTTTTTTTTATGAGTAAATTCAATGAATTTTACGAGTCTTTGTGAACGTTAGTCGACAAAATTAGACTGCTTCTCAGCCCAGAGTAATAGATCGAGCACAGAGCCGGTTACATAATTTTTGAGGGAAATTCCTTTTCTTGGACTGTACCTCCCCAACTTTGTCGAAAGCTTGAAAAGGATGGCGCCTGGCCCTGGATGGAAGACACGGAGATGTAATGTATGTAACTGTCACTTTGAATCACATCTTGTTTTTGAACCACCAGCTTGTTCTTGTTTCAGTTCTTCAATCGTATAGGTCGTCCTCGTTCACCAAGCCAGCCGTGTCCCAGGTCGTCTAGCAGCTGCAAATTCGCTCATCCAGACGAACCCGAGTGGGACGACGCACAACATATCAGACCCCCTCGTTATTTAGATCTCCCAGACACGCCTGAACATTCCCCACCACGCGACATGGGCCCTGCTCATAGACGCAGGTCGCGTTCAAGATCTCCTGAACCCCTCTCGTTACCGCGATGAGGGTTGGGGTCCTAACAAGCGACGTGGACCCTCACGCTCACCAGCGGATCGTCGTGGAAGGTCACGGAGCAGAGATGAACAGTCCTATGGCCGGAAAATAGCTCTCCTTCACGACCTCCTCGACGAGATTCTCCACCTTTCGGTTCACGTCGTCGTCCCCCATCAGAAGATCGTATGTCTGTTGATAACCCAGCTCCAGTCACTAGTACCAATACCACTCCACTTGGAAAGTCGAGACGTCCATCCACGACCGGGTTGGCACCTACAATTGACCGTGCAAAGACTGATAGTTACAACTACATCAGACCCGAGGAGACGTGATACTACTCCAAAGGCACCACCTCCACCAGAGCAGCCACCCCCAAGATTACCTCCTGCACCTCTCCACAACAGCAACCTGCACGACGATCATCTTCAGGTGCAACTGCAGCTACACCTCCAAGGAGTACTGCATCTATCTGGACTTCTACTACTCCTGCTCCTCCCATAATCGCCTCAGCACCGGCCATGCCGCCTCCAACATCTGCAGGAATATCGGTGTTCAAACAGACACCGTCAATACCTGTTCCACCGACCCTAAATCCTTCTCTTCTGGCTTCAGCACGGTCTACAACACCGGTACAACCGCCGCCAAAAGAACCACCACTCGAAGAAAGACAACGACTATGGGAAGAAAGAACAAAGTGAGCTCCTTCAACTTGATCTTCAACTAGACTAACATCATGACACTAGAACAATATCTGCCCGCGATACCCATCGAAAAACGCTTCAGCGTCTTGAGCAACAGATACGCGAACTCGAGGCCCTCACGAGTTTAAGGTCAGGACGTCCAGACGTGATCCAAAAGTTGAAGGCATTACGGGTGAAGCGTGATGAGGAGCAGGCTGCAATGAATGCTGCTATGAAGAGACTCGTGGAATCAAATAGTTGGCCTATGGGAGAAGCTTCAAAGAGCAGTAAGGAGGTCGAGAAAGATAGAAAGAACGAAGAGGCTCTGAGGGAGCTGTTGAGGCTAACGGAGACTCTGAACCTTCGCATTGCAAAGGCAGATGCATTGGTGAAGGATCTCGGTGGCCAGGATCAGTCGAGCAACAGTGACGACAAGATGGACGTGGACGACAAACAGGAAGGCCCTTCATCCCGACCTCTCAAACGTCGACGGCTCTCTAACGACGTTTCTGAGCCTGTGGCTGCACCTACGCTGCGCCCCCAGTACTTCCACTAGCACCTCCAGGACCCTCTATGGATGACCTTCAGGAGATGGAAAGTGCACTTTGGCGCCTCGAAGAACAGCTCCAAGTTATCGAAAATGATATGGCCATCCAATCCCACGATTTCCACGAACAGGTTAATAGCTTATTGGACCCTAACAACGAAGAGTATGCATATCTCGACCAGAATTCTGCATCAGCACCTTCCACAACCGAAGCAGAACCTGAAACATCACCACCTCTGGCTGGCAAAATGCAAAAGATGCGTGCCATGCAATCCACGATCAACGAGATGGATAGCGAGATACGGGAATTAGGCGATGAAGCAGCTGGGCTGGTAACGCGGTATTCAGAGTTGAAGGAAGCTATCACAAAAGCAAGAGAAGATGATAAACAGTATGCAGCTGACATTGTTGCAGTAAGTCATCTGCCATGTTTGCAATTTGGCTATATTATTGACCATATACCAGATACAGGACCGTCTTCATGCCCTCGAAAAAAAGCGTGAATCTGATGATGAACATATCAGGACCCTTGAGGCCGCGGTCAATGCTTATAGAGAGAGCGTCTTGAACTCACCTCCTGCGTCACCCGCACCTGCGCCATCGTTCGAGCATGTACTTCCTCTCATCGAAGAGAAAGTCATCGAAATCATGCAGCAGGCAGTGAGAGAGCACGGTCACTACGATACGTGGAACGTTGGAAGAGAGGTTGAAGGAGCACGACGCCAAGTTGTTTGAAAGCGTGTGGGATCCGTTGATGACAACGGCCAGGCTAATCCAGGTGGTGGCGAGCAGAGTACAACTCGATCCCAACGTGCCACCATAATTCGACGGCTTTGGAGATGTAGTCTGTGTTTGAATCTGTAAATATTGTGCATTTCTTGTACCATCTTTTTGTACCGCGGTTTTTCACATCCCAAGCACTCATTATTTATCAGGAATATGTGTCACATTCGTATAACATACATTAATGTAGGTTTACTGTCAGAAATCGCCGCGAATAATGATATTTGCCAAGTAGTCTGTATTGAAAGTCCTGGTCCCAATGAGAAACGAGCGTGAACTTGCTGAAAGCGTGGTCGAGCGGTTGCAATTGTAGGCATCTGTGTAGCATCGACATGTTCAATGTTCCTTCAAGTTTCTCGATGATAGAAAGCTCACTCGGTACGCTAATCCAGATCCGGGCATGTAGATTCAGCCTTCTTCGGACAGAGAGCTACGTCCAGCCCCGCCTTGTACGATCCATCCCGAACAGAGTAGCGACATCCATAGCGAGCAGTTACCGTCTGATAGCTGATAAGAGAGATCTGTGAGCACGCCCAAAGCAATCCAAAAAAGAGGATACGCACAAGCACTTGAAGCTAGATTTCACATAGATCTGGCCAGTGCGGTTATCCCAAGGGTTCTTGTTTCGATCCTCGTTTGGACAGAGATATATACAACCAGACCGAGAAACGGGTATGTTCAGGGCCGAAACGTAGAAAGTAAGGTAGAGAACGACGAAGAAGGAAAGAGCGTGCATGTCGTGGTATGAGAAAAAGCGACGATCTGTTACAGGTATTTGCCGCTCATGTAGACGTGCGGAGAAAATAGACTCTTGCTTCTTGTCAAAGCGATCATCAATCCATATGCATCAAACTCCAACAAAAAGTCCGTAGTTGACGCAACCGAGAGTGATTACAGTCGTAGTTTCTACGGTGAAAGTTCACCCCAGACGGTCATATAGTAACCATCTTATCGCTCCAAACCGAAGAACTTTTACACCACAGATCTTTCTTCGTGGAATTTACCATCGGAAATATGTATAAACCTCGTTCCGACCCTGTGAGCCTGTTCTTCCGAATGTGTTATCCAGACAATCGCCTTCAATGCGCTCTCTGCCGACCGAAGTTCATCAAGCAAGAACCGCTCCACTTGTAAAGAAGATTCGAGATCCAGCGCTGATGTTGGTTCTACGGAAATACATTAGTACCACAGAAAGAATGGAGTCAACATCACAACATACCATCGAGTAAGAGCACCTCTGCGGTGTCCAATCCAACACCGATAGCTAGTGCAATCCTCTGCGTCTCGCCACCACTCAAATTCGACCATTCACGATCCCACAACTCGGGCTCAATTCCAAAAGACTTGGCTAGCTCTTCAATCTCTGTATACTTTCGGGTAGGCGTCCTTTTGCGCGCCTTAAATCCTGTGGTGATGGTGTTGAGAAAGTCGCGAGGTGTACCAGGAAGAATTGGTGCTCGTTGGGCGATGTATGAGACCTTGACTCGGTACGATGGTATGCCTGTTGTAGAATCTGGGGTCAAAACGTGAGGACTTTGGGACATAACTCAGTTCATACCATACGACCGTGGTGCTCTGCAAGTTTTGTGAGCCTCCGACTTCTGAATGTGGATTCTACACGTACTTTCCATGTAGGAGAATTGTTCCAGAGTACAAGTTTAGATTTGCTATGCACTTGAGGAGTGTCGTCTTCCCACTTCCACTCTTTCCTTGCAGTATCACGATATCGCCTGGAAGACTATCAAGCACATATAGGCCTATAGTAGAAAGTGTGTACCTTCGTTGACAACAAGTTCTGCACCTGAAAAGATATCAATGCCCTGCTCGGTCTTGCAAGTCAAATCATGCAGTTCAAGGATGGGGTTTGAGGTCATGACTGCGCCGGTGTGTCAGAGTTTCCGGGATTTCCGACTAATGTATACGACCACTTTAATGGGAAAACAAATGAGAAGTATGGTTAACAACAAGAAACGCACGAAATGTTGCATACATGAAGCGTGAGGAGAACGATAGGAAAGGGTGCATTGTTTGCCTTGGCAAGCGCTTTCTCCAAAATACTTCATGGACACTTGAAGAGGAAAACACTATTATCCTGCTGCTCCTCCGCAGGATTAGCCAATCTTACCACTACGGGTGCTTCGTCGATTTCTGGCTGGAATCATATTTCGCTCATGGTTATTCGGGAACAACACCTTTTCTCAGAGACAGTATCTCCAGCTACGCAAGAAGTGCATTGCCTTTCGTTTCTGATGCTCATCGAGCCATCTCACAACCAGACGATGTACTCAAGAGACTTGTCGAATTGGACCTATTGTATGAAGCGATGACTCTTAATCACGTCGCTCGTCGTGCATCTCAATCTCAAGGAGTCGCACTCCTCACGTTGTACACCAAATCGTTCGCCTCTAATACCAATATCGATGCGGCAAATCTGGTTGCAGACTACAAATTGATGATTCGAAGGGAAGAGGCACCAGGACATTTGCCAATATGCTGGGGAATATTAACCGCAGCTTTGGGTTTATCTCTCGGTGAGTTATTGTATCCTCTGCGGAGTCGAATCTGATCAAACAGTTATAGAACGGTCACAGTACCTTCACATCTTCCTTCACGCTCGATCTCTCCTATCAGCATCTGTGAGATTGAACGACATCGGCCCCTACAATGCCCAACACGTCCTCTTACACGTCGCAAAGCCCATCGTCGAAGCCGAAGTCGCGAAATGTCGCGATTTGCGTACAGATACGAATGAAGGAACAGATGGACCAGCCAATACATGGCCCTTGGGTGAAATCCTGGCTTCAAGACATGATCTACAACATTCCCGGATATTCAACAGCTAATGTGCGTCGTATTGTACATCCAAGATACAGAATTTTGGATTGACGTGCTTCCCTTCTATGTGACCAGTGCAAGTCTCGATGAGACTTCTGCTTGACTCCTCACTAGGCTACTCAAGTAGCTCATCATCAATGTATCCTGCAATCGACTATTGAAGCCGCCCTTTCCATCCAGGTCCAAATCCACCCCAAGGGTGTCCATGAGATACCGTCCGACAGCTGGGTCGCCTTTGACGGATCCATTCAGCACGGAGCGGACGTAAGATAAGACACGGTCCAACATCGATTGGACTTGTTGCAGAGAAGATTCGAGGTGGTCAAGGGAAGTCACCGGGAACGGTGATATAGGCGATGAAGTTTGGTTGGTAGACACAGTTGTGAGGAGGTCGAGACCGCTGCGTTCGGTTTCGCGGAATTGGAGAGAGACTGGGATAGGCTGGAAAACACAGTTTTCGGGTTTGGGTAGGACACCGACTGGTGAGCTGGGGTTTTTTTGATCAGATTTAAACGCGACGATGAATGTGGATGTATGATATGTACCTCACAAAGCCCTGAACACCTGCAGTGCTACCTTCCTCGAGACCAGTGGATAATTTGACGTGAACAGCCTGATGGGGTGCACATTCTTGCGAGTAAAAATTCATGATCAAGGCATCGTAGGTGTTTAGTTTTGCTTCTTCGCCTTCGGTACCAGTTGAGTACCATCCTACAATGACGTCCTATGCATTCCATCAGCTCGAAACCAACTAAAAGACATATAAGATTATTATCGCACCTTGGGATTGACTTTTTGACACAACTCAAACATCCCTCGGTGATATTCCATATCTACCGCGACCTGATCTTGCGTCTCTGAATGGAGAACGGCATATGAAGAGTGTACTTCGACGAGACCGGTGTCGGCATTTCTCTGTCCTAGCAATGTACCTATAACACGAGGTTGATTGGGCGAACGACGAAGATAATGGTCGAGGATCGAAAAGAGAGCAACAGGATGGACGTGGATCGATGTTGGGGTGCGTCTGTAAATTCTCAAGTCAATATTTTTGTATAAAAATGCACGTAAAGACTCTTACGGCCCACTCTGAGCACCCAAGGGTATTTTCGTTTGAACGTGAACAGCCGAGGACGGTGGGCTGAGTGGCATTTTTTGGATCAAGAAGAGTGAAGAAAAACTTTTTTGCGTGACAGCGTCAGTTTGTCACACCCTCTGTGAGCTTGAACTACTACCACCATGCCTTCAGAAGATACAAAAGTGCGTATGCTCATCTTCCACAAATATTCTTTGCTAACTGATACTTGTAAACAGGAAAGAATTGCAAAGGTCGTCGACGTTGCTCGTGTATGTCCTCAAAGCCTTGAAATTGCGTGTCGTTGCAGCTGACAGTTGGGTTTTCAAGACGGTCATGCACTATGGCTGGATACCGCTCATCATCTACGTTGGATACACGAGGAGTAACCCTCAACCGTCATTAATCAAGTGCGTACAAACGTCTTTTGGGGTGTCACTCGTACTGACGGTCGACAATGTCCACAGGCTCATTAGTCCCCTTGCTTGAAGACCCCATAGAAAAAGGCCACGTTTGGCTATTTACTCACTACTCACTCGCTATGTATCAGTAACACTACACACTTGCAATTAATACAAAGAGGAAAACACAACATAGAGCTCATGGTGCCGACACGACACATAGAGAGATCAGTCGATTGTTACCTCCCGATAAGGGACCGCGAAGAGAAGGACCTGTTGATGGACAGGAACTGTCGGAAACTGTCGGAAATCGTTGCAGATAACTAAAATGACGTGTACCTACATCACGAGGTCTACGGCGACGCCGGGAGACCTGTCGGCAGCCGGACGTAGGTAAATCGATACAAACATTGAGAAATTCTGAGGACACCGCTATACAATGCCAAACATTGACCTGACATTCTGGACACGTTCACTAGGAAGCTGTCAATAACTTGGAAACGCCGAACTCAGGACGCGAAGAGTGCCCACTACATTCCAATATGCATCCGCAGAACCTGTACCTGGTCCAAACAAGACAACCCTCAGCATCAGAGTGCCCGATCTCCGAGTCCATCCTCGAAGGTCGATACACCTACGAGTCCCCCAATGAGGCAGAGAACGAAGCACACAGAATGTATATTCTTGACCAACGAGCCGCTGCGCTGACCCCCAATTCTCCTTCAACCTATGGACCTGAGTCGATTGCTCAATGCTGCACCAACGCTAGAGTCCGTAACAGGGTCTGTAGCACCAGCTAATGCAACCCCCGAGATCAGTACGCCGGTACTTCCAATCGCCTCGCGTACATCTATATCTCTAAACACCCGCACATTGCTCACCACCCTCTATTATTACTCCCCGGGGGTCCCAGGGATTGATTATCCGCAGACCAGCACCTCTGACAGTATCGGACATATGTTCCACATGTCTCCAGGGGAGTGGTACAATCCCAGCCATTATGCTGCGTATTCGCACAGTGAAAACCATGGGAGTCGGTCCGGTGTTCATGTTAACCCTCTCACTGATCAACAAGGTCGAACGGTGCCATGCAAGAAGACCACTCTCACATGTTCCGGCAGCAAAATCTGTCCATTTGTAGACCGAATGCGTGCCTCTCAGGAGCATACAGACGCAAGTATTCAAGCCGTTCAGTATTACGCCAACGCAGAACAGGAAATTGTACGTTCCTCACCCGAGCGTGACGTGTTAGAGGCAACCATTTCTCTATACGCGACTTTTCGAGACAGAGGATGTTTTGCCCCTATTAAGGAAGCAACATTCTACACCGAGGCAGAGGCACGTATTCGGGAAGATGTCCGACGAACACCCACGAAAGCAAAGCGAGGCGCCCATACCAACAGAACTTGCGAAGGGCGCCTCATACTGATTCAGAACGAAGACGAAATGAGAGTTCAGTAAGTCAGAATGACACCCAACATGACTGACTACTAATTGCCCACAGGTGTCAACATTTTCATCCGACACGATCGAAGACTCACACCACACGTATAATATCACCTGGACGCTATGAACTCCGATACTTCGCCGCTCTGTTTAATAACGACATCCCAGTGATAGCAGAGTACGAGGAGAGGATGAAGCAGCAAGGATACGGACCACTAGTGCCGTGTACCACAGTACGGAATGCTCGCACCAACAAAACCAATTGTGGTAAGCACACCAATGCTATGTACAACCACTATACAGGAACTAACACTTCAAGTTGTAGACCTCCACCACCGTGGTCCTGATGGCTGCTTTGTTATGCAGGAAATGGCCAAATTGCCGTGTAACAGCAAGTTTATCGTGTATGAGCCGCATGAAG
Organism: Paramarasmius palmivorus; assembly: GCA_037176845.1. Lineage (NCBI taxonomy): Eukaryota > Fungi > Basidiomycota > Agaricomycetes > Agaricales > Marasmiaceae > Paramarasmius > Paramarasmius palmivorus. The sequence goes on along the minus strand of JAYKXP010000008.1, from coordinate 721,538 downwards.
AGTACCGGACGGAATGTCCATACGTCCTGCTGGTATGCCGGGGCGCACATACTCACCCGATTCCGACCTTAAGCAAGACACCATATCACATCCAGGGCCATTTAGTCAAGTTCTTGCGTACACTAGAGGATCTACCCAACCTCACTGCACGCCGACTTATACGCAGTGATGCAGCCCAGCAATATCTTCGACAACAACTACCCAACCATCTTCATCCGACATTCGTCAATCTTCATGTGTCATTGAATAATCGAGACCACCTTCAAGCCATTATTAAACAAGCGCAGGATACGATGTATCCAATGGGAACCGGGTGGGAAGGTCCGAGGCGCACCGTAGCTGACATCCGAACGTAGCTGACATTCGAACAGGAGCGAAACATCTCATGGAAAATGAGGCGCGTACACTCCCCCTCGAACAACGATATATCCGATCCATGAAGGAGTACACTCAAGAAGGGATCGAAGACCTCTCCGAGCCACTACGTTTTGTTATATGCATGAAGCCATGTAATGCTTCCCGGCTTATCGAATATGCACGCCACATCCAAACCGACATCAGCTTCAAGAGACTCGTCGCATGGTACGAATTCGAGATGAGTGAATTCGATCGTTCACTTCAGGCCAGTGAGTGAGAATTTCATGAGTACCATTAACGCCTCTGACACAAGTTTTACTCACCATCACAGCTGTTTGCTACTTGCGAGTTTATATCAATAGCCAGAGCGCGGAGGCTCATAAACTCATGCTTCTTGAGATCTACCGCTTGGTGTACGAGGACACCGGACGCTATCTTCGCTTCCGACATCTGCATTCCAATGAAGTAGACGACTCGGACTTCCAAGGTATTCTCACCTGGACTGTCGATCATCATCCAGGGCAAGGCAAAGGTAGTTACTACAACTGATAAATGACCCATGCATGTTAACCCAAGAGGAACTTAGGTATTGGCCAGTTCTTTCAGGCAATTGCGCCTCCGGACAAAACCGACCTTCATGAACCTCTTCGCTTGGTTAGTGATTTAGGGCCTTACGAGCACTTGAGTCGTATACTCCGGCTCTGTGTCGCTCACTACTATCGCAAGATCCAAGAAGGCAAGTATGAGCCTCGGATCCAGCAAGCTATGCGAAGTCTCGCTTGTTTCCGCCATCCTAACTGGGAGCAGACACTGAGTGTGATCGAGGAAGGGGGTCAGAAAGCCAAAAGTTTGGGATTTCGTATCTTTCCGGCGACACTAAATAACTAACCAACTCGGCTTCAGATTGGCTCGCGCACAAAGAGAACCTCAAGTTCGCTTTCTCGGCACTCTGTTGGGAAAAAAGCCACATACCAGCGACATGCTGGAAGGCGTCAGAGGCCACCAGTAATGTGGTGGAGTCTTCGCACTGGGATATTTTGATTGACACTGGCCGAGATTGTTCCCTAGTAGGTGGTATATTGAAGGCACAGCGGTACGACAACATGCAGGCCCAAACCAACCTGGTAAGGCGCCTCTAACCTCCAGCGCCTCTGACACTGACGTCACTGTAGGCTCAAGAAGATCAACACATACCACGCCGACATCGACAGGTTGACTCAACGCAAAGAGAACTTCGAACATTGCGGAGACACGGTATGTTTGGCTGGTCATTCTCTCACCACAATGCTGACCCTGCCCATGAAATGTTTAGCAAATACTCGAATCAACCAGCTGAACGCCCAAGACCAGCTTATCGAAGAACAAAACGCCAATCTGAAAGAAGCACGCGATACGTTATTGAAGGCTAACAACAAGCTCGCACTACTTCAGGCGAAAAGGAGTCGGGGAGAGGCAACAGCCGAGGCATTGACACGCGCAGAACAGAGTCAAAACAAAGCCTTGAAAGCATGGAAAAGGGCACGGAAGGCCAGCGAAACCACAAAGCATGCCGGCATTGGTTCTGGAAGCATTAGTGTGGAACTTTACGACCTGTAAAATTGGTACTTACTTCTCCTGCGCTATCAGAAGCTGCCTCGCAGCTGACACCCAAAGAAGGACTTAAGCGCCTCAGAACGACTTACGCGCCTCGGACCGATACAAGCGCCTCGGACATGATGCCCCTCACTAGACCTTTTTTTTTTGGTAAGTCGCTCCCCTCTGTAACGATTTTATTTTCTCCAACATAGCCATGGCCACATACTTATGAACCTGGACCATCAAGTGACCCAACATGATTGTGTCGAAAACTCCTAGTGGTTGACCTCCAGGTTCAAACAGACTGATCAAAGCCTGGACCTCGTGGAGAAGCACATGCGAGCGCGAGCCTGAGGAGCAGTCTTCTCCGGATGGAGCTCAGTAGGAACCGTTGGATTCTCAATTTTTCAAAAGGTTTACTCACTGGCCAATCACCATTGCAATCCGAACCCAATCACCATTGCAATCCGAACCCAATACCATTGCAATCCGAACCCAATACCACGGCTCGATGGCTTGCTTGACGCTAGCATCGGTTCTTCTTCTTTGCGTTAATTAAAAATCCCGTAACGACCTCTGTTGCGACGGTCTCTTCGTTCTCCAAATGATTCACAGACCCCATTGGAACGCTCCAAAAAACCGGGTAAGGTCCATGAACAAGTTCCAACACTTCCCTGTCATTCTTACGACGACGTGTTAGAGACGCCGATACGGGTGGCGGCTTACATTAACATCGATAGGAAAAGCAAAGAAAGTTAAAAGGCATCGACGTTCAAACACCTCTCTCCCAGAACTCCCTTCAACGACTGGTTCTACTCTTCACTTTGCAACTTTGCTGTCTCGCCCATCGCCATGGACTCCCATACCAACCCAAACATTTTCCCTTTCTGTCTCACTCCTGAGCAGTTGCGAGTGCTTGTCGAACTCGCTCGCACCTTCCTAGGTTCGTTGTTGTCATCCCTTAGGTCTACGAAATCAACTAACCCATTCTGCTACATAGGCATGGTGGACGCAGCTGCCTCTAACAATCTTGGCCAACCCGGAGCCTCTGACGCCGCAGGCGCCTCTAACCCCATTGGAGATGGAGGTGGTAAGTCATAATCATATTCCATTACTAGCCCTTTACTGATTGTTTCCCACCTCCAACAGCCAGCGCCTCTAACGCCGTTGGAGATGTAGGTGGTAAGTCATTAATCACAATCTATTACTTGTTCTTTACTGATCGTTCCCCACCTCCAACAGCCAGCGCCTCTGACAACACGGCTACCGCCTCTGGCCCTTCTACTGATGGTAAGACATATCTCCTCTGCCCGGCTCCATACAGTTCATCTGATAATATCCAACACAGAACCGCGTTGCTTTAACTGCGGGCAAATCAACCCGCTCGGCCTCCCTACTCCCGGTACCCGTTGGTACGCCATCTATACGGGCAAAATGGTTGGATGGATTCTTGGTTTGTGAGTTCATCCATCTCAGCTCAGTTCGATCATGAAAACTAACCAAACTTTGTAGGGAGAGAGCTCACCGTCTCACCATGGGAGTATCCGGCCAGAGTTTCGAGTTCTTTTGGCATGAAAACCATGCTCGTGCAGCTTACGAGCGGCGACGTGATGCTGGTTTGACTTTGGTCAACGGGAATCCCGCCGAGATCGTCTATGTCACTCCTGGACCTGGCGAGGGCCGCGTCTATACTCGTGTCGATGAGACCGCCTGAGTCGCCATGACTTACTGCTTAGTCTAGTATGACTGTTTTGTCCGTTATGTAAATGTATCTGTCGATTTTGGTCGTTTGTTCTATAGATAGTTGCAACGGCAATCCATAAATCCCCCTGTGACACTTTCGTAACATATCAGTGCATGTCGATATCTTTTGAGTGGTATATCCTTAAGTGCACATATGAACTGAATGAGAAAACCCCTTCAAGAAAATCTCTTGCCAGTACACGGAATTGAACATCGGACATCGCGGACAAAACACTGTCGCGACTGTCAGAGGCCCTTACATCAGCATGATCTCTTTTTCTTGAATCATGACATCGCCGAGGCGCAACACCCTGCTCTCTATTTACGAACACTTCTGCTCAGACCCACTTCTGGTGCTCCCACAGGACAACGAGACAGACGAACAATGGATGCTTCGAATCAATCCCGAAGGGATACATCTTCATCCCAGCACTGTCAGATATCTTCACACCCAGCCTGGCCTGCGCACCGAGCCTCTGACCGAATCTCAGTGGAAACGAGGCTTTCAAAGCAACTATAGAAACCTCCTGTCGAAACAGAACCGGTACTCAAACTTCCTCAGGCCCACAGCAATGACTAACCCAATTCCAGGTCGCCAGACAAACTGAAAGAAAGGAACCGTGTGAATCAAGCCAGGTCAAGGTATGTACATCTTCTGACCTGGCTCTTTTTCTACTTACTTCTCATGCTCCAGGGCAAGGAAAATAGAAGGAGGTTCAGAGTCAGGGAAGAAGGAAGGGAAGGCCCCGGGCAGAAAGAGAGAAAGACGCGAAAAGAGGAATGAGACGCAACTAGTAACTCAGCCGACGAAGATGAAAGTACATATCGCTACGACGACGGTATCAAGCACTCAGCCGGAGAAGAACGTGAAACAGCCTGGAAAGTCAGTTGCGGCACCCTCAAGGCCTATTGTAGACCAGCGTCGACCCATGCCGACACCGTCACCTTCACCTGAACGCCTTATGAAACCTATATTTCGTCTCGACATCGAAGTCCTGCAAAATCGATACCTTCATCGAAGCGCAGAATCGATCCGCTGGGTTGGGGACAACGGTACGCAGGTATATATGTGCCTACCTTGTATTGCCGATAGGAAAGGAAAGAATGTGGTACAGGGGGTGAGTTCTGATTCGTTTAAGTGCTGAAATCCCACATATCACGTTCACGTTGGACAGGTGGCCGACTATCTGAAGTTCCTGTCACATCAGCCCTTCAACGAGAAGTCGAACAGTCACTTACTGCGCATGGAACAATCACAACTTCCTACCAACCGGTCTGAGCTTGATGACATGATACGAGAGGCTCTGGCCGCGAACAAGATTGTTCACTTGGTTGGCTATCACCAACAACACCAACGTGGCCTCGACCTGTCTGCGCCGGGACAAATTGACGACTCTTATCTAGCACGGCAGGGCATTGGACGGCTAAGACCCGCAACAATCCACTGTGAGTGGTTGACAAATTTGATTTGTGACATATTCTCAAGTGTACGCGTTATAGCATTGAAGGAGACGGCCAAGGTGCATGTCTCCGGTGGTAGCGACGCAGGACGAACGCGTGACGAGACTGTGGGGGCGTTTATGGACGGCATGTTGCAACATGATCGGATAGAGGCCATCTTAGCCATAACAATGACTGGCATGACCTTTGGTACACCGCTCGAGTAAGCCCCAGATATCAATGGCCGCGTAACTGACAAGTCACTGACGCGCCTCTACCCTAGTACCTTGAATGATGTCATGACCGTTTGTCGCAACATGGTGTACGAACATGCCAATGAGTACGCCAAACATGCTATTGGCCACGCGACATGGGGTCTACTACACCACGCCGCCTACTTTTCATTCAACCACCATGATGCCGGTGGGGAGATTGCAGCTACCGGTATAGAAGAGGGGTACAAACTGTGGACCGGTTATTTTCCCCGCGACAAATCAAGTACTCTTCTCACCAAGTCTGTGACCGCACTATGTTCGCAGCCTTTGCGTCAGGACTTGGAATCGCGCCACATTCAGACGGTCACAATTTTCCTGCAACCTGGAGATGTCCAGTGAGTGATTGTAGGATTGCTATCTGGTCCCGGTACAATTTTCACTGAACCCGCGTAGCTTGCAACCTCCAGGTCTCATTCATTCAGTCTATACTCCGGTGCCTTGCTTTATGCGTGGTTCGAGCCTATGGACATTTGAAACCCTTCACCTCACGGAAGTGTCTCGTCGAATTGAGTCGATGAGGAGCGACGTGACCACCAACCAAGATTTAGACGAAGAAGCGCTTTATCTACAGCTGATGGCTATGCTATTTGGCATGAAAGTCCTACGGACACTCAAACCTGACTACCGTGAGTTCCTCGCCGATACCCAATGAAAACTGGTATTCCATTAAACTACTCTGATCAGGTTTCTATAAGTACCCCGTTATGGCACTCTGTGCTATGCTGTTAGATCCCCGGGCGTACATCTACTCCGGCAATCTGTCCAGCCAGGTCAAAGGTCTTAAAGTGCCCGAGGCTCTTACCTTGAAGCCAGCATACATCCCTGCCCTGTATGGCGCCCTCGCACTAACCAAATTTGTAGTGCCTTCCATTGATGTCAACATCGATCTTCCCACTGGACAGAAACCACCAAGCGTCTACGATGGTATCCAAGTGATCAGGAAGTACCTCAAGACCCTCAGTGGAGTCGAGATCGCATGCGAAAAGATAGCAGATGAGTTGCGAAGACATTTGAGTATGCGTCCGTGGTGGGTTAGAGGAGAACCGCTAGCAATAGATGGGCTGGATGTTGTGTTGGAGGCAGCTAGTTATACTTAGATATCGAAACGTATGTTGCAATGAACGTGGTTGTTCTGTTTGTGTAACTATCGGCCTTACAAGTGAGCGCCTCTGACGCGCGCCTCTAACGTTGGCGGCACGTGAATCTCCGTATGGGCATGATTATATAACCGTTCGGTTTTTTGAACTCGTACCACATCCTCATTCTCTACCCACCTCGACCTGCATTTCTCAAAACCCTTGGTTCCGACCTGTTTCAGCGCAGTTTCGAAGATCTAACACTGTACAATGGCCAACCGTGAGTTACCGAGTCTATATTAATACCATATGATGGTCTGATCATTCCTATGTCGGCTATCATATCATCAGGCGACAACACTGCATCTCGACTAAGCCGCATGGAAGCCATCCGGCGTACCTTGGTGGCGACACAGGAAGCACAAGCTTCTGAAGAGGGTGAGACTGACCTATCGGCCGAGGTCATTATTCTACTAACACAGCACAGCACTCAGCCTGGCCCAATGTGAGATGGTGCGAGCCTCTCTTCAAGTGGAGGATGCCGAAGACAATTTGGCCCAATGTCTCGAGCAAATGACGGTTTCTACGCAGAAAGTTCAGCAGAGTCTCAGTGCGTAGTTTGCCTTTTCAAGCCGAACATATTTTCACGAGAAATTTCAGGCTCCGCTCGGCATGTTTTCCAGGAAAAGGGAGGTCGTAAGGGGACCCGCTCTTCAGGCACACGCACTCCACAACATGCTGCATCTACCCCACCATCCTCCTCCCACCGTTCTTCCGGTCGCGAGAGGACCAGATCCAGACGTCCGGATTCAGCGCCTCGAACGCCCTCCGATGCCTCAGCTCGTGGAACAGACGTGGTGCAGCAAGTGGCACCCCAATCTCCGACTCCTGCTCCTCAAACTCCCACACGGGTGACAGGTCGTGGAACAAACGTAGTGCACACGCCAGGTTCTCCTGCCCCTAATCCTGGTGGTTTCGTTCGCTCTACTCGACCGAAAACCGCCAACTTTCAGGCTTACGTGGTTTATGTTGGTCGTAACAACGAACAGCGCATTTGTGACACCTGGTAAGTTGTTTGAGCATAGTTGGGAACTCACTGACAAGGGTTGCATAGGCCCGAGGCGCAGGCGTTCATGAAGGGGGCCGTGATGCCTTATCATAAAGGGTTTAAGTCTGCCGCCCGCGCCAGAGCTTATTTCCAGGAGTGTATAGATTCAGGTGTCTTCGAGGCGTTGAAAGCAGAAGCCAGTAACTCGGGCAACAAGCTTTTTTACATCGTCACAGACGGCGTTGCCCCCGGAGTTTACAACACGAAGTACGTATTACATCAATCTCATTCATCGTTGAAAGGTTGACCTCTTGTGACACAGATATGGGCTGGTTCGTGATGGTCTTCAATGGCGTGGTGGAGTGGTGACCGTGTTTGAGGGCACAGAAACCGATGCCGACAGTCTGTTTGAGGAATACGAGAATGGCGGTTATGTTCACCGTCGTGAGGCCTTTGTGGGACAAGTTTGACCTTTGGTTGTCGTTGTTATCACTCTGTTCTCTTGTCGTGATGTCTGTGTAAATTGTGTATGCTCTGAAATGTTATCGTGAATTGTGTATCTGTGATTGACAAGTAAGCGTCTAAGGTCAGAGGCGGTTAGAGGCGCCTGATTCTTAAATGAGCTGTTAGAGGCTATTAGAGGCGCTCTCAAATGGCCTTCGGGATTTCATATGGTAGATCAAGGATTGAGAATGCGCTCGAGAGGTAAATTAAAAAAAATTTATTTGACAGAAAAGTAAAAGATAAATACACTAAAAAAATATATACATGTTGGAATGAGAAGATAGATTGCAATAGAAGAGTCAAGAATTGGACTATGTATGGTCCAGCACAGTACAAAAAGTTCATGTCTGCCAATGCAGCGCACACAATATAATCGCGGGGAGAGTTGTACAGCAAGATGGCCTACGATCGGCGAACAAGATGGAGTGACAAGAAAATGAATGAAGGTACACAAAACTCTCGCCCCGTTCTCTGTGGATCACGCAAGTTACCCCTCACACACCTTCGCATTTATGAATGAGTCCACCTCCCATGAAATAAACGAGTTCACACCGATCACATAGGCTGAACAATCCCATGAACTGGCGCATTTGGTCAAGTGTGATTCCGCACCGGGCAGCTGAGGGTCGGATCAGTTTGACTGCATCTTCCAGCATTGCCTCAACTTTCTCGGCGGTAACTAGATCGGAAGTAAGACATGGGTCCGGTTGATGCCACGCAAGACACTTACTGGGTCGTTCGTGACCAGTGGGTAGCATTAAGACGAAGTGGGATTCTGAAATTGAATCAAATTAGACCAAGTACGAGTATGTAGTGGAGAGGAAAAACTGACTTTTAGGGTGCCAATAAGTGACATCCGCATCCGGGTCATCGAGACGTAGCTTACGTTCAATAGGAGGGGGGTTCGGATCAACCCACTGTGGTTTCCTTTTGGAGGTGCCGGGTTTGTTAGATGGACCGCTGTTGGTAGAGGCGCTTTTGGTAGAGGCGCTCTTGCCTAACTGCAGTGTATCCGATGCCAGGAATATGGGCAATGGTATACGGTGGAATGTCGGTTGGGTTACATCGGAATAGTCCGTGGCCTTGCCCTTGCCCTTGTCGGGGCGTACCATTTGCGACATGACTTGAATATAGGAGGCCGAGGGAGCCGTCGAAGTGTCATTGGTTAAGTCGAATGCTGTCGACTTGGTTCTACCAAAGACAGTCGTGCGAGGCAGCTTCAGAGGTGGTTCTTCATCAGAAGAGATGGAAATAATGGAACCTGTAGGAGAGGAGGCTCGTGCTGGGCAGGGTAAGGGTTTGGGCTTCGGTTTGGTTTGGGACAGATTGACCGGATCCTCCTTCTCCAGCTTGATTATGGGCATTGGGGAAGGTGATCTGGCTTGCATAACCTGAGACGGTGGTGGGAGCGGTGAGGAGTCGAGTGGTGCTAAGTCTGGGAAGGGTCGCGCTTTGGGCAGGCGTTTCTTCCGTGGTTTCGATTTCGTCGGATTGGCGTCGGAGATTCGCTTGTTACTTCGGGACGCCTTGGCAGTAGGCTTGACATCACCGCTTGAAGATGCCGGCCTAGCCTTTTTGACGCGACGAATAGGGCTGACGGTCTCAACCTCTGGTTCGCCAGTATCCGAGTCGTCTGTGGGGGGTTGTTTCCGTTTGAGGTTCGGAATGGGTGGCTGATATTCATCATCCGACTGCACAATATTGTATCCCTTGCGTGCAGTACGTGGTTTCACAGGGGAGGTGTGTTCGTCACTGACGTCACTATCCTCGTCAGAGGCGTTGTGGTCAGAGGCGGTCCGCGTTGGCGTAAACAGAGTCTCCACAGCCGCTTTTTGAGATTTGTGTGAAGTACGCCGGCTTTTTTGGGATGAGGAGGAGCTGAGACGTGACTGGGGTGGTGTGGGGGTGAATATAGTACGCTCGGGTAGCCGCTCGGGTGTTGGCCCGTCACGAATGGAAGAGGCCGTCTTTTTGGGTGGTGTGGGAGTGAAGATGGTTCGCTCTGGGAGCCGCTCTGGTGTCGGCCCATCCGGAATGGTTGGGACGATCTTTTTGGGTGGTGTCTGCTTGGATTGGTCAGAGAGGCGTTGCGACAGAGGCGGAGCTGGTGTGGAAATGTTTTGTTGCTGTGTCGCCCGGCTGCGAAGATGTTCTGAGCGGTGAGATGTCCACGCGGGTGGTAGAGACGCGTCAGGCTTGGTGATGATGGGGTCGTATAATGTCGGGTCATAGTCACGCGGCAGGAGTTCAACCGGAATTGCAGTGCGTTTCACTGGCGATGTGCTCGAGGGCGAGGCGCTTTTGGTGGTAGTTGTTTTGTTGCTGGGTTCTGCGAAGCTGGGCCTCGTCATGTCAAAACCTAAGGCCGTAGCCTCTGCATCAGAGAGGCGCTGTTTGTCATATGCAAGGTACAGGACTAATATTGATAGGGTTAATGGTATACATGGATTGAACAATAGGAGGACGTACTGTTTTTGGGGTTCTGCAACTGATATATCGGTTGATCAGGATTGCTGTGCCGAAATCGGGTGACCAGCGCTAAATTACTCCGTGTCAGCTATGTGTTAGAGGCGCATGCGGTTGGAGAACTAACTTCGGTAGTTACAATGGTCTTCGCCAGGCTGTGCGCCGCATACCATAACATACATGACCGGGTTGTCGCGGTCGGGGTTGAGATCCGCTGGAGTAATGATCTTGATACAGTGTCCACACCGGCATCTTGGTTCACATCGGTGGTGGATGATGTACGCTTGTAGGTCTTTGTCGGGAACCGGCACGACAAGGTTACCAACAAGTCGCGCTGGCCTAGGAAAAAGTTAAAATGGAGGTCTACACCAGTCTATAAGAACATAGAAACTCACAAGTAGTATGGAACAACACTTTGGGTCTTCTCATCCCATTGGGAGAGGCGACCAAGTACTTCAAGGGACTTTGCTTCTCTGTGAAACTCTATCAGGCTCGGTTCCTCTAACAATTGGGCTTTCACTTACGTATTATATGCTGCGACATTCTGTTGGTGTTCCCGTTGTCTCTCAGCTTCGTCTGTGAGAAAGGGATACATTTTGGCGGTGTCTGGTGTCTCAGTCATATCAAGGGGTGCGGATGCGTGTCTAGCCGTGGAGGTAGACACAACGTTACCACTTCCTGATGGGTCCGGAGTGTCCGAGGTAGGTACTAAGCCTTCGTATGAGGCAGGTTCGTGTTCCGAGAAGGTGTTGAAGGTGTTTGTCTCTCCGAACCAATCGTCGGTGAAGAGAGGGGAGGTATTATATGGCTCTAGCAGGTCGTCGTAGAAGTTGCCAGGCGGAGGTAGGGAAGTAGTGTCTGTGGTGTCGGCTGGCTGACAATTCTGTGCAGCGGTGTCAGAGGCGTCGCCGAGTGTTGAGTCAGAGGCACGAATGTCCTGAACTGCGGTGTCAGAGGCGCCGCCGAGTTTTAAGTGAGAGGCACTAATGTCCTGGTCACCGGGGGGACTGTGAATGTCGGTATTGGAGACAGCAGACTGAGAAATCTGTGCTCGAGTGTCGGAGGATGTTGCTATGCATCATGGATATCTAATCAGCTGAGGTGGTGATAGACAAGAAACCGCTGGACTGACCTATTTCCTCGTCGGGTTCCGGCGCACTATCTGCTAGAAGTGGCTCCTGGATTTTAGCTGGGGTTACAAGATGATGGTCAGGTGGACTTTGGTTGACTGGTGTTGGGTCGTTGGAGATACCTAGTAATACATTGTGAGAGTGATGAAATGACGGGTGTAGATAAAAGACTTACTGGTATCAGGAAAGTTGACTGGAGCGTGAGGGTTAAGACCGTTGGCAGTAATATCCTCAGCGTGTGACGTTTCTGTAATATCTCTGGGTTAGAACATTATTGATGTTGGAGGGAACCTTAACAACATACCAGTGCCAGGCGGAGGTGATCCAGGTAGGCCAGAAGATTGAGTGGTGGCGGGGACTACAGTTATGACAGGATTGATAGAGGCAGGATTTTTAGAGGCAGGATTGATAGAGGCAGGATTGATAGAGGCAGGATCGATAGAGGCGGGATTGATAGAGGCAGGGAGTAAGGGAGAAGGAGGTGTCGAAGTCAATGGGGAAGAGGCTGTTTCCTCAACGACAGCAGGGAGCTGTGCTGGAGGTTCAAAGACCTTCTTCCTTTTGGTATGCGGTGACAGAGGCTGCGAGTGGGATCGTGTTGGCAAACTCGTCCTATCGGATGGAGGCGCCGACTGCGACTTAGAACGGGAGCGAGTGGTTGGAGGCATGAATATCGCCTTCAAAGTTCTCCCTTTATATTGGATGTCTAGTTCTGACCTGCACGAAAGGCTGGGCTCCCTCCTCGGAAGAAGTGGAGATACGGAATCCTAGGATTCCATCTGGATCCCATTTCTCTTTCGATGAGTCTCTTTCTTTGAGTCTTTTTCTGGTTGGAATCCTGTTGCGAGGCTGACTTTGTACCTGACGAATCCGTTTGAGAACCTTGTCAGCTACGAAGGCGAAGCCCCGGAGATGCGAAGCAGCTGTCAGCGACAGCGCTGACAGCTGGGGGTTAGAGGCGAGTCGAGGGATGTTTTCTGTAATTCTTTCCAGTTGGCTTTTCCATCGAGTCAGTGTTGTGGGACGAGGCTAGAGGATTATAACAGAGTACTAGTGTCAAGGTTGGGTGAACAAAACGGATGGGTTTGGCTATGTTGGAAGACACGGAAAACCCGTTGTCAAAAATTTGATGCCTCGTGTGGTGCTTCCTCGTTTCATACGTATACCACGTTGCCTTCATTTCAATATCTCTTTATTACCAGTATTTCTTTAAAATTAATTTTATTTACTTTACAGTTTCTTTCCTTCCGGACGTCGTCAAAGTCGGCGGTCGGCGTGTAGGCGTCGGTGTCACGTGAGTTTCTCTATGACGCAAGCTTCCTTGGTTCCGCAACGTGTCTTTCGACAGGTTGATGGGCCTTATCGGGAGGTAACGATCGACGTGGACCTCACGACACATATGTATTCCGAAATTTCACGCGTTTGAACTCGTGTGTGGTCCTTAATATATCATTGTACGAGAGCTGGGATGTAACTGGTGGATACTGCTGCAACTACGATATCACTATGAGTATCTAACATTAGGGAAATAATATATACTGTCATCACAAAGGTGGTGGGGAAGGTGCCTGTTGTTGCAGTGCCTGCATTTGCGCCTCCATCTCCTCCTGGGTCAACGTCGAGCTCTCGATCATCACACCAACACCGACTTTGGCAGAGTTCTAAAGAATGCGTGAGTATCATTCGCGAGAAGAAAAAAAGAAGCGCGCGCACCTTGAAGTGGTCAATCTCTCCCGACATGAGGAAAGCAAAGGTAGGAGTGAACCTTTGCTCAAGCAAGGCTGAAACTTTACCCGTCGAGTCAAGTTGAGCCCTGAACGTTGAGAGACGCAAATCGTATTTGGCACCCAATGTCGCAATAGCATCTCTTCTCATGGGTGAAGCCATAAGTTGGAGATCCGCAGCAAATTCGACCTTTTCGCTTAGCTTCTGCCAATACGTGGTCTGGAGAATACCGGCAGGTTGCAGTTGGGCGGTAGCAATCCACGACTTGTCGGAGCTAGTGTATTTTGCGAGGTAGGTCGCAATCAACTCTGATGCCTCGGGTGTGGATCTTTGTAAGAGCCACTCGGTACCAAAAGCGAGGTTCTTGGTAACAGACTGGAGGTAGCTGCCGACGAAGATTCCGGTCATGTCTGTGGGCCAGAGGTTGACGGCTTTGGCGTTGAGGTTAAAGTCTTGACCCTGGTAGTCCTGCTCTAATTGGAGGAGATTGTGGCCGGGTTGACTTGAAATCTAAAAGGATAGGTCAGTTGACAATGTAAAAGTTAGAATGACGTGTCGCGAACGCACCTGTGCCTGCATTTTAGACACGAAATTGGAGGTCCATCCATGGTTCATACGAGCATTAACATTTCCGTCGTGGTCGACTCCTCCTTGAAGGAATAGCTGTAGGTAAATTTGACGTCGTGAGAAACCGGGGAAAACAGGGTAGTAGTTGAGGAAAACGAGCAGACTTTTTCGTTGGCGAAGATGGCACCAAAGTTGTATGATGAAGGGGCGTTTTGGGAACCCAAAGCAAAGGAATGTGTGACTTGGAAAAGTGGGCTCATTGACATGCTTTTTGTAATGTCCGCACGACCTCCGTCGAAAGCATAGTTGTTCAAATGAACGGCTAGGTGAATTGGCGCGTCAAAAGATGATTCTAATGAAGAAAAGAAAGAATTCTAGATACCTTTGACCTCTTTTTGAAGGTTTTCCACTGAACCTGGATTAGGAAGACCTAAATCTGACCGCCACTGGTTGAAGCGACTGACAATAGAAGGAAGAGGAAAAAGAGAAGGAACTGAAGAGGAAGTTGACGGTTGAGGGGACGGAATTGAGAAAGCATCAGGAGTATGGACAGAAGACGATTCCATCGTGGACCGTCGTTTTTTTGAGAGTTTCAAAGGACGCGCAAACGAAAATGACACTGGGCGAACAAATATTTGCCCGCAAAATTACGGCCCGATGCCGACGGAGGTCACGGTCATTTCGTACTTGCCAGCAGCCACCAGTTTCAACATGTTTAATTCCCTGGACCAGGCTTGAAACTGCAGCTTATATTCTCTCATACTTCACTAGAAGATTCTATGCTAGACCATTGCTAGACCGTATTCTCGCATCCGCAGCTTTGCGTTCGTTCGGCCGTGTCTAGTCCAGGGCGCAACCAGGGCGGCTTCTGAAAAAGTTCTATGTTTGGAGCCTATTCCAGGTGCACTGCTTGTGAACCTGCGGGTGTATCAGGAGCGTACATTGCTGCGCACCGTTATCCCAACGACGGCCATATAGGCTGTAAGTAAGAATAGACAATGAGCTTCAAGCTGCTTGCCACCAATTTGCTCCAAGTGAAATCGACCGTCGGAACGGATCGCAGCCAGAAAAATTTGCCGGCGGATGTTCTATCACCGTCACCTGCAGCCATATGTTTTCTCTCAACTCTTTCGTTTCCTCTAAAATTATTAACCTTCTTCGCTCTTTTGTCGGGTATTGGAGATAGAAGAGAAAACTCCACCGGTACCGGGCCAGTTTCTAAGAAAATTCTCATGTGCAGTGTCCTATCTATTACACGCAAAAGATTACCATGGGGATTGCCAACACGGATCGCGCGACGTCAGCTCCACCCCGGAGTACGAGAGCGAACAGGCGGATAGCCATTTAATTCAAAATTACATTTAGTCATATACTGCGCTCTTGAAAAAAAAAGGTTCTTCCCTTACCCTTTCCCTTCCCTTCCACCATGGCATCCGTGCTCAAGTTGCCCAAGCTGGCAAACATCCAGATGTCGCCTGCAAGGCGATATCTCATCGCTCTCTTGGTCGCCGTAGTACGTCTCGTGTTTTGTGACATTTCGTGCCTTGTCGCCGTCTCATCATTGCACGACTCTGTAGATCACCCTTCATTTCATTCTTTCTTCAATATTCGAGGAATACGGTCGTATATCAAGTCTCAGCAACATTGGCGAACGACTACATATCAGTGACAAGGACAATGGATTACCAGACTATTCATATACCCCCAATATCTATGTCAACACCACAGAACGGAGAGCGAATGCTACCTTTGTCCTTCTTGCACGGAATACGGACGTCAACGGTGCGCTTTCCGAAACATGTTTTCGATCGTATCCTCACGGGGTCAGGGTCACAATTATATTTCTAGGTGTCGCGTCCAGTATGCAGTCAGTAGAAGACCGATTCAATAAACACTACAACTACCCATGGGTCCTCTTGAATGACGAACCATTCACCGACGACTTTAAGAAGTATGTAGGCTTCTACAGCCTTCCACAAGCTCTTAGTCTAACCTCATCCTTTCTTTAGGCGCATAAGCGTTATCACCAAAGCTCCCATTTCGTTCGGTTTGATACCCAAGGATCACTGGTTCCAGCCAGACTGGATAGATGAGGATCGCGCCAAGGCTGGGCGCGAAAAGATGATGGCACAAGGCATTATCTATGGCGGTGAGCTCCACCTGTTTCTACGTCTTTCAACACCGCCTAATCAGCGTTGACACGTCAAGGGAGCGTTCCGTATGTGTACAACCACCTTCACAGCTATCGCGGAGGTGACTGAACCGAGACTCGCAGATACCGTAACATGTGCCGTTTCAACTCCGGGGTATGCTTCCACTCCACTTCATCATGAGAATTCGACGCTGATGACCCTTTTGTTGTTTCTAGTTCTTCTTCAAGCATCCCTTGCTACAACAGTACAGATATTACTGGAGGTTCGTTTTTCGGTGTGTGAATTCTCATCATCAATCTAAATGCTTCCGCTCGCCCACGCACGCACCATCAGAGTCGAGTGAGTGTAACCTCTTGCGTCAATTGATTCCTCCCAAAAATAACTCGGCGTTTGTTTTTAATTTAGACCTGATGTCAAGTTTTTCTGCGATGTCAACTACGACCCATTCCTGTACATGCAAGAGCATGACAAGATATACAGTAAGTCTCCCTTCGTCCCGACATGCCCGCGTGCTGACCGATACCTAAAAGGCTTTACCATCTCGTTAGTAACTGATACTCATATGGCACCGGCGCCGCATCCTGATACCTATCATGCTCTAACAGGCTGTACGAATGGGAACCAACAATACCTACCCTCTGGAGCACTGTCCAGGAGTTCATCAAGGAACACCCAGAATACGTAGAACCCCATAATGCCCTGGGCTTCTTGACAGATAACGGTCAAAATTACAACCTTTGGTACGTATCCTCTTCTTTTCTTAGCGTGGACGTGTCCAACTGACTTGTACCGCCTGATTTTGCAGCCACTGTGAGTCCTTCCCGCTTCTCTGTACGTGGCGTGGACGTATTTCTCATTAAACCATTGTTAGTCTGGAGTAACTTTGAAATTGCCGATATGGACTTTTGGAGAGGAGAGGCATATCAGGCTTTCTTTGATTTTCTAGAGTCCAAAGGTGGATTTTACTACGAGGTAAGCACGCCACACGTCAATCACCCAACTTCGGCTGACGCGAATGGAATCTCAGCGATGGGGAGACGCACCCGTCCACTCAATCGCAGCAGCCTTATTCGCGCGAAGAGACCAGATCCACTTTTTCCGTGACATTGGATACAGACACGAGTTCTTCCAGCACTGTCCTAGCGGCGACCAATGGAGAAATGGACATTGTTCGTGTGATCCCAATGATACCTTTGGTGAGTGTCAAGTGGTATGGTTCTACATTGGAAGAGTTCGTAATAATATTACCCGTTTAGATTACCATATAAACTCCTGTCTGAGAAGGTTTGAGAAATTGTTCGCATGAGTGGTGGGGGGTACTTGCTTGCTTGATTCCTCTTGGTGACCTGCAATACGTGATAGACTGTAACAAGTACACGATGTATATATAGACCACAGTTGTTGGCTGGCCAAGCTGGCACATATCTATCTTCTATCTAATTGGCAATCAAAGTTTTCTAATAGTAGTCTGTTGCCATGGGCTGAGTGTGCTGATACAGCTGCCGAAGAGCAAACGTCATAAAACTCCAATGCCTCTCCACTCTTCTAGCCAGCTTTGAACGGTCGATGTTCGAAACGGCGGGGTTTCTCCAGAGTTCGTGCTAAGTTTCTTGTAGATATTTCTGCACGCGAGTCGTATTTCGTCAGACTGCAATGACTCTGGTGTATTCCAGTGTACTTTGCTTGAGCCCTGCCTCGAAGAAGGACGGCGCCTAAACTTGGAGCCTAAGCTTAAGCGCCTCAACACAGCCGCTGACGGGGCAGTGATTACTTGATCCGCAGTGGTCCAAGTTGTGTGCTGTCACAAACCACTTTTTTCTCAGAAACCCTCTT
This sequence comes from Paramarasmius palmivorus, assembly GCA_037176845.1. Lineage (NCBI taxonomy): Eukaryota > Fungi > Basidiomycota > Agaricomycetes > Agaricales > Marasmiaceae > Paramarasmius > Paramarasmius palmivorus. Next base: position 703,646 of record JAYKXP010000008.1, on the reverse strand, counting down.
GTTTTTGTTCCACTGTCGTTCTTTATCCACTGTGCAACCGCTATAATTTCACAAGATGATGACGCCTATGCGTTATATTATACTTGTGCTGGCCATAATTGTGAGTATTTCACTCTCGTCTTAGCCCCTTGCCAACGTTTTCTGACCCTCTTCTAGATAAGTCTTCACTACATCTTCACCTTCGTACATGAGGGTTATGGACGGGCCACATCCTTATCAAACTTGAAGAATCAGTTTGACTCGATTAGCTCGGGTCAGCCTCCGTACAAGGATGGAGTTCCTGATGAATACTACCACAAGGACGAGCCTGCTCCTCCTCAGAGTCGTCGAGCAAATGCAGCATTTGTGCTTCTGGGTGCGTTGCAGTGGTTTTAGAGGTCATATCAATCGTTCTGACGGACATATTCAGCTCGAAACTCGGATTTGAACGGCGTTGTTACCTCGATGAAGCAAATGGAGGACCGATTCAACAAGAAGTTCCAATACCCTTACGTGTTCTTAAACGAGGAACCATTCTCAGATGAATTCAAAAAGTGAGGTTCAGCAACATTGGTTTTCAAGTGTAGCTCTTAAACCTTTGCTTTTACAGCCGCATAACAGAATTGACGGACGCAGAAGTCAAGTTTGGGCTAATTCCACACGAACACTGGTACCAGCCCGAATGGATTGATGAAGACAAGGCTAGAGCTTCAAGGGACAACATGGTCAAGAATCAAGTAATCTACGGAGGTGCGTGTACACTGTCTTACCCTTGAGGCTGCACTGCTGACACTGGTTTATCAGGGAGCGTCCCGTGGGTGCAAGCACTTTCACTTGAATTGAACACGTCTCACACAATCATCATATAGATACCGTAACATGTGTCGCTTCAACTCCGGAGTATGTCTGCAGCCAAGCATTCCCATGCACATGCTGATCCATCTTCCCACTAGTTTTTCTATCGTCATGAGCTATTGAAGAACTACAAGTACTACTGGCGGTGAGTGCTCAGTAACACGGGTGGCTGCATTGATTCTCATAAGGACCTTACAGAATTGAGTGCGTACCTTCGGCTTACGACAGTTGTTTTTGTAATTAAAAAATTTCAAGGCCCGACGTCAAGTTCTTCTGTGACTTGGATTATGATCCATTCTTGATTATGCAGGATCAGAAGAAGGTCTACGGTGCGTAGCCTGAAGGTTTCTCCTCGCCATGGGAATGTACTGATCCGCTTTCTCGCAGGATTCACCATCTCACTACCCGAGTACGAGGCTACCATTCCCACACTCTGGGATGCAGTCAAAGGTCAGTATCTGCACGAGAATTGTGTGAAGGATACATACTCACTTGAATGTCTCTTTAGAGTTCATCAAGGAAAATCCTGATCACGTCTCCCCGGACAATGCCATGCAATTCCTGTCCGATGACGGTGGTAAGTTTGCACAGTTTCGCTGGAGGGCGCATGCGCTGAATTTATCTTGCAGGAATTGACTTACAACCGATGCCACTGTTAGTGCGAACTATCCATGAATGCTTTCTCTGTGGACTCATCACGTTTGTAGTCTGGTCTAACTTTGAAATCGGTGACTTGGATTTGTGGAGAGGTGAAGCGTACTCCAAGTTCTTCGAGTTCTTGGATTCCAAAGGAGGTTTCTACTACGAGGTACGTTCTATGATTGTCATCTCGTTACTCAATGATACTGAGATGGCTTCTAGCGATGGGGTGATGGTATGATTGGTATACAACATGTTTGGGCTGTCCGCTGATATCATAATATCCAGCTCCCGTCCACAGCATTGGTGCCGCCCTCTTCGCTAAGAAGGAACAAATTGTACGCAGTTACCCGTTTTCCTGACCTCTGTAACTAACCTGTCGAAAAGCATTTCTTCAGTGACATTGGCTACCGACACGAGCCATTCCAACACTGTCCTCAGGGCGATGCCCACAAAAAGGGCAAATGCTGGTGCGATGCTTCGCAAAACTTTGGTACGAGCTCCTGTACAGCCGGCCGGTGGATTTTACTGACAAGCTTTGTAGACTACGAATGGTATTCGTGCCTGAATAAATACGACGCCATGTTCAGATAGACAGGTAGTCATATCTCTGACGCTGCTGTATCATATATCTATGAAGACTTGATTCTCGCATCTGGACCCAGCCATACCTTCGATTATAACTACAGTACTACCTTCGCTGGACAACTTGATTTGTATGTACTCTGAAGGCCTTCACTTGTAGAAGGTAGACAGGCAATCCACTATAAATACAGAGTAACGTTACAGTGCGGCCGTACTGTCACTATCAGTCCAGGTCCTCTCCCTTCTTGGCAGCCACTTCCAGATTCCTAGCGCTGTCCATGATCCCTTTTAGCTTCTGCCACTCGAGATCAATTACTTTCCGCTCGTCCATCCATTCACAGATGGCATCTGCATCTTGAAGGTCTTCAGGTGGTTTCTTTCCACCCGCAAATGCGACCCGAACGAACTGTTTCTTCTTCTTCCCAGCTGAAGCCTTCAAAGAACTGACTTCATCGTTCACTATTTGAAATAAGCTATACTGTATTCTAAGGGTGAGATCAGGTATAACTCGTATCAAGCGAAGAACAAACCTCCCAGTGAGTCAAATCATGGTACACCTTCGCGCGGCGTGCACAAAATCGGCCCACGTTGAAGTCGAAGGTTTTTCGACTGCGCTCGTTCTCGCTATCATCGTCTGAGCCGCTTTCCGAGTCGGATGCGGCCTGTAATTCAGTCAGTTCGTCTGATATACTTTAGAAAACGGGGCTACTCGCATTATATGATTCATATCCCACTTTGTCGTACAGATTGCCGGAAACACGAAGAGAATACGTAGACATCCTCGAACCCAAATGGCAAGCATCGCATCCCGGGACCGCATAATCCATGCGAATGAGTTGAACATCCGGGCGCGTGTCAAGCGCCTTCTTGAAAGGTGGACGCCATACGGAGGATGCCACGAGGGAATCTCTCAAACCGAGAAGTTTCCTGCGCATCATCCCTAGTGGCATTGCGAAATACTCCTCGTCTACATCTGATTTAGCAAAAGCCAATAGTAGTTTATATGACGAACGCTCACCCTCAAGAGTGTTCAATACAAAATCATGCCTATCTGCTGGTGTCCGCGTTGCAACGTGAACGAGAAACTGGAATATCTTCTTGAATTGGTGTGACAGGTCTTGATGTGATTCCATGCTGAATATTGCTGGTAGCGAGGCAGTTTCCCCATCATCTTCAACAATGAAATCATCGGACCCAACCTCATCTTCTTCCTCATCGTCCGACTTCCCGCCTACGTGCGGTTTGGCACCTTTAAACGGCTTGATGTCATTGTCGCTAGCTTGCTCGTCTCCAGAACCATCTTCTTCCTCCGAGGATTCCATTGGCTTGCCTTGTTTCTTGCCTAGATACCAGAATTGGTCCGGTAGGTATTATAGATCACTGAGTTACGCACGTTTTAGTCTTTCCAAGTTCTTCTGGAACGCTGTCTTCTTTCCACGAGTACGAAGTCGACTATTCAGGATATCTGGAGCTGGGTCAGACATAAAATAGAAGATGCCACGGTTTGCATACGTTCAGTTTCCAGATCATCTTCAGAACTCTCAGCTACATCTGGCCTTGTACCCCTGATCAACTTCCTTCTCTTTCGCGGTTTGATTTCTTCTTCAGAGCTAGATGCAGAAGCCAATTTCCCCTTTGTAGACTCCTGTAACTTTCCATTCTTCTTCACCGCTGTGATGATGACGCTACTGTCCGAGTCGTCCGAGTCCGTAACAGCGCGCGTAATGCGCCGTCGCCCCATAGACGAAGGCCCGGGACGTGCAGCCTCCTCCTCCTCATCTTCGTCATATTTGTCTTTCTGCGCTGGCTGAAACTTGATAGCACCAATATCTGAGGATTCATCACTGGATTCGGCCTGAACGCGTGCTTGTTTCTTGGGAGATACAGATGACGAATAGCGTGACTTCTTCTGTGCTGAAGGTGGTGATGATTGCAAGTGATCTAGCAACGACGTCTGCTTGAGTGTTGAATTTCCTTTACGAGACCTTTTCTGAGGTGCCATGAGAGTAGAAGTCGAAGGATGCCATTCGCGGAGGCTGAACACAGTAATGTCACGTGAAATCTTTGAATTCAATTTTCTGAAATTTCTCACCGGTTCTACCCCCAACCGCGACGTCGAGAGATGTTGCTGGCCAGAAACGTCTCCAGTTCAGCGACTTCAAAAAGTACAAGGCTCACTCGAACTCTTCATGTCTCTCATGTAGTCAAGGGGAATCGCTCTAAGCCTTTCTTAGTCAACCGTAGTATGTTGCAATATTTTCTATTCCGTGTGCAATCACTCAATATCTGCTCTTCCCAGGTTCTTCTAGCAAGAAACTGCCCAGACTTGTGCCAACCGAGTTTGTGCGTGACCAAGTGCCGCATCACGGTCAGGAAGGGGCCCAGGAGGGCAAGGGAAACCCATCGTCGTTTCGTAGAAAAAGTCGCCTTGAGAACGAACGAGACTGGCATAGACGGAAGGGAACATGGGGCGACGAGCTGAAGGGTGTCTCAACAGCCCAAACTCCAGATTCGACCAAACCTAGTTTCTTGTCTGCCGTCGCGCGGAACATCCCCAAAGCCAACAGGACCGCGTACAATAACCGGAGCGCCGAGGCTCTTGCAGAAAGTATGCCAGCAGAAGCTAGAGCGTCCATGAACTCAAAAAAGTATGGTAAGTCCTCCTGGAACTCTGACATACCAAACGCTTACATGTTTTCTAAGATACAGATAATGACAAAGAGTTTGCTGTCCCGACATCTTCCTCCTCATCTTTACCAACTGTTTACCAATCCTTTTCATCACCTCCGCTTCTCCCTGGTCTTCGCAACTGCCTACGCGACATGCTAGGTCCAGGTGCCAATCCGACACGTATACAAGCTCTCAGTATCAATCATGTTCTTCCGCCGTACCCACCTCCCAAATCATCATCACAAGAGACTCAGCAGTGGCGTGAATGGCTTCTGGCCTCAGAAACCGGTTCTGGAAAATCTATTGCATATTTATTGCCCGTTTTACAATCACTGAAACTATCTGAGCTCGCTTCCTCCTCCCCACCACCCCAAAAACGCGCAATAAATCCCCGTGCCCTTGTTCTCGCCCCTACGCACGAGTTATCGCGCCAATTATCCGGTTTTGCTAAGGGACTTCTCCATGAAGTCAAGTTACGCGTTCTTTGCGCTAGTCGTGCCAATAATTCCTCAGACAGGGAGTCTGTTCCCTCGAGATCGAGTATGCGAGCCAGCGAAATGGCTACGATGTCCTTGGACAACTCAGGAGATCTACAGCCTCGTAAAGGAGGGCATCCAGTGGACGTTGTGATTGGTACTCCGATGAAGCTGCTCGAAATGGTTCGCGGCAGGGGCTGGGATCGCGCAGAAGATGGTCCTGGTATCACTTCACCTGAGGATGACGAGAAGAAGAGGCTGAGGCGCGGTCGTGATAAGCTCCCACCGGGTCCGGGTCAAGGGAGGTGGCGAGCCGAAGGCGAAATGGGCTTGGAGAATGTTGAATGGGTCGTCGTTGACGAAGCTGATGTGTTATTCGGTATGTCTTCTCTCGCACGAGGGTTTGCTTTGTTTTTGACAGATTCCCTCTAGACCCAGATTTCCAGGAAACGACGAGAATGTTATTGGCGGACATTGCTGCTGCAAGAGGCAAGTCCCAGTCTGCTTCGCCGACTGCATCAGAGCCTGGTCCAGAGAGCTATCCATTCAACCTCCTGTTGACCTCTGCAACCATTCCCACTTCTCTTTCCAATTACCTGACCACACATCATCCGAAAATGCAACAGCTCGTCTCACCCGGCGTTCACAAACTCCCGAAAACCCTGAAAACGGAGTATGTGAATTGGACAGGAGGCAACAAAATGGCGGACATCGAGAAACGGCTCAGACAAGTTTGGGCGGACGATTCAGTCATGTCGACCGGTCAGGCCAATCTAAGTCAAGTTCTGATCTTCTGCAACAAGTCTTCCAAAGTTATGATGCTTTCAGAGTATCTGAAGGAAAAGGGCATACCCAATTTGCCACTCACGAGTGTGAGTGAGACGCGGGTCAAAGAGAGAGGCAGCAATCGGCATCTGACGGGCTTCTTGCGGCCTATTTCTGGGAAGGATGTTAATGTTGCAGGAGAGCAGAAAGAAATCGTCTTCGACAATGACATGGCCAGTGAGGACGTGTCGCAATCCACAAATCAATCCAGCGACGCTTCTGCCTCAGACAATGAACCGGCTCCCAAGGTCCTCATCACAACCTCTTTACTCTCCCGTGGTCTCGACTTTTCTCCGTCCATTAAACACGTGTTCATTGTGGACGAACCACGCAACATTCTCGATTTCATCCACCGTGCCGGTCGCAGTGCAAGAGCAGGACAGAAGGGTACCGTCGTTATTTTTGGGAAAGGCGAAGGTCGAGGAAGTGGAAGAGCAAAGGAAGTACGGAGGAGGGTTGCTGCGTTGAAGTAGATACTCTTTAGATTAATGGGCCTACTTTATGGATCTTAGTATAGATATGTATAGTCTTCATAGGGAACAGTGCTAATAGAAAAACTTCGCCACTTTGAAACATGGTGTACCTGCACTGTCGACGCACAGAACTTCTAACAGGCGCTCATTAGTCTCTCCTACACAGAGTAATACAGTGACGATCACAAGGATACTCAAACGAATGCACAGCGGGTACTGGAATGGAAATAGTGGAGTAGAACAAAGAGAAACATGCAGCAAATGCGGAACGACGGAGAGCGTAGAATACATCCTAATGGAGTGTACGGCGAAAGGACAGGCGGAAGTATGGAGCATTGCCGAAACGATATGGGAATTGAAAGCAAATGCACCGGGATGGATGGGAGATATCTTATAGCTTGTGGCATGGCAATGTGTAAGAACAACAGGAATAAATTCGATAAAGGACTATCGAGGTTCTATCGTATCTGATATCTGAGGCCGCGTACCTGATCTGGAGGTTGAGGAATGAAAGAGTGATCCAAAGACAAGACGGCAGTGGGTATTCTACCGATGAACGCTGGCGCAAGTGGAGGAGGTGGAAGTGTGGAAGGAGAGGAAGAGGCCGCAGAGGTGATGGGCGAAGGCGATGTCGAAGCCTGAACCTACACACTGGCGCGTGATCAGGTGTAGTGCGAAATTCTGGGGGGGGCCCTTGGGAGCTATTGAAGTTAACGTGTCATGTACAGTAGATGTGTCACGGGGATTGTTCGTAATGAAATCGTATGATAATGTATGTCATTGTACGCAAAGATGACATGTTGAAATTTGGCTATTCTGACAAAAACTCGTCTGGCAACTTTGGTCCCGCAACCCTCGACGCCCTTAACCTCTCGCCGACATCTGCATCCTTGTACAATTGCTGTGCAAATATTGACTAGTCGGAATCCGACTCTAAGAACCCGTCTGGCAACTTAGGACCCGCAACCCTCAACGCATTCAACCTCTCGCCAATGTCTGCATCTTTGTACAACCGCCTCGCAAAGTCCCGATAATTAAAAAGCCAAAGATCGTGGCTGATGCTTGCATTCAAGTCGTATAACGCGTCGGCGAAAGCGTTGTATAGATCGTAGATATCTTTTTTGATGGTGAACGGAGTCATTAGATCGCTCCCGCGAACATCGCCCTTGTTTTCATTTCTCCAGTCTATTAAGACAAGCCGAGGCCCAGGGTGAGAGCCATTGGAGTGGTCGGCGTTGTCGAAGAGAAGATTATCAAGGCGTATATCACCGTGCGTGATACATGCTTTGTGGGCGGTGTCGAGGACGTTCATGGCAGTTTTAAACTGTGAAGTAGAGATTAGATTGACTCGGAGTAAAGAGACCCGCAGATCTAGACTCACCAAGCGTACATATCCCTCGAGATCCATTCCTCGAAATCCTGATTCAAACTTGGCCGGAATATACTCCATCACGAATAATCGGCCCCGTTCATTCCATGGCATGATTACCTGAAACCTATGAGCCATCAAGCATTATGTATAATCTGGAACGACTACCTCATGCACACCATAGAACCAAGGCAAATAGCTTCCTTGAAAAAAACTGAGCCTCTCAAAGGGCTCCAGCTGGTTTGCAACAACTTGATCGAGACTGCGGTAATCCTCCTCTGGCACTTCGTCTTTTTGAGGTAGATGAGAAGCCACGATAAATTTGAAGACCAGGCACGCGTCACTCTTGAGTTCCACTGGTTTGGCAAGCCAGACCTGAGAATGGTAATCCTCCCCTTCTTGTATAGCATGCACGATTTGGAACGAAACTGTTCTTCCGGTATGACGATGTTGAAGAGGTAGAGGTCGTGGAGAGTATGCTTGTACATGGGAGTCTAATGTTGGACTGTCCAATGACAGTGAAAACAATAGCCCTGGAACAAGAGGATTATCGGATGCTGCATCTTGGAAGGTGCGCATCTCGTCGCAAAAAGCGACCTCTTGTTCGTCCAGCATCTTGATTCAAATGATTGAACAGGAATGAGCTGTGTCACGTATACAGTGACGGCAAATATTGATGTCAGTGTCACGTGAACACAAGGCCTTTTCACCTTGATTCTTTTGAGCCATATCTCATCGTACAGTTTCCCGTCCAACGGAAAGATTCAGGATCTGAATTCTCTCGTCTCCTCCTTGCTTCTGCACCAGAAACTTGGTAGGAAGCTGCGAGATACAAAAAGATACGGCGTTATTTCTGTTTTTGGTAGTGACATCAATATTTGCCGTCACTGTATGGTCACATCACATGATGAGGTCTCCAGTACGCCACCAGACTCACCTTCCTATTAGGGAAAATGAAAATGTCGAAGTCTGCACACTTCTCTTCTCCCAGATACCTCAATGTTTGTTGCATTGGACGCCGACACAAGTCCATCGGACATCAAGACATGCGCGGATTATGCTTTACTGCTCCCTAAAGCCGGTTATCCCCCTCCACGCGATAAACTTACGGCCGAACACTCCACACACAAATCGACATCTGCCCTAATTCTCAAAATTTTCGGTGCAGCAGATGTAAACATAGAGTCTACAATTGACAAAACCGAGGAACGCAGAAAATATTTGGAATTTCTGAACCAGATAGAGGTAACTTGGGGCGGTACGGACCAGCATTCACCTACCCTCGTAAACGAGGATTGCGTGGCGTACGTCTGAGCCCTCAAGATTGAAATTCGAACTTCTGAACATCTACTCCCTTTCAGCCAAGGCACTTACACGAACATTTTGGTGCATGTAAAAAAGTTGCTCGAAGAGGCAGTTCCTCCTCATCTACCCCAGATGTTTCAAAGCCGGGGGTATAAATTCCATATCCTATGTCAGCCCATTTCCAGTACTAAAAAAGGCGCGTAATTTTCTCATATAAGTATACGAGTTCAAACTGATCAAAATTTTAGGACGCACTCGTTGCGACCACTACCTGGTCCTCGTCCCAAACTGCACATTTCACGACCCAAGTACAAAAATCGACTTTCATTCCACAGGCCAAGGCACGCCTGGCCTATTAGGATATACAAGGGGATTTGTAGCCGCAATGAAGGACTATGTTGAGAAGGTTGGGAAAGATCCACGTCTAGTGTTGGGCGGACCAACCGGAAAAGGCAAAAAACCTCCAGGACTTGTCCTTGATGTCGTTGAAGAGAAGGCAGGTAACAGTCTATTGCGACAGCAACCATTCACTGAATTCCCCACCATAGAACAGGGGAACAATCGATAGAAATGCACTGGTTGATGAGTACCCCTCCATCGCACAAGAGCATCAAAATCCTCTGGCGCTTGCTGCCAAGAATGTGAAGGCGTTTATGCCACAACTAAAGCAGTAAGTATTGCCTCGATTGATTTTGTAACCATATCTGAATCAGATTTGTTCTAGCTACGCGGCCGATTCCCGATGTGAAACAGTTGCGATAACAGACTATGATCAGATGATCTTCGTTGAGTTCCTTGAACTAGAGGGCTATCGTGGCGAGGATGGGAAGATGAAACCGATTGCCGGTAACTCACCAAGAGCCAGGATAGTAGAGACCTCTTATGGCCCTCGCGCAGACCTGTTCTGCTTAGCTATGGAAAGATTAGAGGCCGCAGAAATATGCCAACTGTACCTTGAGTGAGTTTGTATAACCAAAGTTTGTGACTCAAGTGAAGCTAATCTTGTGATGGTAGAGACAAACGGTGGAAACTTCAACCTGGAAGCGCGCTTGATGGCTGGTAGCCACGAAGTTTTGACTAGCTAGTTGTGATTTTATCTTGTGTTGTCACACTCCCATGTAGCCATACCGTTGGACATGTCCATGTAGATGTATCATACGGATTGTTAGACATAATGGAACTCGTTAGATACAAAGCTGAGCTCCGTTGAGGGACACTATGAGATGATAGTGAAATGGGAATGGCATACAAACGGATGCCATCGGGGAAATCGTTCGAATAGTGGATGCCATCGGATTCCAAAGGGTTTTGGGACGTAAGTATACCTTAGATTTTTGCCGGCTCTGTAGCTGTTAGAGAAACGGTAAGAAAGCACCACCGCCGTCACTCATGCTTGCCACGTTTCCCAACGTTGGTCCTAGCGCGTCAGGGTCCGCCCTTTGCCCACAACTTTCCCGCGCTCCATTCTTTCCCCAACCACCTCACTCTCAACATGCATCTATGATCCGGTGCCGCCACCTGCCCACCTGTACACCGTACACCCGCACGTCTTCTGCGTATTCGGTCATGGTACAGCTACGCAAGGTCTTCCCAGCTGCCAACCAAATATACCTGCTTCCTCCGCTTCGGGAATGTATCACCGTGGTGTTCCTTCGGCTGTAACGACCTCGAGACACCACATCATCTCTTCGTCGCATGTCCTCGCTTTCATGAGCTACGCGATGTCGCTCGAACGTCGTTACTTGCCCAGATCACTTCCTACATGGAAGACCTAAGGACCACCATCTCTCCAGATACTCTCCACGACATTACGCAGGTCGCTTCGGCACTGTTCTCCGACAACGAGCACTGGCCAACCCAAAAATCCGAATACTACCTGGGAGTTGTTCCTAGGCTGTCGCTACATCACTCTCTTTGCCGGATACTTACACGTTGTAATATCGAACCTGACGCACCGCGCCTCTATTCATCTTACGGGCAGATTATGGGCACAGTATCAAGGGTTCACGAGGGCTCCGGACCTATCAAGTCGTCGCTCGAAGATTATGAAAGTTGCGTTACCGACGTTTTTATCCCACCTACATCACCACATTTAAAAACACGATCATCTCGTCCTTACCTGGAAACTTCATCACTTTATCTTCTACTTTACTTTACTTTACTTTACATTGTGTTCTTTACCTTCGACGACCCGATCTTCAGGAATACCTTTGATTACCTAAGCTATTGTCGTAGCGTCATCCCTCTTCCGCCCCGGTTTTCAACGTTCTCGCAGCTCCGAGCGTTCTGGACGCGTCATAACGATACCGGATCAAGATTGGATCAAGAGCAGGTAGTCATGAGACTGGTTTAAGCTGCTGAACGGAGAGTCATTGAAGAAGGCACGTATGCACTTACTGATTTCTCTCTGTCAACCTGACAATAACCCTCAGGACTACTTCCCGAAGATTCATGGTTCCCTGGTAAGTTGTATTACCATACAGCACCAGTGCCCCGCTGACAAGATTCCAGGACGCTTGCAACAAGAACAGTATCGAAGACGGCGGATGGGAGCCTAGAGCAGGGAGAAGAGGCAGTTAGGGCATAGGGCAGGGGCACCTAGTTGGAGGCAGCAGTTAGTGTCGTTAAGGTATGTCGAGGCTACGCATGATGTATGTACAGTATTAGTCGTGAATATATTGATTCTACAACAAAAAAAAAACAACAAAAAAGGAAAAGGAACCAAAATACCCTACTAGCAAATAACCCCGGGCCCCAGCCCCGTCCTATGGCGTCGGACGCAATAGGATGCCATCAGACGTTGTGGACCTCGTTCGACTTTGCCCTACGTCCGATGGCGTCCGATGAAACCTCACTGGGAATATCAATGACTGTCTGGGATTAACCAGTAGTTGTACAAAGTAGATAAAGATGCGTGGGCCGCGGCTGTGAAAATCATATGAAATAAGATTGAAATATCGTGAATTCAACCTGAGGCAGAGCACCGTCTGGCAAGCCTTTGAGCACGAGCTGATCGCTAGCACTATTACGATTCTTCCGACTAGCTCGGATTGTTTTATAGATATGTATAGTCTTAATAAGGAACAGTGCTACAGTAATAGGACTCACCACTTTGATACATGGCGTGTACGTGCGTGTCGACGCGCAGAACTTCAAACAGGCGCTCGTCTACGACTCCGCCTCCACTCTTTCGATTTCATGCTCTCGGACACTTCTGATGGCTACAACGAACATGTAGAGCGAAAGGTGAGTGACAGTGTAAGCATTTCAGGCGCAATCTTATCTCGATCTCACAGCCTAAGACACACAAAAACACGCAACGCAAACGAAGAAAGATAGATACCGAAAAATTTGCACGAACAGGCGAAGTGTTCACCGCTCCAAAGTTTTCGTTTGAGCCACTGCTCGAAGAACTCAGATACGACGAGGAAGATGGCTTGGAACACTCGTTCGAAGAACTATTCGGCGACTTATTGCCAGAATACCTTCAGGACAGTGCCTCTTTCTATGCCAGGGATATTAGTTACGACGAGGCTGTGCGTTTATTTTGCTTGTTTTCCTTCTTCCTCACTGAAGCTTTCGATAGGGCAATCCGTTGCGCAAACTTACTCCAGCCGAGGCCGTCTCGATTGACAACATCGTGTCCCCGAGATATCAAAGTCTAGACGAATCAGAGGCTACCATTCTCAGGAAACTCAAAGTTCACCGTGTACGTTAAGTTGTTCAGGAGAAAACACTGCGAGTCATTGTCAATCTTCGATATAGCAGCGACGCAAGACGAATCTACCGGAACAGCAACTTCAGACCACCTACGGGCTAATTCAAGTCCAAGATGTACTTGAAAAGCAGCCCTCTTCAGAAGTCAACACAGATGTACAAGATAGACTTTTCGCTATTCAAACTACGCCATTGGAGCGGTCTTTCTTGTCTCGACTTGTGGGCACCAACAGTTTTCAGATGGCCGGCCTCATTGCGGTCGACTGGCTGACCGAAAGCCCATGGATGAAACTCATGGACGATATAAGAGAACACTATCGACTCTCATAGTATGTTACAGAGCTTCCGAACTTGTACTGTGACTGATAGTGTTGTTCTTAAGCCCTGAAAGAGAGTCAGTCATCGAATCCAGGGCGCCAATCGCATATGCATGCTTACAAGCGGGACACCTTGATCAAGTACACGATCTTCTCCAGAGGTCTTTTTGGACTGGGATCAATGGTCAGTCACTGGCAAGATCGTCCGAGTTCCTATGACCACATATCAATCTCACAGTTGCCGACTCGCTCGATTATTCTCCCCAGCGGTGCACCGTTGTTGCTCTGTACAAGAAACTGGTCGTTGGTGTCGCCATTCTTAGCTCACCTCGAGAAACCTATATCACGTATCTTGCGGTCAAGGCTGGCTGGGATAATTCACAGATTGCGACGTATGTTTTTCATCTGGCGAAGTATTCGCTATAGACTAAGTTGTGTCAGGAACATGCTTTACCACCTGATTACTCGCAACCCCGGGAAGGATATCACTCTACATGTTTCTGCGAACAACCCAGCGATGGTACGCTACACTCTCCCATTGTTCATCCCCGACTCAAATTACCGCATCCAGCTATTATACAACAGATTCGGTTTCAAGGCAGAGGAATTCATTACAGGCTTCTATGATGCTTATCTTGCTCCAGACTCCCGTGCATCTAAAAATGCAGTTCGACTACGACTCCGACAAATATGAAGACCTCAGCAGCACCACAGGGCTAGTAATCAGGTTTCAATGTATTAGATAGTTGACGCGAGTTCCAGCTACACAGCTATGATTAAGTTGGAAGGTTGAATAAATCCAAAATGTGAGCACGGCCTAAAGCACGATGACGCCCAAACAAGCGCACGACTTCTTGGCTTCCACCAGGCCCTGCCGTTGCAGTTTCAACGTTTCAACCCCCGTATCTGGTCATGGAGCCTCTTAAGCCGCTTCGTATCAATACCAGCATTGCTCAGGACGACAACGAAGATCTAAATCCCATCAGTCTGCAGGTACCTACGGGAGTACCGTCATTTCGTGTTTCCGGGTCACCTCCCTCCGAAAAGCCTCCAACATCACCTCTCGGCCTAACATTTAGAAGTTCTCAAAAGACAAGTAGTCGAAAAACTGAATCGCGAAAGCTACTTGCACACGTTTTGAACCAGCTAAGCCGTCGTACGATGCCGCCAAGTGTATACGATGACCTTGGGATAGATGAAGATGCCAAAGAGAAAGGAACTGGGCTGGTTGAAACAGTAAAGGATGTAGTGAAGCTTGGAAAAGAGACGAGGGAAGAGGAGAGGAACGTACTGAGTCCCGCCGATGAAGACGACGAAGGAGGGGTTTATTCCACCGATGCTACGTTTGAACTCATGACACAATTGATGGATGTGTTAAAGATTTCTTTGCTGCAAGGCTGGAAGATATTTGATGAAGCGTGAGTACTCAGAACCCCCGTCTCTCCCTTGTTGCTCATATTCGTCGTAGAGCTCCAAGCGATGTAGAAGAACGCCGTGAATCGGGCAGGCTTTCTTCTCCCTTTCGTCGCCGAAATAGCCTCCAGCCTGGCGGTCAAAGATCCAGATCACCTTCACCTACATTCGGCAAAAGAGCCAAACCAGTGGGGCTACTATCGCAATGCATATCCATCCTCTCATCCGTCATTCTAGAAGACTGTCGGTTTCAAGTGGAATCACCGCGGCCTTCACGACCGCCAAACGCGTTACAGGCAATAACGCTGGAAGCTGCGAAATTTCTTTTGCACACACATCGACATAGCTCCAAAACTATAGCTGACATTACCCTCGCCCTTATACCTGCCGTATCCACTTTCCCTTACGAGATGTGTGGTCGGCTGCTGGCCTTCTTCGAAGAATGTATAGTCCGTGGTGTCTTGGCTGAACTCAGAAACCTTCAAGAGCGGGAAAGCAGCGCAGAACAACTTGTACCCCGTGAGTGGACATGCTACTAGTAATGTGCAGATCATACTAATTTCAACCGTAGATACCACTCATGGTACCGAGAAACAGCCAATTGGGATATCCATTCAGGTAGAAGCGGCCCCTGACGACTCTGACCCCGACGTCGGGCTTGAATGGACTCCCTGGTCCACGGCACAGTCCCATCTCCTGGCTATCAAATCTAGCAATGCACCCATGCAGGCTTCCGCTCTATACAACATGACTGCCATAATCCGACCATTACTTGCCGCTCTGCTTGAGCGCTTCGAGTTTCCCGGAGAGTCCAATGTCTCAGTTGGCCCAACCTACCGCCTTCATCGACTTATTGAGGCCATTGCTCGAATGAAATTCGATGCCTACCTCGACGCCCTGGAAGTCATGTCATACCACAGCCCAAAAGCCAGACGATCTGCCGCTCGTCTACTTTCCTGGTTCTGGCCCCGAGCAATCGGTCACGTCGTAATCAGTAAACCATCGACTCGTCCGCCTAACCCAGAAGGCACCACAGAACCTCCATCCCATCAGCACCAATTCATGCCTTGGCGCTTTGCGCATATCCACAATGGGCCATCTTTACTTGGTCACGCTTGCCAGGTCTGCACTCGAGATATTACAGGGTTTGGACTTTTCTGTCCATTGTGTGTTTGCGCGGTACATTTCGATTGCTATGATCTTCCGGAGGGCAGCCGAGTGATCAACTACTCTATGGCTTCGGATGATAACACGATGCGAGTTGCAGTCTATCGGTTCTGCACTACAATGGGCCATAATCCAAAGGGCGCATTGCTAGCAAACCGTAGACTGCGACACAGGTTAAAACCTGTCAACGTGTTCTCGCTTTGCTTGTGCTCCGTCTGTCGGAAGCCGCTTTGGGGATGCTACGAGCAGGCCCTGTATTGCAGCATGTGCCATCAATTCCTGCATCCAGAATGTACGACGAGTACTTCCTTTTCAACTTGTGCTCCGCAGCAGGTCGATTCGAACTCGATATCTATTGATTGGTCTGCTCTGAGGCAGACGTGCACTGACTTTTATCCAGAGATTCTGTCATTCACCAAGGAAGATATCCAGAACAAAACGTACGAGGACGTTTCGATACTATTTGCCATGCTTTGGACGCAATCGCAGTTGCTTCAAAATGGCATCGCACTAGGTACTCTCAGAGTCGAAGAGAAGGGCTTCTTCCGCTCTAAAGGGGCTCGACTTTCACCATTCGAGCTGCATAATGTTTTGGCCTGGTGTCAAGAATTTCTCGGAGCAAAGGGCGACGCTGTTTCACCAGGAACTATGGACTATTTCCAATATAACGACATAGAACGATCAAGCCATGCATTGATGTACGACTGGTCTTTTCTTGTCTTCATGTCGGCTTCCATGAAAATGCCTCTCGACCCCACCAAAGAACACGACCGCCCCCCTCCATCTACCCTTCTGACGGTGTCACAAGCCGATACTAGTAATGACCATCACGGGGAATCGATAGCCCACCCTTTTGAAATCATGCCGCTCTCACACCTCAGGGACGCAATCGGCCGTGACTTTCACGTTCGTTCAGACATCACTGCCAAGTTCCTATTAATGCACATGCTTCACGTCGGTTTGTTTGACAGCTTTGACGCGGAATCGACCCCATTCGCGGACGGACAGGTTCAAAAGCATGCTTATTGTTCATTCCCACTTCCACTAGGATTAGATGTCTCAACTGACGTTGAGACACTCTTTGCCGCTGTAGAAGCATGTCTCTCGGATCTTGATCTCTTCGTGAATGAGATAGGTTGGTTGATGCTTAGCAGAAGGCTTTGGCCATCGGGTTCCGCTTCTGAATATGCTCTCGGAAGATTGACTAGGAGTGTCGTGTCGTGGATACTCGCGGAGGTCAGATTCATGTACCAATATGGTCACTGGTTGCTGACGTTCAAGAATAGGACGAGAACTTGGCAACAATTCTTAGGGATTACCTTGCGAAGCAACGGGCGCTTCCTGGTGTCCGGTCCCCTGTAGATCCGGCGCCGTGGCCTCCTTTGCAGAGTCTTCGTAAAGCACCATCAAGTTCAGTCAACAACGGAGGTGACTACGTAGCCTCTCGGCGTGCGTTGGTATCGAGATATGCTATCCCCTGGTTGGCAGCTTTGCATGACCAGAGCCCTGATAACTATGCAGTGTTGTTATATAACATTTGTACTGATTTCGTCGAGGAAGCCCTCGAAGTTTCCAACTTGTCCTCTTCACTGGAGGCATCAGAAGAGGTATTTGTCGCAAAACGATCTTTGATAATTTGACTGACTCATGGTTTCATGGCCCTAGCATCGCGTATCTGAAGATAAGCTTGAGAGGCTTCTTCGGCTTATTTTTCGACTGTCCCAGAACGCGATTACGTTCAGTGTGCTTGAGGATCTATTTGTACGCTGGCTATATGCTATGAGTACTTCTGAAACTACTTTCCGAGTACGTCGCCGCTTTCACCATACTAGTTGGTCTCAGGCTAAAGCGCATCGTAGCCTCTGCCGTCTCTGTCTAGGATTTTTCAAAGAGAAGGCGATGCCTCTCATCGTGTCAGCATGTTAGATTCGGTGGTACACCTCTCAGACCACCTTAGCTTCGATCCTTGGAGTCTAGTCCTCCAGACCGCTTCTGATTCCAAGGATGGGCTTCAGCGAAGCTTGAATTGGCTGCGGATCTTCGCGACGTCTGGTATCAGTGTACCATACGCGACGTTCGCACATCTATTGCAATTACTTGAACAATTCGAAGCACCTACCTCTCAATCCCTTTTGTTCGTCAATTCGATGATGTTCAGTGTGTGGCTCCAACCGCATGGGCGGGACCAGGTTCAGAAGCTATTGGCTTCATTACACGTCCGTCTTCAACCTAACCTGTTGGCAAAACTAAAAGAGGGACATGATCCTGAAAGGTATGCGACTTAACGAGGCACCTAAACCTATGCTGATGCTCGTCAAAGCTTCAATATTATTAGACAATCTTTGGCGACCTGCTTGTTGCTGTACGGTTGTGATCGAAAGAAGGTCATCGATGGTGGTCTCGTTTTGGAGGACGAGGTCAGAGCATTCCCGTCACGGTACGTATTGACTACTTTTTGTAGCCTAATGCTAAATTTAAACGTCGAGGATAGAAGAAAATTGGCGAGCCGTAATTCCCAGGTAGATGACCCAATAGTCATCGACCCATCCTTAATGAAAGTCCTCGATACTTATCTGACAGCAAATAACGAGAACGTCACGTGCCTCGTCGCCAAATTCCTCTATGCCTTCCTGATGGATTCGCCCTATTTGGCACCGCACGAAGTGGATAATTTCATTCTGAGGAACGAACAGATGCTTTGTAGAAGGTATGATCGGTAGACGGCGACAGTGAAACTTCTAATCAGGCACATAGCGCCTTTCTTTTCTACAATATCCAACGACAAGACCTCATTGGGATTCGATTTGCGTTCTTGCTTCGAGTAATCGTAGTTGACCCTCCACCCTTCAAGGAAATGCTGGACGCTTTTTTCAAGCCCGAAGAAAACTGGGAAGCACGGTGATGTAGTCTAGTAAGATATGTTGTGTTTCTCACTTATTGTACTCCAGACTCTCCGCGGTAACCCGCCTTTTCAGGATCATCCTGGATATAACTAGTCTGGCTCTGAGCGTCGAAGGGCGCCAATGGGAAGCAAGTATAACAGACGTGTTCTTTTACTTCTTCAGGTCACTCTGGCAGGACGAGAAGGTATGCGAGTCGTTTTCTATATGTATAAGCCTCCTTCATTCCATGACCAGGAAGAAATACGTTTGGCAGTCGAGACCCTCTCGTCCACGCTACTCTCCAGTCACTTCAACCAAATATCGTCCTGTTGGACTGCCTTTTTAGCCACGTCATCCATTGCAGACAAGGCGAGGCTAGCTGCTTTCCTGGTACAACTTCGTCCACACTTTCCCGCTTGGCAAGGTAAGCGTCCCGAATACTAATCAAGTATTTGCGGCGTTGACATTTCTTCAGTGGTCTCATGGGAAGCCTTACTCGAGATTCTCGCAGAAGATCAATACGACCAAGAAGGGGCGAATAACAAAGATGGCGCTCTGTCCTCTCACCTGGTGCGTTTTATGTGTGTAGCATTGAGACCTCTAACGAGCTGCATCTACAAAAGTCCATGTATGGCTTATCTGTCCAAGACGATGATGGGCAATCATCCGTGGCGTCATTGAACGCCGATACCGAAATGACCGGTCTACGGGTAGGTGCATGGATTGCCCAGGCGGATATTCTCGGTAACAATTAACATTACAGGTTTGCACCCTAATTCTGAGTATTGACATGATCGCGAATGGCATCTACATCGATGCCAATTCTTTACTCAGGATCAAGCAGCATGTAGCGCGAGTCGTTGGCTTTGAAGACGTGCATGCTGTTCCAGCCCTGAATGGCCTTACCTTCTTCGTGAAATTTGGCCGCCTTGTCGCAGTTCCTCGGTATGCCTTGCCATGCGTATCTCAACTGTCATCTCTATTGGACTCGCCTCATCCCGCTGCAATACCATCCATGGAACCTTCAATGAAAGGAGGGAACGCCAACTCGACCCCTCTACTAGTCGGCTCTCTATTTGTGGACGTGCTTCTAGGCCTGTTCTCGAGCGTAAAGGATCTTCTTTCGCTCCCAGTCCTCACAACGAAAAGCTTATTGGAATCCCTCTGTATCGTGATATACAAGCATAATTTCGAGAACATATACATTCGACATTTGCAACCCAACCTAAAACAGGCAGTTACAGTTGCCATGGAATACATGTTGGAAGATACCAACTACGAATGTCGACAACTTGCCCTTCTAGTTGTCCAAGCGTATGTCAAGAGATTCCATGGTACCATGAGATCCATCATACAGTATGTGATCTCTGCATCTTTAGCCTTTCTTTCAAGGAGCTGACGTGACTCTACCCAGCTTTTCCATCGAGCAAGTCGCGAAACTAATCATCCTGCAAAACAATGCGAATCAAGACCCTCTTGTCAACCAAGCGAAGGCATTCCTCGAAAACACCCTCAAGACGTGTGTTCCTCGTCTTTATTCGCATCGTCATCTCACATTTCTCCAGATACTCGGGCAATGGGATTTTCGCAGGGTTGTTGCGGGTATCGTCTAGGCTTTCCTTGCTGTTAAAAATCAACGATTGACTTGTCTTGTAGAGGAAGCTCGAGCGGGGCGTGTTCGTGGTTCTCAAACAAGTTCTCGATGCTAATGCAAAGGAAGATCGCGAGGGAGAGAGTTTACGAGAATCCCTTCTTCGTGATACGCTCCCCCGCGCCGTCGAAAGTGATCAACATACCTTCCAAGCTGTATTAGACAATCTGCAAGCATACGTGGAGGTCGTTCATCATCAAAACTACACAGTTGAGATGATCATATGTAAGACCTTTCTCGCTGAACGCTGCATGCTTATAAATTGTTGCGTTGTAGTTGTTGGGCACCATCTTACACTCCTGGCACGCCGTATATCAGAGTGGACACCTGAGGCTATTAATCCTGCGCCACTACTTCATATAGCAGCTGTCCTGATGCAGCATAATAAAGCACATTGCCGAGTAAGCGCTCGCACGTTCTCTGTAATTTGGCTAGAACATTTTTCTAGGAAATGCTTCAATATACTGACACTATCCTCCGGGTGGCGCTCAACCGACTTTCCGTTGACTCTGCTACACTCTCTCGCCTTGTTCATGTCACCTCTACATTTTACCGAAAAACTGAAAACGAGAATGCCACCAA
Organism: Paramarasmius palmivorus; assembly: GCA_037176845.1. Classification (NCBI taxonomy): domain Eukaryota; kingdom Fungi; phylum Basidiomycota; class Agaricomycetes; order Agaricales; family Marasmiaceae; genus Paramarasmius; species Paramarasmius palmivorus. Next base: position 682,741 of record JAYKXP010000008.1, on the reverse strand, counting down.
CCCTGTTCTGATGGTGTTGTTCGAGATTTTGGCGGACGGTTTACGAATGAAGTCACGGGTTCTTTCGTCCACTATTGGGGCGCTATCACAGACGATTATGACCACGGAAGTTTCTGGTGTGCCCTTGTCAATGTCATACCCTAACTTGTTCATCGGGTTGGCCAGCCCAGGGCTTCACTTCTTGCATAACTATGCTTGGAATGATCCCCGGTCTGACAGGGATCTCTCCGTATCGATTGAAATAGCCAGGATGGTGCTTTCGGCAGCAAGTCGCAATTCGAATGTGATTACCAAGATGATAGAACAGGGAACAGAGGTAAGTCGACTCCGAGCAAGCTTTTTCTATACTTATCATGTTTTTATGTTCGTAGAAACCTGGACGACAAAGTATGAACGTTCGAGGATGGAATATCCTACTGCTAGCAGCACTGAAAGAAGAGTCTCTACAGTGGATGGACTTGATGTGCTCACTGCTTGGTGCATTCACTACAGCACATCATACAGCACTGCGGAACCATACACAATCCCATGGAATCATTACTGAGGCCGCTATACTCGACATCAACCATGCCTATATTGCCATTAAGCTTTGGCTCATACTCGCTCAACACAAGCTGAAAGAAGTCGGTACAAGCAACGACGTTGCATTCCGTGTTTGGGACACTTTATGGCCACCCTTTGAGGCCCTCGTCAATGTATTCGAAGCAGAGGCACAAGCTGGACTCCCTGTGGTAAGATATATTTGTGGAACAACTCACAATAACTACTGACATGGTTTTAGACGTTGGCCGTTTTGACTTGGTCAACTGTTGCGGACCTATTTGTTTACCTTCGAAATTTGCGAAGTCCCGCGGCATTACACACACCGTCTCACATGGCAATGTTAAATCGTTTGAAAGCGTTTAGTCCTAATGAGACTCAGGCCGGAAAGGTGTGTTTTCATAATTGATGTGCTAGGTTTCTGAAGTAATTCCTTCTGTCAGCTATCCCGGGCAATTCGCGCACTAAGCGAGCCACCAGTGGATGTCGGAATTGATGCACTAATGGACCAGGCGGTGAAGGATATCATTGCGACGGAAAAGCTTCGAGAACTCGAGATGAACAGGGACGCAATGAAGATAGCGCATGAACGTCGAAGGCCAGAGCCGTCGTATGGTGGCGAGCAGAGGGTGCACAATCCGGGAAAATAGATAGTACATGTAATAGTAACTGTGAAAGTTTAAGCACTTCTCAGCCGGACTTTCTGCGCTTGCTTTCGTTTCTCCTTCATGATTGTTGAGCCAACAAAGAAGCCGATTCCTGAAAGACCAACGACCAGTATAAATGCTGGTAATCGTATGGCCCATTCACGTGCAGGGAAATAATTGTGGATTTCATTTGAAGGTTCAAAGAAAGGCTGACAAGAAACTGGTGAATGAACTGATAAATCACGAACGCGGTGACACTCACCAGAAGGATTGCCCATGTAGTATAATAAACGAAGACGACCGATGCTGCTAGCAGCATGCCACCACCTAGTACCTTGTCACTCGTTCCCTGCACATAATAATTAGCATTCTGAGGTGAAGAACTAGGGAGAACATGGTACCATGGTCGACGTGTCAATTAGAGATTGAAAAAGTCACGCTCGATGCCGCGTCCAACTAACCGCGGGAATGGGTAACTTGCTCATCGTCGTATGGACACCCATGTATTTGCTTCTCTAGCTCAAGTTCGAATATTACTTGTCCCTGTGGGACCTATTTCTCCTCATTCATTTGAGAAATATGCTTCGGAAATCACAAGTTTCGACTCCATCCGTCTCGGAGACATCCCAGAAGCAACAAACGATGAACGAGGTTCGCGCTCAGTTTTCTCCGCTGTACTTTACTTTAATACCAATTCATAGCTCGATTTACCCCGAAACCTCTCTCGACTGGTCATCTTCACCTTAGTTTTCCCTCTCATCCACCGCCAATCACCCATACACCTTTGTCTCTCATCCGACCATCCCATTTTCCTCTGGCTGTGATAGGGATTGCATCATGTTCACAAGCAGATAATCTGAGTGCTATTCTAGCCCAGTTCAACGAAATCTTATTGGATATGTTCCCTGGAGATTCACTTTATCCGCTCGCAAGGAATTGTTTCGTTTTCGAGGAGGGAGATGGTTCCGGTAGCAGTGAGAGCGTTCCAGGGCTCGTTGTGTTCCCTGGCATGATGGGCAATAGAAAGCTATACATTGGGACTCTTCTGGCAGACCTATGTTCTCATATCCTCGGAGAGTTTAGCGTTCTGGTGCGTAGCTAGCCTAATGTCCGAATTAGACAACTCAATCGCATTGTTTAGATCTCGAGATTAGAAAGCCCTCTAGGTAACGAGTATCTCAATGCGTCCCTTTTACCGACTTTGCCTGCTTTATCCGAAGTCCCTGAAAGCCTGGATCGTCTTCCCCCACTGCCTTCACATAACAGTCAACCGGAGCTATCGAAGGGTGGTGGTTCCGCTCCCCAGATCAAACGCAATTCTTCACTTGGTGTTCCTACCGCAAAGAAGCGCATGAGTGGTGTGGGAGCGGCTTCGTCTCATGGAAGGCTCTTCAAAGTCATGGGCGACCTGTTCCTTCTTTCTGGAAGAACAGAGGATGCCGTGATATGGTGAGACTTTCCATGTGCTACAACTCTTCCATCTATTAACAGTCGACAGGTACAACGAAGCGTTGCAGTTGTTCAAACCATCGCTTGATGGTATTTGGCAAGCATCGGCGCTAGAAGGATTAGCTACAATCGCCATTCTCGACTCGTGGTCTGCAGGCTATGGACTAGTACGTTGTATGCTACAGATTCGCGAACGCAGTCTAATTCCTTTTGTTTGTAGCAAACCTCGAGCAGCGCGTCGCGAGAACCTTGGAGCGACATAGCCGAGAAATTGACACAGGCTACATCTTTGTACTACAAGCCGACTTCAGTGGAAGGAGAACAGAACCAAGCCCTTCTATCCTATCTATATTGCTGCAGCGTTTTGCGACACTCCTCTCTACTTTTCGCCGTTTGGTCGGCGAAAGGTTGGGGACCTCTCGCATTCACGACCATGCTTCAACCTGGTCCTACACCGTACCTTCCTCCTACAGTCACCCAAGACGCTCGTGATCCTTGCAGCCTCGAACGTCTGAGTATCATCTCTGGTGTTTCTCGGAGTGCCATAGCAAATGTGGCCGCCCAAGCACATGGTCCATGGCTGTTACATCTCGGTCCTCGAGAAAGACTATCCATACTCGAAGCTATGGCAAGTTTGTATTCGTGTCTGGGGTACCAGAGGAAGGAAGCGTACATACTTCGTGAGGTTTTGGGATGTGTTCTCGACCTCATCGTTTGTGGCAGGGAGGACGAGAACTCCCACACAACACCTAACGGGGCAGGGCTTGGGATACAAATCACAACCAATTTGCCCCAAGGTGCGAGAGGACATGTTGGGATGCGCGTCAGCGAAAGACCAGATGGTAATTCAAGCGTTTTGAAGCTGCTCAGACGCGTCTGTCGGGTTCTTGGTGTTAATCTGGATGCCGTTCAGGTTGTGCAACTCGACGATAGTCAAGTCACTCCTACATCTGAGCATACTGTTGATATGGACCAAGAATCATTTGGATGGCCAGAACTTCAAGTGGGAGTAATCCGCGAATCGATTGCAGTAGCCGAAGCGTTACCAGGTATAGTGGCCGGGTTAAATATTATAGTCGAAGTTGACGTCGATCTCAGATTTCCTTGCCGTGGCGCAGTATTCGCTTTCCGCTCTCAAAACGCTTTTAGAAGTTTTGTCTCCCCCGGATCAGTATCATCTTTACGCTACCGCAGCTCGAGCGTTATCAACTGCAAAGAGAAGAGGCTCAAGCAAGGGAGTAAACTTCTGGCCAACAAGACCTGTAGTCAGCATTACTCTAGCACCGTAAGTGGCACCTTCTTTGGTATTAGTATGATCATAACATTGAGTGCTCTCAAGCCTTCCGTTAATACGCCTTCCGATCGAGAAACCCATGTCGGCACTGCAACCTCGACCGTCTGATCCCAACACGATGTTATCAGGTGCTACGGATCCTTTCCTTTACAATCCACGACGAGTAAATGCATCTCAAGTGAGTCATTCCGCGAACAGGATTTGATCTTATTTACATCTTAATATTAGGGCAACCAATTAGTCATTCAGGATGAAACACTAGAGTTTGTTGTCTTGCTTCAAAATCCCTACATTTTTGAGCTTGAGCTACAGAAAGTTTCTCTTAGGTGAGCGAGCACGATAAAGTAGGGCAAACATCCTAATAATCTACGGTTAGTACATCTGGTGTCCCCTTCGTGAGCGAGCCGATAGGCGTCGTCATTCCACCGAATTCGTATCACAGAGTGGTTCTCGAAGGTGTAGCGAAACAGACAGGTAGTCTCGTCATCCGAGGTTGTATCGTTCAGGCACCCGGCAGCTCACCCAAAGAGTTCGTATTGCCACTGGCTACATCTGAAGAGGAGGAACGTCTTACAAGGAATCGTGCCACTCAATATTCGGAATTGGACCGCTTCAAGTATTCCGGACTTGATGCTCTGCCATGGGAGAAAGCATCTAAGAGACAGAGCAAGCAGATCGCCAAACCAACACCTGTAAAACCTATGCGATTTCTGGAATGCAAGGTTGTCCCTGAGCAGCCTCTCCTAAGAATCCGGAGAACGTCTGTTACTCATGGCGCTTTAATGCTATACGACGGTGAAACGTACGTACCTGTCAACTTCTCGCATCGCGTGTACTGATGGGGTTACCCTAGCTCAACTCTTCAAATAACGTTTGAGAACATCTCGCGTTTACCCATTGACTTCCTGCGTTTGGTCTTTGACGACTCGACTATTGGGCCTGCTCAACAAGCATTGGCCGAGGGAGATCTTTCGGTTTTCGAGACCTATGAAACCGAGTATCTCTTGATACACAAGCCAGTGTTTTCATGGAATAAAAAGGACCTCATCACCATACCCCCACACCACAAGACCACCATCAGTATTTCCTGCTTTGGCAAAGTCGGTTGGTGAGTCATTAGCGCTTTGATCACTGACGAGCGCTAATAATAAGTTCAGCACAGAAGGCACGATACATGCCTCATACTCATACGTACACCGAAATAAACCAGGAGAGGACTCACCAGATGTTTTCCATACTCGCCAGCTATCTTTTCCGCTCATGGTGACAGTGTACCACATGTTAGAGTGTCATGGCATGGACATACTCCCTTGTCCAGGCTACTTTCCAAATCGCCTTGATAAGGAAGAGCCTGGGATTACGGAGATCATCGATGACTCGCTTAGCTGGTGCTTATTTGCAGTAGACGTTAGGAATGCCTACGGAACACCATTTGAAGTCTATGTGGAGCGTACTCAAGAAGGTGAAGCCAAATCTTTAGTCCTGTTGTAGTTGGAGTTCACCGTCTCTTTCATTTCTAGATGTTCCTCGTGCCAAGGCCTCCGTTACCATCCCGCCCGGTCTGACTTCTAGGTTAGTGGCATATTGTTCTTGCCCCGTTCCATCGCTGACATGACATCCAGAATCATCATTCCGATAAAAAAGTTCATCCTGTCCGACGATCACATATCCCAACCAATACCCACGCTTTCCGATCGACAATTCGTGGTAGACAAGGCTAAATTATCTGCAGAGGAGCAAAAAACCCAACGAGAGCTATTCTGGTACCGTGAGGAGCTCTTCAAGTCTATCCATTGCGGATGGCGAGAAGTACGCCACCAGTCTTCTATTTCGTGAAACACGTTCTCATCATGATTATGACAGGCCAACGGAAATCGTTTCGGAGATCTGTCTCTTCGACAACAGAGGCTCAGTATGAACATGCTTGACCTGCTACGTACCGAGACTACACTTCTAGTGATGTCCCTGGTTGATACCGCTGCACCCGACACTGCCATAGCGCAGCATAACGGAAGATACCATCCACCTGTTAATCAAATGTTACAACTACGAACTCGAATAACGAACACAGGGCGTAAGTCGTTGCAGTTCTGCTTGATTCGGCGAAGCTCAGAAAATCTACAGGAACATCCCTCGTCTGCACGCTTGACCTTCAGATAGAGCCGTCAGAACATATCCTCCATGACGGCGCACTTTACGACATACCAGTAGGAAGACTTGACAGCAACGAATCTCGAGAGCTAGATACCACACTATGTTTCCTCAGCCATGGCCGTTTCGAAGTGCGGGGCGCTGTCAAAGTTGTAGGATCGCCTCACCTATTGGGTAATGGATTTTCACAGCTTGTGTGTCTTGTCGGCGAAGATAGTGATACCGTGTAATTCTACCACTTTTGCTGGCTGTATTCAGTATAGACGTCATGGAAGTTGAAAGATTTGTAGAAAGTCGGCTGCAGTCCACTCCGCTAATTTACAGCGGTCAGTGTAGTTATTGTACGAGTAGTTTACATAGTACAGCCCCAATATATAGCAGTAATTCCGGACAAAATTTTGCCATACAAGTCTCGGAAATCAAGCCAAACCGAACGTCCAGTTGCAATGACGCGGCACTTCAGGATATCATGGTGCATAACCTAAACAAGCTCGCGATGGTTGACAGAACGGGCCCAGCTGAATTGTCTCGTCCAGTGTGGTACTTTATTCATACTCTTCTTCTTGTTTGAATGCCGCCGAATAGGCCAGAATTGTCCCGTAGACAAGCCTGAAATCCTTGCTGTCAGAGAAGGGAGAAAACTAGGACAATTACAACGCACCCTCCACCAATAATCGACATCACAGATGCCGTTGTTTCAATGACTCCAGAATGTGCCAGTACAATAGGAAGAGCAAAGCCGGTAATGACTACAGTCGAAGTGAGGAATCGTCCGATGTCAATGGGACCGGATGATTCGTATGAACCGGAGAAATCGTCGGAACCACAATGGGCGAAGAGGGCATTAGGTAGTGGTGCAAGGACGAATGTCAGTGCTATAAAGAAGTTGAATCTCATTTATAGCGAAAAGAACGTGCATCTGCAACGCACCGACAAGTAAAGGCAACCAATTCGACCAGAGTGCGCAAGACAGAATTATGAGTAGGAAACCGACCGCCAAAACAAAAGACAGAAGAATAACAGCTGAACATGTCCCAAGTGAGCAAGAAAATAAAGATTCACGGAACATCCCTTACTCTTAAGTCCTGCCGCCATTGTGAAGAAGAGCTGAGTGTTGTCGAGTACGATGAGTAACGCGGGGCGCAGTCAAGTCTGGTCACTACTGGTCACTACCGTGGTAAGATTCCAAATATGGCAACCACTGGTTGACTTCACAGGACGAAGAAATCTAAAAATCAGGTCGTTAAAGTAAGTACTAATACACATAGCTGCGTATGTACACTCGATAGCAGATACAATTACAATGTGATACAGTAGGACGTGCAGAAAGATGTCAGTAGTAGTAGGAATAAATTATCGAGGGTTCCGTCTTGAGCGAGTGGCGTATGTGTTCCGTGTGTCTGCGAGCGGCGGTAAGCGGGTGGTGACTTTAGACATCTGTTTCGCAGTTCTAGTGGGTAGCTGTATGGGAGGTATCGGAGGAGATGGCGGAGATGTAGATGCAGAGGAGACTGAATTCTGTAAAGAGCCCGGAAAGGAAGGTTCTCGTGGACTAGGTTCGGGGGTAGGTTGACAGGAAGTGGCTTTGGACACCGGTGCCTGCATCGTTGTATCCTCCTCTTGTACTGATTCTGCATCATCCTCTGGGAGAGGTACATGTTCCCCTAGGAACGTCTCACTGCTGATAGAGGATGCCCCTTGGCTCCTCCACTCTTTCAACAGGACATCGCGGCTCTTTGTTAGATCCCACTTGTCTACATATTTCCAAGTCCGCTTCCTGGGAGTGTTACCCGTCGGAACATCCTCGGTCGTAGCTTCCCTTGCCAGGGAAGAGCTAGCCGCCTGCACCGAGGAGATATTTTCCTCTGCAACGTTCCGGTATTGCTCGGTCAGGTCGGTAAACCCATTAACCTGGACAAAAGGTAAGTCTCGGTATATAGACTGATAGATCCTAATCTCACATATGATGTAGTTTGTTCGGAATAGGCTTTCACGTCTTTGGACAACGTCGCAAGTCCGCGGTGCAAAGATTTGGATTCTGTGTGCAGGTTGGCGGCCATCCCTTGTGTGTCATCTAACCTAGATCGCTTGGCTCGTGCGTACCGGGTAAAGGCTAAAAAGAGTTAGCGGGTTGCATCGGGGGCAGACTCTATCAATCACACCTTCAGTGCTAGATGTTGACAAAGCTTGCGCTCGCTCTTGAACGTCCTGAGAGTGGGATTCGACGGCTTCGGAAAGTTTACGTTTAGCGCTCGACAGAGTCACTTTGACGCTGCTGTGATTGGACTGGATCTTCTATAGACGAGAGGATCGTGAGCTTTGGAAACCTCAAAATGTCAAGAGTAGCGAACCTTCACTGAATCATCCGCCATCGTCTTGGACTGTTCGTTTGCTTTTTCCAGCACCTTTGCTATCTTGGTACCTTCACCCTTCATCCCGGTAGTGATGCCTTTGTGTTGGTCAGAGAAAGCTCGCATAGACTCGGCAGCAGCTTCGTTCGAATGCGTGATGGGTGCCAGAGCTTCCCTCAGATCTCGATCCCGGCTGTCGACGTACTCTCCCAGCAAGCCTGATATTTGCCCAATCAAAACGTCCTTCGACTTTGCAGCATCCGACTTCTGCTGTTCGACCAAGTGCAACAACAACTCGTTCTGTTCTCGTAGCCGCGAAATTTCCGCTTGTGCTGCATCATTCGCAATGGAATGAGCATGCAGAATAGATTCACGTTCAGCTTCGACAAACTTCATCGCGCCGACGAGGACGGTTTCCAGGAGCGATTGTATGGATTTGAGTGTGGCCTCAAAATCCACGAAGGCGCCTGATAAAACCGTTTCCAACTGTTGATGAACCTGTGTGTTTGTCTTCTTCGTCGCTTCACCCCAACGACCAAAATCGGTATGGAATGCACTATAGGTCTCCTTGATGAGCGCTTGGACGTTATCAAGAGCTTCGGCTTCGGCAGTGTCGTGCGTGCGAATGGTTTGCAGGGAGGTTTGGACATCTTGGAGTTGCTTTTGAACGCGAGTTGTACAAGCTGCAAGAGTCTCGAGTTCTTTCGTTTCGAATTGCTGAGTACTCTGTCTCAACTTCCGAACACGGTCTGAACAGGAGTCGGCGAAATCGTTCAGCTTGAGGGAAAGGAGTTCAATCGCGGAAATTATTGTCTTCCCATGAACGACGACCGCCTTCGAGTTGGAGTCGAGGACATGCGATTTGCGTTCTGTGAAAAATGTTAGTGCTACATGCGTAGCTAGTCAGACATACTCACGGATTTTATCGAATAGCCCGGCAACATCTTGTATACTGTTGTGCGCAACTGATTTGAGGTCAGTTGCCACCGCGTCAAGGGTACCCTCGGATTTCTGGAAGGCCTGGCGAACAACTACTTCCTCCTCAAAAGCAACCTTGACACCCTTCAGCTCAACACCTGTCTCAGCCAACTCTTCTTCGGTATTCTTCAGCTTCGCCTTTGTCTCTTTAAGCTCAGTGTCGCGCTTCATCAACAGCCCTATGCTCTGCTCAAACTCCTCTCGAACGTTACGCATCTGGTTCTCGACTATCTCCACCTGCTTCTTGGCTTCCTCGAGCTCAGTCTGCTTGAGCTCCTGCTCCGCACTTAGCTGAGCCCAAGTTTCTTCGGAAAAGAAGATACCGTTCTTCTCCCTGGCAGCCAATAAATCTGCCTTGAGACGCTCGATTTCGGAGACGTACTCTTTGAGCAAAGAGTTCCGACTCATGCGTTGGTTGAGTTCTGGTTTGTTGCGGATAGACTTTGCGTGCATAGCGTAGTCAAGTGTGGAGAGCGTCTCTTCGAGGTTGGAGCGGGCAGGAGAGATGGTGGCGATGATACAGGTACGCGTATGTCCTCCGAGCGAGTCTTGAAGGAGTCGTGTCAACTTGGATTCCCTGCAGGATTGTCAGAAACCAGTCGAGCTGTCCGCGAAAATCAACGTACCTATACGGAACGTGTGGAGACTTGTCTACAAGAGCATTGATTACTCTTCCGAGTGTGAGTAAACTTTGGTTGATCATTCCGGCTTCGCGAGCCCTCTTGTTCTCTGCTCCGGAACGTCCAATATTCTCTGACCCAGCCAAATCCACAAGGTTGAACTTGCCAATCCTAAGCAAGTCCTCGCCAGCAACACCAGCCTCCTTTGTGTGTATTGTCAAGGTAAAGATAGAGTGAGACCGACTGGAATGATCATTGAACTTTGTAGCGGCAATCTGTCGTCTGTGGACCACCCTTGGTTAAGAGAGCGAGAGCATCCTGACAGTTCTTGACAGGTACCTCTTCGACTCCCTGAATAAAAACGCCTCGCTTGCTGGAGTCCTCGTAGATCTTTAGTCCACTATCTGTATTCTTTCCAGAGTCCTTGCCCATACCCATTGGTTGCGTCGAGCCAATTGGAGCGGCGAGTTCGGGGGCGAGGAGATCCTCGGAGTTCTTCGTTGTATAATTCGATGTATGAGACTTTGACGCTAAAGTCAATCTTGTTGGATTCGAGTTGGTGGAAGAGTCGAAATAGGACACGGGGTATCATGCCAGCGTGTGCAGATGGGTTACCCATTGGAGTTGGAGCTAAATCTCCCGTGCATAGTGTAGCTGAACAAAACGATTTAGACAGGGATATCATGTGAAGACAACTAGCACGCACGTTTTGCCTGTTCCCGTCTGTCCATATGCAAACAAAGTACAGTTGTATCCCTCCAACACCTGCTCCAGCATGGGACTGACCACCTCGTGGTAAACCAGCGATTGATCTGCTTCTGGCCCAAAAACCAAATCAAAAGGGTATGTTCGAACTGGAGGAAGGGTGACGAGGCCTAGCGTCGAGACCGGTGCCGTAGTTTCTATTGAAACCTGACTGCTTTTGGCACCGCTCGAGCTGACGATTATGGGTGAATTGTCTTGAATTTCGCGTTCGGATCGTCTTCTACAACGAATAACGACTTTGATGTTGGTTTCTGCTTCTTCATTCTTCTGAGCAGATCTTGTAATTGTGGCAGCACTTGCTTCGGATTGGTCGTCTACTGAACGCATTAAAGAACCGACCTTGACATGACCGAGCGAGAACGAGGAGGGGGAGGTATCGCCTTTGGATTTGAAACCGACCGTGAGGTCGGTGGGCGGCGTGAGGCCATGGTGGTCGTCGATGAACAAGTCGGTGAGCGCCAAACCGACTTCAACAAAAAGTTCTCGCGTTCCAACAGTGACCACGTGACGGCTCACTGGCCCTGCTGTTGCTGAGCTCAGTCTCTGTGATGCTCCCTTACCTGGACCATCACCACCATGGGCAAACGCAAGAAATCTTCTCGAAAACCTGCCCCTGCTAGGCAAAAAGTTCCTCTTGGTGCGTTTGTCTGGTTTTTAAACCCTCTTTTACGACACTGACTTTGACTCGTGTGGCTGCCAGACACGACCTTTACATGTCTCTTTTGTCATCACGATAATTCTGTCACTGTCAGAATCGACAGGAAGGAGGGAATCGCCCAATTAGTTTGCAGAACTTGTGACCAACGATACCAGAGCAAAGTCAATCGTTAGTGGTCAACTTCATGTCTCGCGACCAGCAAAAAAACTCACATTTTGGATTCTTCAGACCTAACAGAACCCATTGACATCTACTCGGAATGGATAGATGCTGCAGATGAAGCCCAACGAGCGGGAGAAGCATCGTCAAGTCGCCGTCCAGCCGCATCTTCCGGTCGAGCAGTCGCTACACGCAGGACACCATCTGTCGACAGCGACGAAGACTGATATCGCGAGCAATGATATATAAAGATTTTACCCATTCCCCGACGTTATAGATGTACTGTATTAGTTGTAATAAAAGAGAAACCTGTAGCTTTGCAGCTCTGCCGGTGCCGAAGTTTGGTGAATTTTCGGTTACAGAATTCGTGACATACATATCTGGACGCCGTGGAACTCTGTGCTGAGTAGCAACGCGGCAACATTGGCAAACAGCACGCACCCTTGTTCACGTACACCCTCATTTCTGACGACGTTTGAACTCATTCCTTCACTGTCTTCTTTTTCGTCTTTTGGCATAAACTACGAATCGCATAGAGCGGTTTCTATCTCACCACGATGTCCAACAACATCAAGGTCGTTTGTCGGTGCGGCAAACCTGCTGATCCTTCTCGTCTTCTCAGTCTGATTACCCATCCAGATTTCGACCTCAGAATGCAATAGAAAATCGTGAAGGAGGAGAGATTGTCGTCAACTTCGACGACAATCTCACTACAGTCCAGCTTAGATCTCTACAGCTTGCCACTGGCCCAGAGAGGGATGGCTTTACCTTTGACAGAGTCTTCCCGATGGGAACCCAACAGCAGGAAGTCTTTGATTATGGCGTTAAAGAGTATGTATCAACTTGACTCTTTAATTCTTAACGTTATTAATTCCACTTTCAACCCACAGCATCGTCAAAGGTTAGATTACAAGTTCGGATTGCTCAACGCTACTTCCCCTGTTAACGTGATGAGCTAGATGTTTTGGATGGCTACAACGGAACTGTTTTTGCATATGGTCAAACTGGTAGTGGAAAGACATTCACGATGATGGTGCGTCCTTGCTTTCTTTCTTCTGCTACGTACGCTCATCTCCTGTCCTTCATAGGGTGCCGATATAGACTCCGACGAACTCAAGGGTATCATTCCTCGGATAACAGAACAAATATTCCAGTCCATCGTCGAGAGTGATGCACACCTTGAATACTTGGTCAAAGTTTCCTATATGGAAATCTACTTGGAGAAAATCCGTGATTTGCTTGCACGTACGTCGTGGTCAAATCCCGGGCCTCGTCTACTCGCTTATGCCATCGATCAACCTCTATAGCCCAGAATGACAATCTTCAGGTCCACGAGGAGAAATCTAAGGGTGTCTATGTGAAGAACTTGTCTGATTACTACGTCAGCAGTGCTAGAGAAGTTTATGAGATCATGCGAGCAGGAGGTGCTGCTCGAGTTGTCTCTTCGACTAGTAGGTTCTGTTGATCATGCTACCTGTCATTCATTGACCCTTGTCTTCCTAGACATGAATGCCGAATCCTCTCGTTCACACTCTATCTTCCTCATTACCATTAACCAGAAGAATACGGAAACAGGTGCTCAGAAGACGGGTAACTTGTACCTCGTCGATCTGGCTGGTTCAGAGAAGGTCGGAAAGACCGGTGCTTCTGGACAAACACTAGAAGAGGCCAAGAAGATTAACAAATCTTTGTCGGCACTTGGAATGGTTATTAACGCTCTTACAGACCCCAAGGTATGCCTTGTCGTTCGATCTATAGTAGGAAACTGATCATCTCTTTGTAAAGGTCAAATATATACCCTACCGTGACTCCAAACTTACTAGAATTTTGCAAGAATCACTCGGAGGAAACTCTCGAACAACTCTAATCATTAATTGCTCTCCTTCATCATACAACGAACCCGAAACACTCTCCACGCTCCGTTTCGGTATTCGTGCAAAGTCAATCAAGAACTCTGCACGTGTCAATGCCGAGTTGTCTCCCCTCGAACTCAAGGGTCTGTTAGCCAAAGCTCAAGCCGCCAACACATCGTACCAGAAGTATATCGCTGCATTGGAGGCCGAGCTAGCGATATGGCGTGCAGGTGGACGTGTCGAGGAATCAGAGTGGGCTACCTCAGCCAAAGCTGGAGCACCAGCATCCTGCTGGTTCTGGTACTGCTGCTGCCGCTGCACCCAAGAAGCCGGCGACATCACCAGCACCTTCTACACCAGTGTCGACTTCGCGCAGCATGACACCAGTCAATCCTGCCATTGAAGGACTCCGCTCCGATTGGAAAGCCGTCCTCAGACACCTACCGTCGTTGGATTGGACAAGGACGAGCGTGAAGATTTCCTCAGACGCGAGAACGAGCTTAGCGACTCTTTGGCCTGAGAAGGAGAGCGCACTCGCTACTGCTGAGAAACTCGTCAAGGAGTTGAAGGAAGAATTGGCGTTCTTGAAGGAGCAAGAGGCTACTGTTAGCAAAGTAGGGCGTTTCTCGTTCGACATCTCATTTACAGTGGCTCACTACGGCGCCTACAGGAAAATAAAGCCATGTCTTCTCAGCTCAGCGAGCTCCGTCTTACAAGTCGAGAGGCTTGATTACGACAACAAGGAGGGTCTCATTACTGTTGATATCCTGAAGGAGCAGAACGCCGACGCTAAGGCTGAATTGGAGGAATTGAAACGGCAGATTGCCGAACTCAAGACATCACAGAAGGATGCGTCTGCGGAAGACAAGGAGAAGCGTAAACAGGAGAAGATGGTTCTCATGATGGCCAAGTTCGACGCCGTAAGTAGTTTAGGGTTCTATGAACTCATAGTATTGGGAGCCTTAGACCTTTTTTTTTCAGCAGGGTGGATTCTCCGAAAAGGACGAACAGTTGCGATCAATTCTTGCCAAGCTAGATAGCATGGATAACGATGGATCGAGCTTAACCCAAGAAGATCTTACCGCCATTCGTCGCCAACTAGCTGAGGGTCAAACCCTGGTGCGCGACACTGTAGATAGATTGAGGCAGAGTCAGGAGGAGAATGAAATGCTCACGAGGAGAAGGGACGAGCTAGAGAGCCGAGTGGTTGCTCTGGAGACAGAGTATGAAGAACTTCTAGGTATGTTCGGACCGCATCTGTTTTTTCGCCGAGTTAACATCGACGCCACCATCTACAGAGAAGACCATCCATGACGAGGAGACTAGTAATGCAGACCTCGCCGAGTCTATGACTGACCTTAAGGTTTGGATCTTCGATTGTTGCATTGTTGTTTCGACCCCGCGCTCATCACCGGCGTTATTTTTTCCTATTCTCAGAATAAGTTGGAAGCTCAATATGCCGCCAAACGTGACGCCCATGTCAGCGAGATCAACGATCTGAAACAGCAGCTAGATATGAAGGTCAATGAGGTCCGAAGCCTTAATGCTTCAATTGATAGCTTGAAGAGCGTGAATGAGGAGCTGAAGGTAACAATTTGCGGATCTGTCAGTGGTAGTTCTCCGTCGAGCCGCTGACTTTTTTTTGCCACTTTTCGCTCACAGCGTGCATTCGCCGTAACTTCCGCTGGAATCGAAGGTGGCAAGAACCTTGCAGAGAGCGCACAAGATCTCGAGCGGACACGCAAGGCTATCAATGTCAACTGGCAGAGTTCGATGGCGTGAAGAAATCCCTCATGAGGGATTTGCAGAATCGTTGTGAGAAGGCAAGTGGTTCTCACATTCATTTAGCGTCGTACTAAAATTTTTCACCTTGTGCTTCCATTCTCATCTTTTTTTTCATTTCTCCGTAGGTTGTTGAACTGGAGATTCAATTGGACGAGATCAAGGAACAATACAACAACGTTATCCGAAACAGCAATAGCAAAGCACAACAGAAGAAGATGGCATTCTTGGAGCGTAACTTGGAACAATTGACGGTGGTTCAGAAGCAGGTAAAATTTTCCTGTTCATATTTGTTGCGAGGCACATCGTTGATGTATTTGGGATGTTAGCTCGTGGACCAGAACTCCACGCTCAAGAAGGAAGCCGGCATTGCGGAACGCAAATTGTTGGCGCGTAATGAACGAATCCAGAACCTCGAGGCTATGTTACAAGACGCGGACCGTCGGCTGTCTGTCCAGAACCAGAAGTTTGAAGCTCAATTGCAGGCCGTCAAGGACCGACTGGATCAAGCCAGGGGTAAGTCATTATTATTCGGGCTAAGTGGGGGTGTAAATTCAATTTTGTGTCCCTGTAGCGCAAAAAGCGGCGTCGTCTCCATTGAGTTTCGGAAGCAGGATTGCCAAGCCCCTGCGTGGTGGAGGTGGTAGCGTGCCCTCAAGCTCCGTGCCCGTACCAATCAGTGGCGGAGGAAGTGCATCCAGTGCCAACCCTCTGTCTAGACTACAGAGCGAGGAAGCAGGGTAAGTGGTTTGTTGCCATGACTGTAAGGTATCTTACTGACGGATGAAAAAAAAAACACTCGTTGCAATAAACGACTGGTCCACTTCATCGGATATTATAGTTCCGCCGGAGGTGAGAGATCTCTAGATTTTGTGATTGATATGAAAGGGCTCAAGGTCTTGTGCGTGATTTTACAGGCAAGCGGGCATCCTGGTTCTTCAACTCACGATAGACGATGATCGTACCATTTGCTTTCTTTTTTTATTAGTGACATACATACCCATTGTATACCTTCCATATAGCATTCAAGTACTAACGAGAAACCTAATATCATTCCTGGACAACCCCATCGACTTCGGAATTCAACATATATTCAGGGTTTGAGGCGTTACCAACACAAAAGCCATGCGATTTTGGCCGACTGAGGCTTGGAACCGCGGCGGTGTCAAGGTGACCCTGAGGTGGGACTGCGTATGCCGTCGCTCGTAAATTTTTCTCGAAAGCGCTTTTGTTGAGTAGCGTGAACAACGTGGTGATATGACGAAAGGCGGAGGCTCAGTTATATGAGGCTGTCGCTCTTTTCTCGCATACGAGATAAACGTCGCTTGGCAGTTCTTTCAGTCTTTGATTGAGGAGTCAAATCTTTAGATCTTCAACGGGCCTTTCAGAAACCCCGGTCCGACGGGGCAGACTACGACATAGAAAGTCATATAAGCACCGGGAATACTCGGTAAGGTACATTTTGCGAAATTATGAAGGCGATAGAGGATAGAGAAAAAAAAAAAGAGCAGAAGGCGGGAAGGCGGGATCTGCGTGCGCAAGGCGCGAAGCATGGCAGCCACGCATCAGAGAAGAAAGGAAAAAAACGTACCGACAGCGTACCGAGATGGCATTATGTTGAATCGAAGGATTCGTTTCGGCGATTACGACGCGCACGTTAGTTGCCATTGATAGTAATGTGAGGTCATGACCGGTCATGGTTTGATGTGTGAGGTTGAAACGCGAGGATTGCCTCCGAATATATTTTTTCCATTCCTTTCTTGGACCCTTTCTGCGGGGTCACTGCACTCTCTTACTCTACTGGCTCGCCACGGGTTTTGCTTGTCGCCCTTGATATAGTACAAGTCACGCTCCTTCCTCACCTTCCTTTATCTACCCTATTCCAGTTGGTCCGTTCGGATACGTGTAAGTCGCGTCTAGCAGTTTTCCAACATTCAACCCTGGGGCCTACAACGTCAACATTACTCTTTCTCTTTCTTTCGGTACTAAAATGACATGTTGAATCCTTTTTGACAGTCACAACTCCCTCTTTCTCCAATACCACCGAGTCGTGCCGATTTTTGCCTACCCAATTACCCTAATTGTTAAAGGTGCGTGTGCCTCATTTACAATCCCGGTCCACCGCGCGCCCTCATCACAATGCTTTGCAGCTCGGCAGTTAATTTCATCCTTACTTTATGTCCAGAGACTCTTCGCGGAAACCTTCTGGTTCTTCCAGTCAATCCCGAGCACACTCTCCTACGAGCTCTCCAACTAATGTGCGTTCATCTAATCAACTCTTTACGCAATGCTAGACCAACCGTTCTTTATACGTGTACTAGTTTCCACCTACACGGCTCACTCCGAATACGACTGGAAACATGTTGAACGTGGGTGTGGGTGGCGCGGCGAACCTCACGAGCTATAATTCAGGTTGGCAGGTATGTGTCAAAAGTCTGATTCTTTCGTTCCAGAACTGACTAGCAATGGTCTTCTAGGTTTGGGGCTCTGTCTCTCCTTCTTCCAAACGGAACTCGCAGTCCTCAATCGTTAGCCCCAACGAACTTGCTCCAATATCTACTGACATTACTCATCGCGGTGGTTTACACGAGGGTTGGTCATCTAGACCTACTAGCGGGAATTGGGAAGAAGAAATCTCAAATCCCCACTCCCAAGATCTTGCCCAGCTGGTAAGATAATCTTAAAGCTTGAGTTTTATCGTCAAAGCTAAATTGCAGAAGGATACACTCAATATTCACTCCTCAAGACAAAGACAGGCCCAGCCAGCGCCTTTCTCTGGCCCCAGAATTGTATGTCTCGGCGAATAGACGTCCTCAAGGCAGAGTCGCTGACGAATACTCTCTGTTATTAGGACACGCGGTCAAAGTCTCATCCCCAAATATACGACCACAATGTCGGTAAAGAACCCAGTCCCGTTCGTTACAACACGTCCTCTTCACCACCGTTTCCGACGGGCTTCTCGAGTCAGCAACCCGGCTTCTCGACATCGGGAACTTATGAAACTGTGCCTGCGCCTTCGGTCGTCGATGATTTGTCCTTAGCGATTCGTGGAATGGCAGTCGAAGACGACTTCACCGTGAACCGAGAACACGGCCATCTGACCCACCAACCTCATCCTCCGCCTCCGCCTCAGCCCACCCAGGGTCTGCCAGGTCGTGTACCTCCTCCTGTTGTACTGCCTCGCCTACCTTATGGAGCTTACACTAATTATTTTCCCGCCTACTTCACGCGACCCTTACTCCGAATATCCCTACGGCTATGGAGCCCCAACCGACCCCTCCTTATATCCAGCATCCGCTGTTGGCGGGTCGGCACCGGCGTTGTATCCTGGACCTGGTGTTGGACCTCAAACTATGCCTGTCCCAGAAATGCACCGAGCGCAGCAGAATGTTTTTTACGACTACGGCGTCGCTCGTCCTCCTCAGTCCCAATTTTATTATCCCCCACATCAACCACTAATTTATCCTCCTGCTGCTCCGTCCATGATTCCAACCATGGTTAATCCTACTCTTGCGGCTCTTGCTGACAAGAAACGCGAGCTCTCAGTAAGTTGAAACTTTCCGCTCCTCCCGCGCTTGTAATTGACGTTTCACAACAGTACAATATGCAACAGCAATTAATATCGCAAAACCAAATGTTCAACGCCGTGCGGACGACGCCGCCACCGCCTCACATGGCAGGTTACAGCGCTCCTTTGGACTACAACACACAAATGTCACTAATGATGCAAGGGGCATACAACCCGAATATCCCTGGTATCCCCATGTTCCCACAGTCGATGCGAACAGTGGCTCTACGGAGTCCCATACTCGAGGAGTTTCGTACAAATAAATCTCGAATATGGGAACTTAAGGTAAGTGTCATTCATGCTATCCCGCCTACTTCTCACGAATTGTATAGGACATATATGGCTACATTGTCGAGTTCAGTGGCGATCAGCATGGCTCTCGTTTCATTCAACAGAAACTAGAGACAGCCACCAGTGAGGAGAAGCAAATGGTATTCGATGAGATCGTCCCGAGTGCTGCGCTTCAACTCGTACAAGATGTATTCGGGAACTATGTATGTCACTTTTACGTGCGGTGATTATGACCCCCTTATAGCTCACTCCGTTTTTCTAGGTCATTCAAAAGATCTTTGAACATGGCACCCAGGTACAGAAGACTCGGTTAGCGGCTGCAATGGAGGGCCACGTTTACCCCCTCTCCACTCAGATGTATGGCTGTCGGGTAGTACAAAAGGTCTGTTCAGTTCATACTGAGTTGCCTAGGCACTGGCTGATATGAACATCATCAAAGGCCATTGAGTACATTCTCCCAGAACAGCAAGTTGTCTTTGTCCGCGAACTGGAGCCCCACATCTATAACTGCGTGCGACACGCGCACGGGAATCATGTACGTGGATTGTTCCTTGCTGATTTGAATCTCGGTTGAATTTTCTTTTCATATAGGTCGTTCAAAAATTGATTGAACGCGTGTCGCCCGACAAGCTTGGGTTCATCCAATCATTCCGAAGCTACGTTATCGAGTTGGCCACCAATTCCTACGGCTGTCGCGTTCTGCAACGGTGTCTAGAACATTTACCCTACGATATGATTGCCCCTTTACTGGAAGAGTTGCATAAAAAGTCCACGCAACTCATGTCGGACCAGTATGGAGTAAGTCGTAATGTTGATGCGGTTTTTATCGGGTTTTCAATGACGTCTTTATAGAACTATGTCATCCAGTTCATCTTGGAACATGGCAAACCACACGACAAGGCACTCCTTGTCTCTAAATTGCGGGGTCAGTTACTTGATATGGCTCGTCACAAGTTCGCGTCGAATGTTTGTGAGAAGGCGTTGTTGGCAGCGGACGCTGAGACCAGGCGTGCGCTAGTGGACGAGCTCCTCGTTCCAAAATATGAAGGGGCGATGCCTATCACTGCCATGATGAAGGATCAGTTTGGGAGTAAGTCCCACCTAGCCGCCAAATTATCAAACACTGAATTTATTTGATCTAGACTACGTGCTTCAGCGCGCCGTCGTCGTCGCTGATCCTGATCAACGAGAACAGCTCATTACACACATTCGTGCCCAAATTCCTACCATGCGTCGGTACTCGAGTGCCTACAACAAGCATTTACTTTCAAGTGAGTTCCGTTTATCCGATGCTTGTGACCGTCACTCATGAGCCTTTGTTTTTCTAGTTGAGAGATTACTTGAGAAATACAGTTCCTTGTAGCCCGCCGACCCCTTGTCTCCTCATTCCTTTGGTTGTTGCAGTGTTTCCCCTTGCATATCGTGTCTTTCTATCCCTCCATCTATCTTGCATCTATCTGGACGCTCGGCGGCACTGTCTGTTGGATATAATACTGCTAATCATTGACAAGGACACCACAGTACTCTCTACCTTATAGTGTCGATAGTTCCCCAATCTGTTCTTCTTTCTTGCTTTGGTACTACTATCTGGTCGTCTAGTTACATTCGCACGCGCTTTCCTGGCATGGCTTGAATCTGCATTCGCATTTCTCCGTCTCTCTTTTACATACTCTACATATACCATACGTATACCAACGAATACGCATTCGGTAGCATACCTTAAAGAATACCACTATTCAGATGCATACCCTCCCAATTGAAACGTCTGGACTCGCTAGCAGTGACGTGGAAAAATGACAAAGTGAGGTAAATAGTTTGCGGAAGCTTTCCGTTCCTATACTCTGTGCATTTGTGCACCTTTGCTTCCTCGGCATCTTTGTTCTTTCTCGACGTCGAGATGAGCAGCTTGGAAGCTGCGGCCTCGCTGTTTGGCTCTGATAACGCCAGTGCAGATCCTTTTGCTTCTCTCGGTAGCAGTGAACCAGAACAAAACGTCTCTGCGTCAGACACGACACCTCAACACAGTACCAGCGATGACCTTTTCGGTGGAACACAGGGTTCGGATTTTTTGGCAGACACCTACGAAGACAAGTCTTTTGTAGAGGAGTCGGGAACTCAGTCACAAGCCAATTCTTCTTACTATGACAACTGGTCAACAGCCGCACCGGTAGACGGGAATTTGAATGGGGCGGGATATGATGCTCAGACGTGGTATGGCGACTCGGGTCAAACACAGAATGACTATAGTCAGAGCTCGAATGGGACTGGTATGTGTTCTGGTTCTTTCTGTATCTGTTATCGAGCTGACGGTACTTGACAGCGACAGCATCTAATCTCTATGACCCGTATGCACCCGCCGCAGCGAATACTTCCACGCCAGCACATTCATATGACCCTTATGCGCCTCCTGCACAACAGCCAGCTGTCCAGGAGCAATCGCTGTATGCCCCATCACAGCCGGCAGCACAGTCAGACGCATACGCTCCAAATACCTACTCACAATCTACCTCGACCATGCCATCTTCCTATGCGCCTTATGCAGCGCCTGCCACGACTTATGGAACACCCTCTTATTCCGGTACTACACCGTATGCAGCCTCTGCGTCGACTTTAACATCCGTACCACCACCTCCGGCACCTAAAGCTCCATTAAACCGGCCGAAAGTATCAAATGCATACGATCCTCCTTTCCCAGTTTCAAACGCCTCTACCAGGCGAGCAACACCTAGAACGCCCAACTTGGCCTCGGCATTTGGAGCGTATGCATCGCCTCCACCACAACAACCGCCTCCTCCACCATCGGCCTCTATGACATCGCCGTATGGATCTCCTTATGCACCTCAAACCCAGCCCATGAATCAACCTACGTCCAATTTCTATGAACCACCTGCTCAAGCGTCTGGATATAGACCACCGAGTGTGAACGGTCAGGCACATGGTCAGTCTACATATGGAGGTAGCTCGGACTATTCCCCGCAACCACAAAGTTCAGTCTATTCGCCTCCACCTCGTACCAATTCGGTTCAATCCATGTCATCGCCGACAGCATATACGAATACCAATGGTTATGGCCCTACAACACAATCTCATGCACCACCTCCGCCACCAAAACAAGCATTCACACCACCACCTCCTGCACGAACCCCAACAACGACAAGCACACCCCCTCCGCCGCCTGCACAATCGAATGTGAATCATTATGGGTTGAACAGAACAGCTTCGCCCCGGATACAGTCACCACTTTCACGTAATGAATCTCCGGCAATACCGGCCGGCCCACCAAGGAGAACTAGTGTCCTAGCATCGACTTCGACACCACCGCCACCACCGCCGTCCCATGGTCATAATAGAGTAGCATCACCAGCATCTGTTAAATCGTTGCAAACGCACAGTCCCGAGGTTCCACAGCTTAGCCCTTCGTTTGCAGGAATCCGAACAGCATCACCAGCAGCTGTCACGAACTCTGTCGACCCATACGCGCCTCCAGTTTTTGACGCTGAAGTTGCACACGTTTCTCCGGAGGAAGGCCTTCCCTCACCTCAAGAAGACATCGAAGGAAACTCGTACGCGCCTCCTTCGGAAGCAATAGGTGTACCACCTATTGAGACAACGAATGTCACTTTCGACGCGTTCTCGCCCGTAGAAAGTAGCTCGACGTCGTCGGCAAGTCCTGAAAATCCTTATCTACCACAAAGGCAGAATTCAGTACCTGCATTCGGTGCTCCGCCAGCGACAAATGGCTTTGGCACATATACACCCAACGCGCCGCCGCCGCCTAGCGCTGAAAGCCCGTACGTTCCAAAAGTTACTGTAGGGCCCCCACCTCCACATGCGAGGTCTATGTCCAATGGATCGATTTATTCACAAAGCAGCGATACCTATGATCCATATGCACCCTCACGACATCCTCGCAAACAGCAGAGCGAGACCGATTACGGATCATACACGTCCCGCTACAACTACCCAAACAACGACAACAACTTCCCACCTCCAGCGACCGACAACCTGGGTCCACCCCAGGAGCTTTTGGTCAAGGCTCCTACACATGCTCCGTATGCACCTTCTCCGTCCCTTTTAGGAACCAATGATCCATTGGGACGCGCCGGTGCTCGCGTTCCCGTATTCAGTTTTGGGTTTGGCGGAAAAATAGTGACTTGCTTCCATGGCGCCGATAAGCTGAGCACTGGATTCGATGTCGCCCTTGCCTCTCGCAATTCGACCGGCATTCAAATACGCGTCCTGAATAAAGTCGTCCCTGAATCGGCCCTTGACTTGTCGCCGTCTTCATTCCCTGGACCTCTGTTCTCTGATCCGGGGAGTCCAACCGCAGGTCTCGTCCGACCAGGGGCATCGGCTCAAACGAAGACTAAAAAAACACGCCTCGTCAAGTACCTTACCGATCGAGCGGATGAGATCTCTCAGGGTCTCGGTTATCTACACGCAGGCAGCCCAGAGAAGCGTCAGGCTGAAGGCAAACTGGTTCTTGTCAAGCTTCTGAAGATCATGATTGAGCACGATGGTAAATTGCTGGGATCGTAAGTTCGCTTCGTTGTTGTACATATGACTCCGTTCTAACGCGTGTTTTTTTTAGTCCCCAGCAGAAGCGGCCGTCAGAAATGCGCTTGTGCCAGAGTTGGAGCTTTCGACGAATGGCACTGATACGGACACGTTTACCACCGGGTTTGCGGATGTGGGAGAAGACGGCATTTTGAAATCACAACTGCCTATCAACGATGCATCGGATGCTCCCATTGCTGTAGCCAGTCTTCGGCCGTCCTCATTAGACAAGATCCAAGACTTCCTTCTCCGAGGGGAGAAACGGAAGGCTTACCATTACGCTCTCGATCAGAAGCTCTGGGCTCATGCGATGGTCATCGCAAGTGGCATAGACAGAGAAGCATGGAAAGAGGTTGTCAACGAGTTCCTCAGGACAGAACTTGGTTCTAAGGACCTTGCAACTCGTGCAGGTGTGTATCCTGAATCGGCAAACGGGTCGGCGACCTCGACCAACGGAAGGGAAGCCCTCAGAGTTGCCTATAGTCTGTTTTCAGGTCAAGGCTCTGCTTCAGGTGAGTAACGTTTTGTTGCATTATGCTGTTGTCTTGACATTCCAAATACTCCGTACAGTCCAAGAATTGATACCTCAAAATTCAATGTTGGGACCCCAAGCGGCTCCGGCCCGGCTGCCATTACCAACCGTTTCCCACACCACTCCCATGACACCCAACTTTGCTGCTCCAATGCCTGTAGCGAATATTCCGGCGGAGTCGCTCTCCAAATGGGCGGAAATGGTTTCCATGATGATCTCAAGCTCTATGAGTCCTGAAACATCGTCTGCCTTGACTGCACTTGGTGACCAGTTGTGTGGAAATAATTGGGTTGAGGCAGGCCACGTTTGGTGAGTTGAGATAATTCGTTGACACGGAAATTGCTGCTGACTCTTCAAAGTTACCTGCTTTCTTCACAGACTTCACCCATAGGAGGCGTCGGTAATCCCTCTGCACGACTAGTACTCCTTGGTGCTCCCAGTCCGCAAACGTCGACCAGATTCCTTCGAGACACAGATGCCATTATCTTCTCTGAAATACTCGAATTTGCTATGGGTCTCGCACCTTCAACTAAGGGGCATGAACCATTCCAAGGACTTGCTCATTTGCAGGCCTACAGACTTGTAAGGGCCATGTTGTTGGCTGAGATTCGGTGAGATTTCTTTAGCAAACAGGTTTGTCTTCATCCTTTGTGTCCTACTTTTCTCTGACATTCGCTCTGCAGGTACTGCGAGGCTATCACTGCATCGATGAATCGTGGTTCCCCGTACTTCACTCATGTCCTCTCTGATCAACTCCGAGGGCTATCGAATAGGATTGCAGGCACTTCACATTCCGACAAATCTAGTTCATGGGTGAGCAGCAAGATTGGCAAGCCAAGTCTGGACAGCATCGGTGGCTGGCTTGAAGGTAGATTCACCAAGCTGGTGACTGGTGACGAAGACAATGCAGATGAGTCCAAAGAAAGAAAGTCTGAGGAGCAAGGATTCGTTGGTCCATTCTCGAGTTACAGCGCTATGTCGTCCGCAGCCCCTTCGAATGACCCTTCACCTCAATCTTCCGTCGTCAATCTCAATTCATATGCACCTACTCATTCGACCTATGCACCGAATCGCACCGGGTCGTCAATGTCCAACCGATCGCTACGTAGTAACGGTATACCACCACCCCAGGAAAGGGCAGCCTCGGCAATGGACTATGCCCCTCGTCGCAAGGCTTCGCCAGGTCCCTAAGATCGCTTCGGCAAGCGCATCCACCACAACGTTCGCCCAGTCCCGGTCGTACGGACAATCGATGTACTCCCCACCGGGGACTGCAAAGCAAGATCAGATAACACCTCGTTCATCAACTGATATCAGTGAAGAGGACGAAGGTCAAGAGGTATCATGGTGGGGTGGCGATAACGGACGTACTCCGACCACAGCTAATTTCATGCAATTCTCCGCTGATCAAGCTCCAGTCGCATCCTCTGATGGTTTCATATCTTTGATGGACAACAGTAACTTTGCTGTGCAGCCTCAATCCAGCTCTAGTCTACGAAACGTCCATAACTCTAGCGTAGAGGAAGAAGAGGAAGAGGATCTAGGATTCGGGAACTCCAAAAGCCGCAACCAAGATCACAAGACAGGGAAGGGGACAATGATTTGAAAGAGTCTGCTGCAAAAGAGAAGGCTCCAGCGCCCTGCTGCCCCTCAAAGACCAGGTAACATTTCTTCTTTGGGAATGTCAAAGCTAGGTACTGATACGTTAACATAGATCCCAAGCCTGCACAAGCCGGAGCTAATGGTAACTCTGGCTCTTGGTTGAGTCGATGGTGGAAGCGGGATTCGACGCCTGGTCCCGTTAGAGCAAATCTCGGTGAAGAAAAGACCTTCTATTACGACCCTGAGCTCAAGCGCTGGGTTAATAAGGTTGGTTACAATCTCGAGTCTCATATTATACATAAACTCACAAACATTTACAGGCTGCTGGTGAACCTGAGGCTCCAAAACCGGCTGCTCCACCACCACCACCCTCACGTACTCCATCACGAGCTCAAACAGCTTCACCTGGTATGTCGGGTCCAAGGCCACCCAGCACCGGTCCACCTCCACCTCGCTCTGCGTCGGCAGCTAACCTCAGCGCCCCGCCGCCGCCAAAGCCCAACCCCGCGATGCGTATAAGCTCTCACCTGGTCCCTACTCCCGAAATACCTGAAGGGCCTGGTTCTGCGCCAAGCACACCAACTGGAACGCGCCTTGCACCTCCCGGCCCGCCGCCAGGTCGACCCTCGGTCACAAGCATCGAAAAGGAATATCAGG
Source organism: Paramarasmius palmivorus (assembly GCA_037176845.1). Lineage (NCBI taxonomy): Eukaryota > Fungi > Basidiomycota > Agaricomycetes > Agaricales > Marasmiaceae > Paramarasmius > Paramarasmius palmivorus. Next base: position 656,287 of record JAYKXP010000008.1, on the reverse strand, counting down.
AGTCGATACGTAGATGTCTTGCAGCAGGACGGTGCATAGTTATAAAGGACATACTGCATTTTTTAATCTCTTAACAATATTCAGGATATTTTTGTATATTAGTATTTAGCAATCTCCTTAGAACGTCCATCACACAATTATATTTCATATCACAGTCTCTACTACACGCTTTACAAAAGTAACTTGAAAGGGTAGCCTGAAACCGAGAATTAATAATTCTGCGCAGTCGCAAACAAAACGGAAAACGAACCTCTATTTTTGACCTTGAAAAGGGTGACAAGGACGGAGTACACAAGGAGAATGACTCCACTCCAAAGATAGACTTGCAACCGTTGCCGCGACGGGGAAGATTGGTAAGGCACGATCATGATTAGCATCAAGAAAGCAAATGAAAGTGTTCCATCTGAAGACAGAAAATAGAGTGAGTTGTCGTGAATTGGCGAGGTGTCGTGCGAACTCACAAATGAGAGCGACGACCTGAACTTCTTGCCCGAACTGATTCTGATATCCTCCCGCAATCCATCCGCCATCAGCTCCCGTGTATGGAACGCCTCGAATGCGCGTAAACATGTAGCCACCAGTCATGACAAGAGAGGTTAGGACAGTGATGGCAGCCCATGTCCATCGGCTTTGGAGAATTGGTGCAATGAAGCGAAGTGTAAGAGCAAAACCAAGGATTCCGGTGACGGCAGTGACCAACTTGGCCCAGTCGAAAGGTGCCTTGTAAGGAATAGGGATTGGGGTATGGTTGGAGAGATGTTCAGCGAGAGGTTCAGCTTCGAAACCACTGGGACTTTTGTTAGTATGCAGTGAGAAGCGACATGGGCAACATTGACACACGTGGAGAAATCGTATTTAGAGGGTGATGTCTTTCCGCTTGTGGGTTGACGTGGTCCTTCAGCAGCTGGGTACACGTATACAATTGGTGCAGATGCGAGACCAAGCTAAATGTGCAGAGGTGAGCCAGGGTGCATTGAATTAATTGATTGAGCACCTGTTGGAAGACTGTAGGCGCCTCATCGAAATCAAGGGTACCAAAGAAGTGATTATCTCTATGCTCCTTTGGCGTAGTCGACCACGCCTGCGCGACGGCATTCCATGAAGGCTCAAATTCTCTGCAGAAATGCAATTAACAAAGACAAAATACACGAGCTACACGAGAAATTACTGACTTGCAAGGGTTACATCTTCGCCTGCGATCAAGTGCAGTGAACTGGATAGCAGCAGACCAGTTACGCCTTGACGAAGTCAGGATATCGAAAGACTTGGGGTCGAGTCTAATGACACCATTGCCAGCAGCAGCGAGATCAACTAAGTTTTGCCCGGTCCTCATCGCGACTGGCAGCGGAGACGAAAGGAAGGGCGACGAGGGGAAGGAGCGACCAGAGTTTCATTGTCGACGTGGAGGTCAGAGAGGTGGAATATTTCAAGCGCCCATTGGACTTGGGTTTCCCTTGCCATGTCAAATGCTCTCCTGCTTCGTTTGTTTCTGACTCCCTTCTTCTCAGTCCATGTCGCCCTTCAGTACCTCAGAATTTATTCTGACAATATAGGTATCACCTACTATATCACTCGTAGGCTCAGAGAGCGCGATATAGAAACAGAATTGCGGGATGTATGGGGCTTCATCTGGTACGCAAACCATCCTTGTTTATTCTATATTCCTTTCACTGAATTCCATCTTCTAGTCACCTTCTTCTTACCAGACCTTCAAAGTCAAGGGCCCTGGAATGCTTTGTGATCGATATTGCACAGAGATCTACTCACATAGCTTTGTTTGTACGTTCCGAGGTTCTCCAAAGTACCCGTAAGCTAACAGACTGAAATAGACATTATGGTTCATGCAAGCAGCACTTAAAGACCTTCCATCTGTTCACCATGAATCGGTTTCATTTTCAATATGCCAAAGGGTCCTTCACAAATGCCATGAAATCATCTTTGGCGATCTGCCTCCTGCAGCTTCACCCTATGCTACCCTCAACTTACCTTTTCGGTCCCGTTTCAGTCGCAAGAAAGTCAAGCACAACGCAGAACCTGCCATTATTGGCATAGGCATGGTCCTTGCGGGAACACCTGCTCTACCGAGACTCACAGAAATCATGGGAGAGGTCGCAATCGAACAGGGTCGCGCGGAAGAAGGAACGGAGATAAGGAGCATTGAATCCCAAGCCGATGATTTAGCTACCGGATCGCCAGGAGGCATTGACGAAGCACAGGAAGATGAGGAAACCGACCCAAAATCTGCTGAAGATGGTCAAGGTTGTCTCGCAAGAAGCCCCCGACCAACCTCAACGCCCAATGAGGCGTCGCAGTACAATCGGGCCTTCGCAAACTGCTCCCGCACTTCCGCTACATCTCCAAAATATCCGCCGTTCTCGCAACTCGAAGATCCCTTAGGCAACTTGATCATGAGCCCGTTCATCACAACACCTTACCAGTCCTCGCCCTCCATACCTTCAGCACGACCTTCGATTGCGAGAATGTCGTCGCAGAACTACGCGGACAATTTACTACAAACGTACGACCTGCAATCCTCAGATTCACCTATTGAAGAGTCACTACTGTCGTTCTGAGGTGATCATTTCAATGGATAGAGATACACATCAAACTGATTCTGTTCTTTACCAGGTGCAATTCATCTCACCCTAGAAAACATTGCAAACCGGTTGCTTGTTGTACCACGTCCTGCGCGTGTCAGTGCACTCCGAGCAGAACTCACGTCTTTAAACCATAAAGTTGCCCGCCGAGGTACGCGTCTCGACCGTTAATCATAGTCATGGTCTAATTTCCCTGTACAAGATTTGTATGCCTATGTGGTGTACGTCTTCTGATACCCCACAATCGTCTCATACAACCCAGCCCCATCATAGGATTGTCAGAATACCACCTGGCGAGAGCGTAGTGCTGAACTCTGCCGAAAGGCACCCTATCTCCTCTACATTGAGGTGGTTCAGCGACGACCTCGATTTCGATCCCCAGAAACGAAGTAACAAAGACGTATTGAAGAAGATTGTAGTTAGAGAGGAAGAACATAAAGGGACCTCTCGCGACACGAACCCCTTCAGTACCTTTGTTCCAACACCATTACAGCAAAGTCGAAATGCTGATGCTGTCAACGATGTCGACGTAACTATCGAAGACAGGCCTACTTCCATTGACAAAACACTAGTCATCACGCCTGCAACACCGAGCACAGGTAGCTTAATACTTGCCGATTTTGAAGAAGAAGAGATGGATCTTGTCGAGCAACTCTACGGCCCTGATCAATCTCTTCGTTCGCAACCCATCGACCTTTCCGAGTCTATCGTTCTTCCGCCTGCCCCGAAGAATAAGGATCTCGACATGGCCGCCTGGTCCCGACCTTCATCTATGCCAAGCACGCCTAATGTAGATCTCGAAGGTTCTAATGGACGCTTAACTCCCTCTATACCAGAGTCTGCTCGTTCTTCGCCAGCCCCACAGCATGATAGTCCTAACCCAATATACCACGAAACCATTTCTCTGGACGAATATTCTGAGCGGATGCGAACAGCTGCAATCATGCTTGCACAGCTTAACGCGAATCTCTCAAGGGATCCAACATTGGCATCTCCAGAGGCACAATCCTCCGGCGCATTAAGCTGGATACCTGGCTCGAGCTGGTTAATTAGCTCAAATGATCCTTCCAAATATTCGTCCCCGAACCCTTCTGGATCACAGGATCTCGGGAAACCAATGGCCAGTAGGATGCGCTTACAACCGGCGGAGGCTGCTGCCATACGTGACCGAATCATGCAAGAAATGCTGGCGTTGGAGGAGGAGCGGATGGCGAGGATGAAAGAGACGCGGGATGGAGAGAACAGCATCCGTGTGGGTGACATGAGTGGGGGTTTGAAGACAGCGGAGGATGAGAGTATTATTCGGAAAGAGCTGAGTAAGGCGGATCCTTCCGCAATGGTATTTAGTGAATCGTGGGCAACAAAGAAGGCGAGTCGAAAGAAAAGAGCATGTAAACTTGACTGACGTTTTGACCAGAGTCGGATACGGCATGGGTCTCCCTACGGTCATTTGGCGAACTGGGATTGCGTGTCTGTGATTGTCAAACTGGAGGGAGATCTCCGGCAGGAACAGTTGGCGGTACAGCTCATTAGGGAATTCCAGCAAATATGGGAGGAAGAGAGCTGTCAGTGCTGGGTTCGACAGTGAGTTGTTTGTCGTATTTCAACGGCTACCGTTAGACTAATCTCTACGTTTAGCTTCCGTATACTCATCACCGGAGGCTCGTCAGGACTGGTAGAAACCATTACCGATGCAGTATCAATACATTCAATCAAGAAGGCGGAATACGCTAGGAGGCTCACAGAGGGCAGGTTGGGGCATGTCACTTACTTGACCACTTTAAAAACGTGAGTACTGGAAGGGAGAACATTCCTTTTCTTGAAAATTGATCACACGCTAGACATACGGAGACCCGTCCTCTGCCAAATTTGCTCGTGCTAGACGGAATTTTGCGAAGTCATTAGCAGGTACGCCAGTAGCACTCAAATCTAGGCATCCTCTAAACTCCATTCATCAGGCTATTCCGTCGTGACATACTTATTGCAGATTAAGGATCGTCACAACGGAAACATTCTCTTGGACAGGGATGGGCACCTCATACATATTGACTTTGGATTTATGCTTTCCAATACCCCGGGGAATATCAGATTTGAGGCAGCTCCGTTCAAGCTACCTCCTGAATACGTTGAAGTTCTTGGCGGAGTGGATAGTGCCTCCTTCCTGGAGTTCAAACAACTTTTCCGAGAAGGATTCGAAGCTGCAAGAAAACATTGCGATAGAATCATTAGTGAGTCGCAACACCTCCTTGCCTTGACATAATAGCTGATGCAGTCCTTTGCAGCGCTTGTGGAGTTGATGCAAAAAGATTCCACTCTTCCTTGCTTTGCCGCTTTCGGGGAGCAAACAGCCGCTCAATTACGAGACCGCTTCCAGCCTGCCTTAACGCATTCATTAGTCGGTGATCTGGTAGATCGTCTCATCTATTCGTCTTTGGGATCACATTGGACGCGGCTTTACGACTCGGTGTGTGCAATTTTATCGTCACCTATATCTGTCCGCTAAAGAATCGCCTACAGTATCAATACTATTCGCAGTCCATTTTATAATAGTTGTGCTCTGCATAAGTGTATTTTAGTTGTTCCATTCGCTATCGAGGATTTGCATCGGTCTCTTGTATGTTTGGATTCTGTGCCATTGCAGATTAGATCTGTACATAGGTCAATGTAGGTCGATGATGGCATGGTTGAAAAACGCGGGTCCGCGTGCCGGCTGCCGCTTCTTTGCAATTCCAGCCTGAGCCTCGAACTCTTTCGTTAAGTACCCTTTTGTTTCCTTGAGGACACTGTTCACAGATGCGCAGGTGAGCTATCTGTCTTTATGCTTCATTTTCAATTTAATGGCCTGCGATTAGGGCAATGATGGACCCCGTTTCACTATGCGACAATTGTCACAACCAATTCATCCTGAGTCCCAAAGTTCAAGGGTTTCCAATCGTACACGAAGACCTTTTACGGACCAACCAGGCACCATACAACGTAGAATATCAACAGACCCTTGCCTATCTCGAGGCGGAAGGACTCGAATTAGAGCGATACGATCAGGAGATTATTCGTTTGTACCGAGTAGCGTCACAGCTCGAAAAGCAGCGACGTGCTCTTGCGGCGAGGATGAAGCTTCGCCACAGCTGGCTTTCACCAATACGCAGGGTACCAGTCGAAATTCTCGAAGAGATATTTGGGATATGCCTCTCCCAATCTAGTGGCTCCCTCAACATCATCCCTCACTCATCTAAACCAAATATCGCACCAACAATGAATCTCGGGCAGGTCTGCTATCACTGGAGACAGGTGGTCAATACAAGTCCACGGATGTGGTGCTCCCTCACAATAGACCTGTCGACCAGAGTCAACATAGGAGCTCTATTGGACCACTACCTTCTGAAGTCAAGCGATTGTCTGTTAGATGTCGATCTCACCTTCACCCGCTCCAGACGAAGGGACATGTGGCGACTGAGATCAATCCCCTGGGGATATAAACCCCCTTTACCGACACTTTTCTCGCATAGAGAAGTTGAACATCAGCTCCATGGAAGACGTACTTAGGAACGTTACTAGCGAGGAAGTTTCCTTTCCTTCTCTTCGCTCATTCTCGCATTTTGGACATTATACCGCCCAGCGCGACAGTTTTTGGAGTGCCATTCATGCGGCATCACCGAAACTCAACAACATCACAACGGACGTCCTTTTAGCCTATTACAAGATTCCCCTATCATCAATTGACCACCCTCTTGTTCACCGAAAAATGCGATTGCCTGCGCATACTTCGAAGCACTCGTTCATTGTAATAACCTTCAGTCGCTTAAAGTTCACAATCTCGTCGTTGGATTACCCATGGAAGGCGTTCATGTATCGAACATAGCATCCCTGCGTCATGTTTCCGTCGTCAGCCGTAGCCGGGACATCACGATCTTCCTCCAGCATCTCATATTGCCGCGACTGGTTTCTCTTGAAATCACGCTGTGGGATACATCATCAACTTCCCTCCGACCTGTGGTCGAATTCTTGCAGCAGACAGAGTGCCGCCTCAGCGACCTTACATTGGAAATACCTTACATCCTTTATTCTGACGCCGACCTTCACGATCTCCTTGTGTGTTGCTCTCACCTTTCTAGGCTCGAGATAAACGCCTGGAACGATATGGAAGGTTCGGATACGTTCATATATAAGCTTCTCGATATGCTTCGTATGCCTTCCTCTGAACCGCAGGGTGTGCTAGTCCCAAACTTTGACGGAAGTTAGGGTGACTGAAGACGGTTCTTGTGCCGATCCAGACACTGCCTTTTCACTGTTGGATATGTTGGAGTCGAGGAGCATAAGCCAAGATAATCAAAACCCGACCTCGTTCTACCTCGAATTCGGCGAATTGTGGGGATGTCCGGCAGAAGTAATTGACGCGTTCAATGAAGGGTTGAAGAGATTTGCGGGAAAGGCCACCAATTGTAGCATCAAATGGGCTAAATTTTCACTTGCTGAGGGACGCGGTCCACTCAATTTGCCAACTGATGACCGGAGTAATAGATCTCACCGCAATCTCACCGTGGACGTCGACGCATGAAGGGGTATCACAATATCATCTTGCAATGCAAGTTTTGTTATGATGTACTGCTGGCTGGCGAAAGCCATTTGGGCTGGTAAAAGATATCTCACCCATTGTCACCTGCTAGGATAGTTGTATTTATCGTACGAAGATATCAGTTCTTATCAATGTTGCACACAACCAAGAACTGCGTGTGAACGTTGAACCACGCTTGAGCGCCAAAGACTCTGTAGCCTTCAAACATTTACATGATCGTTGAAGATTTGAAGCTTTGAAGCTCGAGGGGCTATAGGCAGCGTTTCCAGGGGGATCTTGGAGTGTGATCGATATGGTTGAATTGGTGCGTATATTGGCGAATCGTTACTTTTGATTTTCCTTCCAACGTCGAGATTTTTATCAGAGCTCCAGTCCAGTGAAAACCCACGCAGACTTCACGGAACGGACAACTCTCGGTGTTACACGAATCATTCACAAAATAAGGCTCGCTGCGGAAAGGACGATTCTACTGGGAAGAGAAAGGGGGAACTGGATCCCCTAGGTTGCCCCTAGACGCAGAACGTATATGTACACCCAAGTTTGCGACTTCAAATACACCTACCCTTGCCATCGGATTCGACCTGCAGAGGCGAGTTAACTGCTTACAGTATCAACATGCGTCTCAGCCCTGCAAACAGCCCAATGAAGCCTATTCTACTATGCGACAAGTGCTGTAACGAGTTTGTCCCGGATTCCGGAATCCAAAAATTTCAAGTCGTTCATAAAGACCAACTGCGGTCGAACCAACTACCATGTCATACGGAATCAGCCCAAACGCTTGTGCACCTCCAGCGGGAAGGAACTCGAGTTGGAGCGATACGATCGGGAGATTCTTCGTCTGCGCGAAGCTATGGAAGAGCTAGAGAGGCAGCGAAACGGCCTTTCAACGAGGATCCAGTCTCGCCGTAGCTGGATTTCACCAATCCGTCGGCTGCCTGTTGAAATCCTCGAGGAGGTATTCAAGGTTGCCTGCTCCAACTCTTCCCTCAATATTTGCCGTCTTTCACCAAAGACAGAGTTTGCACCTATATTGATTCTTGGACAAGTCTCTCATCACTGGAGACAGACCATCAATGCGAACGCACGGCTGTGGTCCTCCATAAAAATCGACCTGTCGACCAAGGCCCGCATAGGACCCTTGCTGGAGCACTATCTCGTCAAGTCAAAGGACTGTTCATTGGACATTCAGCTTACTTGGTCGTCCACCAAGCCCAGGACCAATACGTCGACGTATAGAATTCCCCTCTGTGATATAAGCCCGCTTTTCCATCACTTTGATCGCATAGAAAAGCTTAGTTTCAACACAAAGCAGGACCAAGACCTACTCAGCTACCTCACCTTCCATAAACAGGTCTCCTTCCCTTCCCTTCGCTCCTTTTCTCATTCGGGAGAACATCATATTTCTCCGAGTAGCCGGTTTTGGGACGCCATCTTTGTAGCTCCAAAACTCACCAGTGTAACGATAGACCGTCTGGATGTCAAAGTTCCTTATCATCGGTTGACAACCCTCGTACTGCCAGGCCCTTGCAATTATATGAGCTTATCCATAGTGCTCAGGCGCTGCATCAATCTCCAGTCGCTCAACATTCACAACCTCACAGTCATGGCGCCTGTACAACAAGAAGCCCTAATGACCACTATGCCATCCTTGCGGCATATGTCCATCACCACTCGGGGCCAGGATATCACCACTTTCCTTCAGAACCTCACATCACCCCGATTGGTTTCTCTTGAAATCACTGTGTGGACCAGTGATGTCACGGCTGGCACTCCTCTCTTCCCTTTGACAGACCTTTTACGTCGTTCAGGGTGCCGTCTTAGCGATCTCATATTAGAGATCCCTTACATCCGCTATTCGGACGCCGAGCTTCGCGATCTCCTTGCATTGTGTTCGGGTCTCTCTAGACTCGAAGTAAACACATGGGAAGGGAAAGAAGATTCACAAACGTTCATATACAGACTCCTTGATACACTTCGAGCACCAGCAGATAACTCGCAGGGAACATTGATTCCCAATTTGACGGCGCTCAAGGTGACCGAGGAAGGGTCCTCCGTCGATCCTGACACTGCTTTTGCATTACTGGACATGCTGGAGTCAAGAAGGACAAGCCACAAAAATGCCGCTTTAGTTGACCTCGAGTTCGGCGAAATGTGGGGATGCCCAGCAGAGGTAATGAGCGCGTTTGATGAAGGGTTGAAGAGACTCAAGAACGCCGAATGCAATATTAAGTGGGCTAGGTCTTCATTGGTTGAAGGACGCAACGTTGATGGATTACTATCACTGGATGCACTGGATGGGTCGGGCAACTTAGGATACGTAGATCTGACTAGAGATACATGAGTGTTCTATAAGTATTCTGCTCGTTCTTTATAGCTTAAATATTAACTATTGTTTTCAATCCTCTGTAATTCTGTAAAGAGCCACTCGGACGGATAGTGGCAGTCTCTAGCCGAGGAGTAAATAGGGTGTGTACCCTGGGAATTTAAACGCTCCCTTGTTCTCTTCTCCCACTTGTTCATCAGGTGAACTCAGCACTTCATTTCTCATCCAGTCTGCATTCTCAACTCATCCCAATTAGCGGAATGGATCGGATTTTACTTTGCGGCAGGTGCAAAAACGAGTTTGTTCTGGACGCACAAGTTCAACGCTTTCCTGTTGTCGACGAGAACGAAATACGCCATAACCAACTTCCACGCCATACAACAGCGCAACAGACACTTTCATACATTCAAGGGGAGAAACATGAACTAGAACGATGCGATAGAGAATTAGAGCGTTTGCGCAAAGCTGTGGAGCAGCTAGACGAGCGTCGTCGTGCTCTATCACAACGAATAGAGTACCGGTCTAGCTGGCTCTCGCCTATTCGCAGGTTACCAGTCGAAATTCTCGAGGAAATTTTTACAATGGTCTCCTCAGACTACTCCCTAGACATTTCCCCCAACCAATCCAAACCAGCAAGTGCGCCAACGCTAAATATCTCTCAAGTATCGTACCACTGGAGAAGTATCGCCGGAAAAATTCCACGCCTGTGGTCCGCAATCAGAATCGATCTGTTGGCGAGGGTGGACATCGAAGCATTGCTGGGGCATTACCTTACCAACTCGAAGGAACATCCCTTGGATTTCGCCTTCATTTCCACCTGCATATTCATACACGAAGATAAACTAGTGGCCAAGCGTAACAGCTACTCGAATGCTGTCAAGGTCATGAAGCTGCTTTCGCGAAACTTTTCCCGACTCGCAACACTTTATCTCGACATGAAAGTAGACATCTTCAAATACGTGACCGTTCGCAGATCATTGTATTCCTTCCCTTCACTCCGGTCTCTTACCATCGTCGGAAGTTTTGAATCATCCACGAACTGGTTTTGGGATGCCATACATATCGCACCGCAACTATGTAGCGTCACGACCGACGTCCTCCTAGGGCCAGCCATGCTGTATCATACCAGCGTTTAACAAGCCTCGTCATCACGAACACATGCGATTGCGAAGATCTACTCGAGAGACTCAGTCATTGCTCCAGGCTTCAAACTCTGGACCTCCGCAACGTCGAAAGTGGGTTGGACGAAGATACTGATGTTACCATGTCTTCTCTACGACGGCTCTCCGTGACTACCCACAGCGACGACATGTCATACCTGTTCGATAACCTTACCTGTCCACAGTTGGTTTCTCTTGAAGTCACTGTGTGGGATACGACACGAACTAACCTCGAACCTCTGGTCGACCTTTTGAGCCGTTCGCAATGCCCTCTCAATGATCTCACTCTGGAGATACCTTACATTCATCGTTGGCCGCCTCACTTCCTGGAAATCCTTGAATGCTGTCCAAGGATATCTACGATCGAAGTGAATACGTGGGAAGGAGAAAAGGGCATGGAGACTTTCACATACGCTCTCCTCGTTGCCCTCTGTAGAGTGATCTCCGACGACTCACAGAACGTGGGTCCTAACCTCAAAGAGGTCAGGATCAATGAGGAAGGATCCTCTGCAAATCAGGAGCTTGTATCTGGGTTGATGGACCTGTTGGAAATAAGAAGCGAGCGGAGGAGGATTCACGGAGGAAGCGTTGGGAATTTCCATTTCATATTTGGCGAAGCGGATTTTTCTCTGGATGCAACGTTTGATAGTCGGATAAGGAAAATGGCAGACGAGGGTGTTAAGTGCGATATCCAGTGGGCTAAGGTTGTCTCGGAAGCGAGCAGTACAAGCACAGAATGAATATCTTATTGTAAATATAAATACAGGTATATTAGACAGAATATTATCAATGATCTAGCCAATGCCTTTCAAGTGCGTTTGGACGAAAAGCAGCCGCTGCGTCTCTTGCCATCTACCACCACCACGCTAACTTAGTAAACAGGTCGGTCGCTATTACCCTAGCTTCAACTATCTGCTCTTAAGCCTAGTCTTTAGCATGGAGCCTGTCCTACTGTGCAACGAATGCCCTAATGAATATATCATGGACCTTCGGATTCAGCAATTCCCAGATATTCCTAGAAACTACTACGGTTGAACCAAGTCCCACGCCAAACGGATGTACACCAGACGTTATCATATCTTGAAGAAGAGTTACTCGAGCTGGAGCGGTGCGAGGAGGAGATAGAACGTGTAGGCGAGGCATTGGCAGAGCTGTTGAAGCAACGGCGAACTCTTCTCAACAAGATTGAGCGACGCCGCAGCTGGATGGCTCCGATACGCAAATTACCGGTGGAAGTTCTTGAAGAAATATTTGCGATACATTGTCTCTTCGAATCCCAGTACAGCCTCGACGTGTCCCCCAATACCTCGAGACCGAATATCGCGCCGACCTTGAATCTCGCCCAGGTCTCCCATCATTGGAGACATATCGTCAACTCCTCTCCGAGATTATGGTCTACAATCAGAATTGACGTGTCAGTCAAGGTTGACATGGTATCCTTGCTCGGACACTATCTCTCCAACTCGAAGGAATATCCGTTGGATTTGGATTTCACCGCGCTCTTCTCCAGGGAGAACTCGAGGGCAAAACGCAACTCACTCTATGCTGGTATGGCAATCGCGAAGATGCTGTCTCGCCACTTTTCGCGTATAGAAAACCTCAATCTAACCATGAAGATGGACATATTCAAGTACATGATCATCCGACCTTCTTCCTTTTGTTCACTTCGCTCCCTCTCTTGCTTCGGAAACCGCGCCTTCGCCTCAAACTGGTTTTGGGACGTTGTACGCAACGCACCGAAGCTCACCAACATCACTACAGCCATACTCCACAATTCTACCATATTCCCATACCACCAGCTGACCACTCTCGTGGTTCACGCACACTTGCGAGTGCGATGACTTACTCGTATCACTTAGCCATTGTACCAGCCTTCAATCTCTGGATATTCGCAGCCTCAATGTTGGAGAAGATTCCCTTATTGATGTCAACATCCCGTCTCTGCGACACCTCTCCGTCAATGCCCATGGCGAAGACATTCCCATCTTCCTCGGACACCTCACACTACCGCAATTGGATTCATTGGAGATTACGGTGTGGTCTGGCGAAGAACTAGGAGGTACTTCCCTCGAACCCTTGGTGGACCTTTTGCGCCGTTCCGAATGTCGTCTCAGTAATTTATCCCTGGATATCCCCTACATCTACACCTCGAACATTGAACTCCAAGTCCTATTCGGACTTTGTTCAGGTATTTCCCGGCTTCATGTGAATACTTGGCAAGGGAAGAAAGGCCGGGACACCTTCATATACGAGCTACTCGACGCCCTTCGAACGCCATCTGCTGCTAGCGGCGAATCAAAGGGGATGTTGGCTTCTCATTTGGCGGAAATGAGGGTGGTTGAAGAGAACTCTTCTGTCGACCAGGTCACAGCAACTGCTCTGCTGGACATCATAGAAGCGAGGAACGGACGCAGGATCGATGATGGAACTAGTGTATGGGACTTGAAACTCGAATTTGGACAATTATGGGAGTGTCCTATGAGCGTTCTTGGGCGTTTTAACGCGCGGATGAGCGGATTGGCAGACAAGGGTGTACGATGTACTGTTGAGTGGGCCAAAGGCGCGTTTCCCGAATGTTGATATATAAAGTGTAGATCTATTGTTTGTATCCTTATTTCTGTCGTTTTGTATGTAGCGATGTATGTGTATTCGGTTCGTTCGTCCTGACTCTTGGGGTGATAGATATGCCTTACAAAACCTGTCGCGTTTCTTGCCCCACCACCACCACATTCATTTATCACTAGACAGGTCGGTCATTTTTACCCCATCTTCAGCTATCTCTTAAGCCTAGTCCTTAGCATGGAGCCCGTCTTACTTTGCAGCGAATGCCCCAACGAGTATATCATGGACGATCGGGTTCAGCGATTCCCAGATGTTCCTAAAAAATCACTACGCTTGAATCAAAACCCGCGCCGAACAGATATACACCAGACACTGTTGTATCTTGGAGAAGAGCTACTCGAACTGGAACGATGTGAGAAGGAGATCGACCGTGTGAGCGAGGCATTGGCAGAGCTGTTGAAGCAACGGCGAACTCTTCTCGAAAGGATCGGGCGACGCCGCAGCTGGATGGCTCCAATACGCAGATTACCAGTGGAAGTATTACACTGAAGAGATTATTTGCGATTTGGGGGTACACTCCCGGTTTCTGATAACATCAAAAAATGCTTGCGAAGCACCATGTAGCATAGGCCGGACCGTGCGTAGATGGGGGGAAGCTACCCGACATCTCCCCCCAAAGATCGAAACCGAATATTGCGCCGACCCTGAGTCTCGCCCAGGTTTCCCATCACTGGAGACATATCGTCAACTCCTCCCCGCGACTATGGTCTACGGTCAGAATCGACGTGTCAGTCAAGGTCGATATCCTATCTTTGCTTGGACACTATCTCTCCAGCTCGAAGGAATATCCATTGGACTTGAGTCTTACTGCTCTCTTCTCCGTAGCAGACCCAAGAGGAAGGCACGGCACTTTTTCCGTCGGTTTGATAGTCACGAAGATGCTGTCTCGCCACTTTTCACGCATAGAAAAGTTACATTTGACCATGAATATGGACATATTCAGATCCGTGGTTACCAGGCCTTCCTCCTTTCGCTCCCTTCGCTCTCTCGTGTTCTCCGGAAACCGCCCCTTCATCTCCAACTGGTTTTGGGACATGATAAACACAGCACCAAAACTCACCAAGGTCGCGACAACTATACTTCACAATTCTACCGTAATTCCATACCACCGACTCACCATCCTCATGATTACGTACACTTGCGAGTGCGAGGACTTACTTGCAACGCTCGCTCATTGTACCAGCCTTCAGGTTTTGGGTGTTTGCAGCCTCGATGCGGATTATGATCCAGAGATCGAGGTGAACGTAGCGTCTCTGCGACGTCTATCCTTCAATACCCATGGCATTGACATTCACATCTTCCTTGAACATCTCACGCTTCCGCGATTGGAGACACTGGAGATAGCGGTGTGGTCTGACGACGAATCAGGAAGTGTTTCCCTTGAGCCCTTTGCGGACCTCTTGCGCCGCTCCGAATGTCCCCTCAATGAGTTATCATTGGATATCCCCTACTTCTACACCTCAGACGCTGGACTTCGAGCTCTGTTCGAACTTTGCCCAGGTATATCTCGACTTGAGTTAAGTGTTTGGGAGGAGAAGAAAGACCGGGACACCTTCATATACGGACTGCTCAACGCCCTCCGACCATCTCCTGACAAATCAAAAGGGATGTTGGCTCCTCGTTTGGCGGAGATCAGGGTGGTTGAGGATAACTCTTCTGTCGACCAAGCCACAGCAACTGCTCTGCTGGACATCATAGAAGCGAGGAACGGACGCAGGATCGATGAGAGCATCGATATATGGGACTTTAAGCTCGAATTTGGAGAATTACAGGAATGTCCTGTGGAGGTACTTATGGCATTTAACGCGCGAATGAACGGACTGGTAGACAAGGGTGTACAGTGCACTATTGAGTGGGCCAAAGGCACGTTTTCCGAATGTTGACGATTTATACAGTGGAGGATATTGATGTTTGTATCATTACTCTCGTGTAGCAAGTAGGAACTCGCAAGGGTCTATATATTCTTTCTATGGTCAAAGTAGGTATACATGAATCTTTACTCTTTCAACGCTTCTTCAATCTGCTTCCTCCACTTGTACTGTATGTCGATTTGCTCCCTGAATATCTTGTACTTTGCTTCAAGTAACCTCTTCTCCCTCGCTGAAGCAGCTGGTCTAACAATTGTTCCAGGCGGAGTCATCTCAACCTAAGCAATGCGTATCAGCCACGGTACTTTTCGAGGCAAGCACCATAACGTACCATAATGTTCCACAACAAATCATTCTGCTCCTGCTCACTCATCTTTCCCTTGATCTTGCCTCATCAGCAAACCTGCCCAACATGGCAGAACCTAACACCACCGCTCCAGCATGATCAGCAGGTAAAACGATAGGCATGCCGCATGTCTCAGCGAAGAGCTGCATCATTGGGATGTTCTTTGCCTGACCACCAGACATGTAGATGGAGGTGATGCTGTGACCTTTGGCGTTCATTTCGTCAACAATGTGGCGGGTTTGGAGTGCGATGGCTTCGAGTGTAAGGTAGTATTTGCGTGCGAGATCGCTGAGGCCATCATCCAGGGTTAATCCGACAAAGGCTCCTCGCATGCGAGGGTCTGCGATGGGAGAACGGTTTCCTATTCAAGCAAGTTAGTGGACTGCCCGTATAGTTATTAATGATGGCATACCATGTAGATCAGGGTAGAAGTGCATGTCCTTGGTCAACTCGGTCAAGCTTTCTACCTTTGCTTCTTTCTTCAGGTTTTGTAATGTATCATAGAGAACTTTCAGAACGAATCAGGATATGAATCAATCTTAGTATCGACGAGTCTTACTGGCATGGATGTTCTTGTCTTGGGATTTGCCCAGTTCGACCAAGCGTGGGTAGGCAGGATGGGTTTTGATCATGAAATCGATAAGCTAACGAATGAGAGTAAGCTGTCGTGGCGTAACAAGCAACATGACGCTTGCCTGTCCAGTAGACGACTGACCGCCTTCGTTCATCCACCATCCAGGGAAAACTGGGTCCTAAAGCAGATAAGAAGTCTGGTAGCGAAGACGAGGCCTTTCACTCACTTTGTATGGTCCCCATACGCCGTTCACGAATACACCCTCTTTACTCTGAATGTGTAGTGAGATACAGACGAGTAACAATACCGCGTTTGATGCCAACCTGGACAATGTGACAGGTACTCGTTCCCGCGACAGCAGCAAGTCGGTGCCTAGATTCATCGACATTCTTGATCGCCTCAGAAAGCTTCCCATTCTCTTTGTAGCGAGCAGCAACTGTTCCCAACCAGCCAGCATAACTGTTAGTTTAAATGTTAGCAATGTAAAAGAGCCGAACAAGACACTACTTGCGCGTCAATCACACCACTTCCGACTGGCGTGCCCTCAACGAGTCCAAACTCTTCGGCAGCCTTCTTGGATAGACCGCTGCCTACGGGCATTCCTGCCGTCAAGACATCCTTGGGTCCTTCTGGGGCACCCATCTGCCTGTATCCTTCTTTTCGGGAATTGCTCCAATCCGATCTTTGTGAAAAAGTCTGCTTGCCATCCCTTGTTGGGCACAAACGAGCATTTGCACGTTACAGAGCAGCATGACCGGGTGTTGTCTTCAGTAGCACGGTAGGTAAGGAAGTCGGGCAGATCGAAGAACTGGCATCGGCCAAAGAGAGACGGATCCATGTGGTTCTTGAGCCAGAGAACTTTGGGCACTTCCATTTCTAGCTGGAGAAGGTTAGCAAGCTAGATAACGATACAAAAAGACGCATACACACGCTCATCGTTCCGCCGACATAGTCAAGCACGATCGAGCCAGTGCTATTGATCAACTCTGCCTCCTTCTCCGCACGGTGATCAGCCCAAAGGATTACATTGCGATCTCCGAGCTGTCCTAGCTTATCACCCTTGGTGACCGCAACGGGATCCCCGTTGAAGTCGCTGACGGCCAGAGAGCAAGTCGCGTCAAAACTGATGCCCTTGACGTCCTTGGGGTCGACCTTGGACGCAGCTAGACAAGTTTTGATACATGTGGTGATTGAATCCCAGATATTGTTCGTGGATTGTTCAAAGATACGATGATCATCGTGATCACGATAGGTTATGGTATCCTTCGTGCAGGAGGCGACTGTGGTACCGTTCCTGTCGACGAGAGAGGCACGGGCAGAGCCAGTGCCAACATCGACACCGATGTAATAGGACTGGGATTTTGATGGTGTAGGGGCCATGGTGGATGGGAAGAGAAAGCAAAGACTGGTATCGGAATTTGCCAGACGGTGGAACCATGACATCTTTTCCGGTCCGAGGTAAACTGTGGTTCTCGTTGGCCGTGGCATTCCGGCCGCGGGGAAGTGAAAATCTCACATACATATCCTAGGAATATTAGAGGTCTACTATGGCAAGGTATAATGGTATCTCTAAGTACTTTTTATGGAGTCTAAGTCTGTCTCCAGATATACGGATCCTCGTTTCTGGTAAGATGGTCCAGAAAAACTCTATCACCGATCTTGTTCGTGCTCAACCTTCAATGTGTACTGTCCAACATGGCACCACTTCAAGCTTGGGAATGCCTCCGCATACTCGTATCCAATACCGATAACCTTGAGCTGATGCCATCGTTCCCAAGCTGCCTTCAACAACTTGGTATGAAGAGCCCTCGCCTGGTCAAAGTGCAGGCTACCATGTTGAGTAAGCCCAAAGAAGTTGTCCAGCAAAGCCCGCTCGTCTGGAAGCAAATAGTCCGTGAATATCACGGATTCAGGGAGGACCCTATTCACGTAGTAGCGCTCTATGCTACAGTCGAGCAAGGGATGTCCCTTGACTTCGTACGAGTCCCGTGTGAGAACGAGTTTTTCCAGTGCTGTCAGGTTCCGGAGTGAAGAGCATAGAAGTGTGTGGTCGACTTTCCACTCGTGGATCCCAACCAAGCTGATGCCCGCTCGATAACCACAAGTTTTTAAGTGAGGTCAAGCAGGATATTGCTCGCAGAGCAGACTCTGGGATATACGGTGCCTGCCACACAAGATGGAGCGATGATAAATGACGGAAATCCGAAGTGATGAGGGGTAATAGTTTTTCTTCCATCCACAAGTGGGGTTGAGGATGACTGGAGTCAAAGGAAGATAGTTGGTCGTTATCTTTGAGGAATAACAGGACCTCCTGTTCAAATCCCTGAGACTGACCAGTCCAGTGGAAACGTTCCAGACCAGGAACATAACCGCGGGCACCTAAGAAGGTGGCAGTGATGTTATCCATACAGTCAATAGTGAGGGAGCGAAGGTTGCTTTCAGGCGACAAAAATGCCCGGAGGATGCTGTCATCCTTCATCCGGATGCCGTCGAGAGTCAGCATGCGAAGGAAAGGGAACACTGGAATTTGTTCGCCAAATGAATGTTCGACTCGTCTCCTCACTGAATGCCGACCACCTTTCCACGACAAATTCCGCAGGGTACCAGATACGCAACGCAACAAATCCGTCGCGAAGCACGAGTACCCTTCCTGATCCACCATGAAATCCCCAATCTCCACATTCAATATCAACGTCTCGAGCGCCCAATGGTGTCCGGCCGAGAAATCCGACCTTAGCGGGGAGTCAATAACAAAGTGACTCAGGGAAAGATGTCGGACAGTCGAGGACGTGATGCACTCCATCAACTCGGGGGTCGATACACCGCGACTTTCCCACTCCAGGCTTTGCATATTCGGTAGACCGTGCTTGAGGACCACGTTTAAAGCGGCCAAATATGCACCCTGGATATCTTCGAATGTAGCATGTCGTGCTCGTCTGGTGCTCGCGAGGGTGCCGAATATCAGCGGGAAGAGGTCTAGACACGCATCATCTAGTAATGGAGGTCCCAAGTCCACTTTGACACGTCGAATACACGGCCCAATGGCCTGAACGCCCTTCAAGGGCCCCAGCATCACCTCTTTGAGGAGAGCCTCCAGTAGAGCTAATGAAGAGACTGCGTAGCTCATTGTCACGTCTCTGAACTGGACGGAACGAGCTAGCTGCCGACAGTCATTGTCAACCTGCGCCAGAGTTTCCAGGTCGACCGCGGATATGTAATTTGTGACCGAATGGTAGAGTTCCACCGGAAGTTTGACGAAGAGAGGAAAGCGTGACTGGGCAGATTTTCCACCGTTGGCACGATCGAATGTGAGCGGTCTTGGGGCACTGAAACGGGAAGAATTCCTCCTTTCGAGTATCCAAGTCATGGTGTTGCTTATGAGAAGAATACCTGCTTCCTGGTTAACACGAATGGTACAGCCGGAACGAATAACGAACACACCTGAAGGGGGAGTTGGGAAGAAGGATTCACGTCCTTGGTGGTAAAAGCCAAGCTTTAAACTATCGAACGACAGCTCAAAAATTCTGTTTACTTCCGTAATGGCAACGCGGACGTAAAATGCGTTCAGGGATATCTCGGTAATTGAATCCTCCTGCCGCGCTAAATGATAAGCCTTGCACGGAATGAACTGCTGATAGGCAAGGGCGTTCTACCTGGCGGTCTTAGCCTGAGCAAGGAAAAGGTTGTCGCAGAGTATTTTTCGCTTCGACCGAGTAGTCATGGGCTCCTTGCCTGTGCTGAAGGGAAGCGAACATTCGGGATAGTCATCAACGCCCGTGCCCAGCGAGGTAAACTTGAATGGATCCATCAATGTCAGCCTTGACGGTGCCAATGATGCGAAAGAATATATTCAGATCAGGAGATAGCTCTTTTGCAGGTTCCAGATCATGAATCCTTGAATTTCGGTCGAGATGGTGATGGTACAAGAGAGCAAATGAGTGAAGGTTTGCGAAATTTCTGCCGCGCGGGTCCGTTTATTGTGAAGTCACGTTTCCCACGCCCATATTCTTTGCCTCGACCACCAAGACAGCTCAGGACTTGATATTTACAATGTCATACCATCACTATACACCTCAAACGGGCACCACTCAACCAACTGCGACATATCCTTATGGCGCATATACTGCCTATCCATATGCCCAAACCGGGTACCAGTGGCCATATGGGTATTCTTACGGTGTACAACAACCAGCTAGGACAACATCGACGACGACAGCGACCCCGGGGACGGCTGCAACATCATCAACATCGACTGCAGCAGTGGCAACGGCAGTTCCAGCAGCAGCAACAACAGCCGCCCAGCTGCCTCGCTCGACAACGTTCGCAACGTATGCCCCGGCGTACACGAGGGATACAGGTGCAACAACAGGCAGGGGAAATAAGAAACAGTCGAGTGTGAAAGGGCTCTTTAATAAAGAGTGTGCGTGGTTGAATTCCCATCTTCTGTTCGATACTTGACACTTCAGCTCAGTGCGAAATCTCATGTACGGGTTCGGAGATGATAGAAATCCTGCAAACGATACTGTGAATGTCATGGAGGAGATACTGATCGAGTATATAATGGATGTCGTACGTGCCCATCATGTTCGTCGCCGATTTCTCGCTCAATTCATATCTACCAGTGCCAAACTGCTGCAGGTGGTCCTAACCGCAAGACCCGACTGTCAATAGAAGACCTTCGAAGGGCCTTGTCTCGTCCTGCCGATGCGAAGAAGCTGGCTCGAATGGAAGAGCTCTTGTTCATGCAGGAAGATATCAAACGTGCCAGAGCGCAATTTGAGGAGTCGGATATGCAGAATCCAAAGGCTTTCTAGTCCCCCGAGCTCTCAGATCTCAACAGTGAGTTTGTGCTTAGGATCATGTTCAAGACCTAATTTGACGTGCTCAATAGCCTTATGCTTGCAACACTTGACTCTACATCGCAAGATTTGCTATCTATTCTTGGCATTTCTACGCAGGTGCTGGCCATGAACTATGAATGGGAACACCGTCACGCATGAGGAGACGGTGTATTTTCCTGGGCCTCAGACAGATGGACAAAGTCATGATTTTTGGGACAGTAGGTATCATTCGGGTATCGCTTATGTGTCGTAACCAACACTGGGGTATACATATCCTATGGCTGAGCCTATTGTTCTAGATGCGAGTGAAAATAGGGCACAGTATTCTAAGAAGTGCCACGGCCGTTCGTTGCTCCATGTTCTTCAGTCAACTGTTACCCTCGTTAAACTCTTTCCCGATACTAAGAGCTAGTTACACACCTTGATGAAGCGTTCATGATCCCAATGCTCCTTTACAAAATCCAAGTCCTCCCTCGGCATAAACCACTCCAAAAACAGAAAGAACAAGCAGTCCACAATGAGAATAATAGTCCAGATGGGTCCAGCAAATGGCCCTAGCTCCATTGTTCTGGCATCTAATGTCAAACGATGATAATCATTACATACACAATACTCACCGTTGTATTCGCTCCCAAAGATCGCGCTGAGGAGATTTGATGACGGCGTCGTATACCTTCTCGGTTCTTTCAGTTACCTGCTCCCAGTCATACAACGTTTTGATGAGTTCATGAGCACGATCAGGATCATGATCTCCCCGGGAGACAAGCTCGATAGCTTCCGACATTGCACGCAAGACATCTACGGATTTGATTTGAGAATTGGATTCATAATGCATGTCGTACGAGACTGACCATCTTCGTCCGGTTCCGCAAAGCTAATCATATCTGGGGGAAGAATCTCCGGAACACCACCAACACGAGTGGCGACGACGTACAGCCCCGCACAAGCGGCTTCCAAGATGGCGATACCAAATGATTCCGTTAAAGAGGTGCTCATGAATATCGAACCACGGATTAGAACCGAGTGAACATCATTGTGTTTAACTGGCCCTAGTAGTTCGATACGGTCTTCTAGCAGGTGCTTTTCGCGCATTTGGAGAATTTCGATGAGTTTTGGCCCGTCTCCGCCAATGAGGAAGTTGACATGAGGAAAGGCCTCGCAGATTCGAGGTGCTGTAGCAACAAGCAAGTCGATTCCTTTGCGGTATGCGAACCTTGAGATTATTACAATGGTTACTACAGTTGAGGTGAGTGAGAGCAATGAGTCACCGTGGCAAGAAACTACTCACTTGGATTACGAGGTAAAGGAGGTCCAGGCTTGAAACGCTCCGCAACCAACGCGTTCGGTATCACGTATACATTTCGCCTGACTGTCAACTTTGGTGGGTTATCATCAGATTTTTCGAAGAGCTCTCCCCGAAGAACAGTATTTTCGCGGCCAGTGTGCGAGACACATATTACTGCATCCACATTCTTGAGCGTCCCTACCAACAGTTTGTTGGTAAGGATACTTGCCGCGTCATCGAAGCCAAAAAGACTGTGATCGGTGAACACGGTTCGTACACCCATAAGATGTGAATGTAGAATTCCTTCATGACCCAGGGAAGAGAGGCTCGCATGAGCATGGATGAGGTTTATGTGTTCTCGCAGCAAGATCGTCCGGAGGTAAGGAAGGAAGGTGAAAAAGTTTGGAAGTGTAGCGCCTGATGCAATAGGAACGAAGGGGAGATAATAGACCTTGAATCCCGGGAGAAACCAGCGAATTCCAACGCGATCCGGAGGTCGACTGTGAGTAATCACTATGACCTGGTAAATGTGAGATTGGTGAATGTTACAAGTCTTGGCTCGTACTTTGTATCCTCTTCGTACGAGATTTGCACTCAACATGTAGATATGGCTCTCTACTCCTCCGACATCAGGATGAAAAAAGTCTCCAATCATTCTATGACATGTCAGAACCAACGTTGTGTTACGAGGACGGTACTCACGCGATAGATATTGGTTCCATGCGCACGCCATCTTGCCTTCCAGACGAGTCGACTTCGGACATTAGGGAATCCTTCCTTTCTTGACTATTTTTCAACCATGGAAGTGGAAGCTCCGAAATTAAGAGTATTTACTGTTTCCTCAAAGGAAGCGCCAGGCATGAGAAGTGGCTGTGCATGGTCCGTGCACCTTGCGACAAATGGACCTGGGTAATCTATCCATCTATCTTTTCCTCTTGTTCGTTCAAATTCTTGGAGTGAAAGAAGACAGCTCCAGGACAGCTCACATCACGGCTGGATAAACTCTCCGTCTACTGTCACCATATCGCAGCTTTTGAAGTTGTGTCTAAAGGGCGGCTGCTTTACATGCAACTTACATGGACTCAGTGGTATGGACTGATCTACTAGAAGCTCCACCGGCATCGCGCCCCCAGGATGTAAACGTCTAAATCTCAAAACATCGAGTAGCTGATTATTTGCAGCTTGCGAAGTACTTTTTTGGCCCGGGTCACGTCCCAAATGAACTCATTTCTTAGGTCAACTTGAAGATCCAACGGACTGCGGAAAACTCTCGTGCGTCAACTTATACGTTCAACCACCATCATTATTATTATCGAGCATCGACTAAACGGGTACAGAGCCGTTCCGATTATGAATGTATGAATCCCGTCTCTTTGCTCATAATCAGATCACATATCCGTAAGTAAGCACAGTAACGAATGGTGCGGCTGAATACATATTAGCTCTAGGAAAGCTCACATAAAACTGGCTTCAGCCTTCAAATAGGCCTTCGAAAGAGATATCTTCAAGGATGAGCACAGACTGCTATCAGAGCAGATTGTGGCGGAGTGAGGCGTGGGTATTTTTCTATTTGGGGGTACACACGTGGCCAACTGACTTTGTATTATCGCTCTTCGTTCGCAATGCATTGTAAAAGATGTGTAAGTTTTATCTTTGTATTTCTTTCGGGATACCATAACTCAAATGACCTGCTCTAACCTTTTTTCTGTTCATGCGTAAAACGAGCCGGCCGAGAGCCTCCTCGGGTGAAGGTATGTGTTCGATTACACTTTATGCAATCATTGCACAAACTTGCTGAGAATTGGGCTCTAGACCGCATATTCAATCATTCGACTCTTGTAGAAATGACATCTGAAATCTACTTCCTTACAAATGTTGTATCGCCCATTCGAACGCGCAACTTACACTACATACTAACGCTAGGAGCCATACTACTCGTGCGGATACAACGTTCACGAGTATGCATGCGGGACGGATTTGGGCCATAGTCAAACCCATGTACGGCTGGGAGCTAGGATAAACCCGATTCAGTCAACAACATGCCGAAAGCTGGTCGATTCACTAACCTCAATCTTCTCCCGTGCGCAAGTCGCGTCATAAAGCTAGCGCTCAGCCCATATAAAGCACTCCGCAGTTACCAGCTTTCCCGGAAAGTCATGTCAGATATCTCCTACACTTCGACAGAACACACCGCTCTTCCAGAACTTTCTGCGCCTTTGGATCCCCTAGGGATCCAACAAAAGTACGAGGAAGAGCGTGCAAAACGTCTTCGTCCAGAAGGTGCCCAACAGTTCGTCGAACTCCACGAATCACAGGCATACAGCTACCTCGGAAAGGATGTTTGGGTTGATCATGCAGCTTTAAATGCGCAGAAAGCACCCCTGGAAGATGGCGCTTCGATTCAAACCCTCATTCTTGGCGCAGGATATGGTGGACTTAACTTCGCGGTTCGCCTTATCGAAGCCGGTTTTAAACCGAAGGATATCAGGCTCGTTGATATTGCTGGAGGTTTCGGCGGTACTTGGTATTGGAACCGATATCCAGGTCAATACATACTTTTATCGTCGTCTCTTCATTTTAGACTGACTATTTGTGCCCCTTGGCAGGCTTGATGTGCGATATAGAGAGCTACATTTACATGCCTCTGCTCGAAGAGACAGGATATATGCCCAAGCACAAGTATGCTTATGGCCCCGAACTGCGATACTACGCCAATCTCATTGCAGAGAAGTGGGACCTCGTCGACAAGGCGATGTTCCGTAGCGAGGTCAAGGCCATGGATTGGGATGACGGCGGTAAGATGTGGGTTGTTGGCATTGAGGAATACAGAGGTCCTAATGAGGCGAAGAGAACCCTGACTGTTCGCGCACAATTCGTCATGCTCGCAGTCGGTTCGCTCAACTTCCCCCACATACCCAAGATTCCAGGGATGGACTCGTTTAAGGGACACATGTTCCACACCTCTCGATGGGATTATGCATACACAGGTGGCTCCCCGGACGACTGGACAATGTCTAGTCTTAAAGATAAACGCGTTGGTATGCTTGGTACCGGTGCCACCGCCGTTCAAGTTGTTCCTCAGCTTGCTGAATGGAGCAAAGAGCTTTTCGTCTTCCAACGTACACCACCTTCCGTAGACGCTCGTGAACAACACCAGACCAATCCTCAGGTCTGGCAACAAGAGATCGCTACACACAAGGGTTGGCAGCGAGAGCGTCAACTTAACTTTGCTTCTTACGTTTCCAACGCACCCATTGGACCCAACATGGTCAACGATGGGTGGACTACATCTCCTGCGTTCTCTGCCTTCTTTGGCGGTCCCAAACATGGCATTATCAGTCCAGAGAAGGTTCCCATATTCCTAGGGAATATGTTTGCATTGGACATGGAGCGAGCGATTCGAATTCGTGCGAGGGTTGATGAAATCGTTCATGATCCTGAGACGGCAGAGCAACTCAAGCCATGGTACCCGGTTTGGTGCAAGCGCCCTTGCTTTCATGATGATTATCTCCCTTCCTTCAACAAACCCAATGTCCATCTTGTAGATACCGATGGAAAAGGTGTCGAACGCTTCACTGAGAACTGGCGTCGTTGCCAATGGGAAGGAACACCCCATCGACGTGTTGATTCTCGGCACAGGATTCCGACTCTTTTGGTGGTAGTGGCTCCCCAGGCTACGGAATAGTCATTCATGGGCGTAATGGGCTCAATCTTGAGAAGAAGTGGGCACAAGGAATTGCGACTCTACATGGTATCTTCACTCGCGATTTCCCAAACCTGTTTTTCTTCGGACCTTCCCAGATTGCCGGTACAAACAACCATGTCCTTATTGTAGATAGTCTTGGCGTCGCATATTGTGCATATTGTTTCGGAAACGCTGAAAAGAGGAGGAAAGGCCGCCGAGCCAACCAAAGAAGCCGAAGAACAGTGGGCGGCAGAGACTGTAAAAAGATCCACAGCATCAATGGCCGCACTTGCTGGATGTACACCGGGCTATTTCAACAGGGAAGGAGAGTTATCCCAACTAGCTCGTGCTCCAATTGAAGTGCAGAAGAAGGCAGCTCGTGGGGCACTCTGGGGTGAAGGCATTCCAAACTTTATGGAAAATATCGAAGAATGGAGAGAAAAGAATGGACTTGAAGGTGTCGAGGTAACTGGTTGACGTTTTAACGCCTACAACTCGTATGCTTGTATACTATTAGCCACGGTCCATCTTCCTCTTTGCAGAAGGACTAGTTGTAAGCTTAAGGGTAGATGATAATCACCAGATTCCAAGTCCATTGTGAAAAATTGAAATTTTTCGTATCCTTCGAGATCACGTGTTCTTCACCTTTGTTGACATCTGACGCCTCGCTTCTCCCTCAAGATTTCTACACGACAAGACACCCGAGTCGGTACATTGACAAAGTTATCGCACCTGAAAGGTATGCACGTTCTTTACTTTGGCGTCTTTAAGTATCACCTCATCTCTCCTTCAAGGATTCCACACAACGCCCCGTCATCTATTAAATAATACACCAGAACCTCTTCCCACCAATTCGTCATGACTCACTTTCTGAGTGGTTTGGGTCGGAACGATCTGGAGGAAATGACGCGCATTTCGGGCGTTCGACAATGCAAGTCCTCGCGGCGGTCACCAATCAACGACATCCCAACAGAAATCATTTCTATCATATTCGGGATCCTTTGTGAACGAAACACCCTCTCCCCTGACCAAAACTCGCCTCCTATGACCATTTCCGCGGTCTGTGGACGTTGGCGGCAGATTGCTCTATCAGTCCCAGGGTTATGGTCAAGGCTGAATATCAACTTCTCATTATGGGAATTCGGGAGAGGGCTTACGCTCGCAAGGATCGTGCGGACATACATGTATCGATCTATGACGAAACCGCTGTCCCTTTCACTCTTGTGGGATAGCTATCAGGACCAAGCTAGAGTCATTGATCCTTCACTACGGGTCCTGGTACACCACTCTTCTCGTTGGCAGGATGTGATTATGGCCTGTAGACACGATTTACCTCCTGATTACACTATCATGAAGGAAATTAGAGGAAACCTTCCTCTATTGGAGGTTCTACACATTGAATTCGACCCCGACGACCTCTTTGAAGATGCCCCTGCCCTGTACATCTTTGGGTGCGTTCTCAGTCCTGACGAATTCCCACAATTACCATTCGAGCAACTCGGCTTCCTCCTGACCAAATTCTCTACTCGCGACTTCATCGATGATATGCTAGAGTGTTGTCCAAATATGCGTGGACTTAAACTCGACCGTTGCATTAGCATCGACCATGACGATGAGGAGGATCCTCAGACCGAAATATCAGAGATTAGCGCGCCGAGCATAGAAGATATTACGATTGTAGCTGATTTGGAATCGTCCCTCCGGGCTGGCTTGGGGTTATTTTTACCCAACCTCGAAACTCTGGAGCTCTTTGCTACCGGCAAGGGTGCTCAACGTCATTCCTGCTGGAAGGTGTGGGATAACACGCCATTCTTTCAGCGATCTCCGGAGATTACCAAGCTGACCCTTGGGGATTTACCGATTTCCGATACTCAAGCCATTCATCTCCTCACTTGTCTCCCAGCCCTACGGTGGCTCCGGATCCGTGATTCAGGCCAAGCGCTCTCGGATTGCATCCTGAACCGGACTATCACCTCGACGTTCCTTCAGCGTCTTACCGTCGAGCGCCGAGCGTTCGACCTCGTACCCAGGCTTTCGGAGCTGTTTTTGAACGTTCTGTCCTATAAATTCAATGCCCGGCGGTTGGTAGATATGGTGGCTTCGAGGTGGGACCCCCAGTCCGACGGGTGCATTCACGTTATCGATGTTGAGCTACGAGGGGATGCCGGAGGTTTTAACAGAGAGTTTCAGGACTTGGATTCGTTGAAGGCAGCAGGTCTACAAGTCACGACTTCTATGGTTCCTCTAGGGGAAGATGATGGATCATAAACGGATCTGTATGGTGACTTCAAGGCTACGTTTGGTGGACTGGCTTCTTGTACTGTCCTAGATGTATGACTATTGGTATTGAGCTACTGTACATCGTATCGGTATGTAATTACAATGGCAGAATAAATGACCATTAAATACTTTCATTGTCATGTTATACAGTCTGCTTCTTTGCAGACTCTTGATTGACTTCTGTGGTGGTGATAATGCTCTGAGAAGTATGCGTAGCTGTAGCGCTTGCGAACTCCATCGAAGGCAGACTATGTTCCCCGTTGTTGAACGTAGTCATACGAGTAGATCCGATGGCTTGTCGGAAAGTTGTATTCTGCTGATAGACATCACTTGGTCTTCGTCTCCCGAGTTCCAGATTGATTCACGGAGAATGACCAAGCATAAGAGTAGGGTAGATTGCCTAGTATCAGGTTAACATCCAAGCTTGGACAGTCACGGCTAGCGGAGAGACGTACGACAAATTGCACGGTGGAGTAACCTGCAATGCAAACCACCATGCGTCCTACGCTTTCTGGCCCTCCGACCACCAGAGATGTAACGAGAAGATCGGCAATCTGCATGTTCAAGCTAAAGGATATCCGAAAACACACAGAGCATTTGACTCACCAACATGACGACGTACAACGTCCCAGATTCAATGAGGAGGACAAAAACACTGAATATTCTCGAATAGTCCTGTTCGACTCATCAACATAAGCAACTGACGAGATGAAGGAGTTACACGCACCAAGCTTTCCAGAGGGTGAGCAGCATCACCGAGACATTCGTAACGATCGACAAAACAGGTGCCAGCACTTGCGTTACTTTACATAACTGGGTGTAGTTTGTACTAGAGACACCCGAACTACAGTGCGTCGCACAAACGATCATGTTAACTTTGGAACTCGTCAAGAGCTATACGAGAAGAGCGGGCAGAGAACATACTTATCATCAGTCCCCACCAGAAGAGAGGTATCAGCACAATTGTTCGCTTATCGAACCATATTGCAGCAAGACGCCATATAACGAGTATATCACCAACGATCATCTGCAGAGAACAACCCAAGTTTATCAACATCTTTCAAAGCGCGAAGAAGCTAACTGAAATTAACCCACTTGGCATTCAAAAAGGACACTGGTGATCTTGGTCTCGCGTGCGATGAGCTCGTAAAAGATGCTGAACTGGCCATCGGTAGGTAAGTCTTTTGGATAGAGGAGTAACTCCACCAGCCCGAAGAGTTGTGCGACTTCCAGTGACCACAGTGCACTTGTGATAAAGAAAAGCGCGTAGAGGATCAAGACAATGGCAAGGTTTGCATGTTTACTAAATCCTCGTTGCCTATCGTTGCTTTGTTATAACATGTCGTCCCAAAGCACTATTTGAAAGTTTGACGCACCATAGGCCCCGAGTAGCGATACAAAGCAAAGCGATGTAAATTCCTGACGGCTTTCATGAGACATTCGACGAGGCAATCGACGGTGCGCGAGCTTCACCATAAAGGATAGTAGCGACCAAGACGGGGGTAATTCTATAGACAAAACCGAGTCCTGCTCTGTGCATTCCCGCATCGTCAAGAGCCATCGTAGAAAGAATGGAAGTCTTGATGTAAGAGCGAGTAGCTGCTGAAGCCTTCGTACCGTGATGGAAGAAATTAGAGAAAAGGATGAAACAACCAGAATACACTAGTACTCGTTCTTATCATAACCAATGCCTGCGGTGACCGTACAATGCCCCGTTGTGTGAGAGTACATCACCAAGAGTTGTGATAATCAGTTCCTAGTGAATGTATGAAGCTGTTGCTCGTCTGATGATCATGCCTCTTGATGCTATCTTGGTGTTTTGATCATTGAGGCTAGTGCAGTTTTGGAAATCATGCTGAGGCAGCTCAGTGCTGATGAATTCGTCGAACGTGTTTGAAGGAGGAAGTGGTGCACGTGACGTTTGTACGGTGACGACAGATTTCACCCCCCAAAAAGGCAATGCACTCCGAAAGCCAAACCGTGCCCCAAACTCTCAAGAGCCCTTTTTCGAACCATTGTTGGTGCTGTTCCCCAGCTACAGTATAGCGAGTCACATCCGGGATTTGAAGCATTTCATATTCTAACCTATCTCTTACTCTTCCATGCAAGAAAACAAGATTCTAGCTGCACCAGGCCTAGAGGAACTCCTTTTTTCGGGGGGTTGTCACCATCACTGCAAAAATTCAGGCGCCTGATCAAGCGCTTTTCAACCTCGCAACCATCACCTGCTCTACTCTCTACACAGGAGATAGAAGTAGGACGCTACCATAAGCATGCCGAAAGTATCACAGTCCTGTAGAGTTTTGTTCAGAAAATGCGCTTGCTTCTAACCGCTCGTAATATCGAATGCCGAAATCATACACAGCCCCATTGTGCTTCAGAATTGGCGGTGCATTCTAATAAACCCGAATTGCGAACTGCTAAATCGACTGCTAGATGTTCGGGATACGGATCTCACAGTTCTCGCCGTGGTAATGAAGCATTTCTGGAAAGGCGGTGAAAGAGTGGAGCAATTGGGTAGAACATAAGTTACGTACGGTGCGCAATCGTATACTCAGCTCAGTGGTTTATAACTCATTCAGACTCTGTTATCCTAACGACTTTGTCGCAGAACTCGGATGTCCGACCCACAGAATGGATAATTTGCACACAATGCATCTGCAAACAGTAGCATGCAAATACAATATCAGAGAAACCGAAATATGTCGGTCTCCTCGTCAGGCCTATGGAAGGTTTTGAACACCGAATGCCTCCCCACGCTCATAGATCCATGTCACCATTGTTCTCATAAATTCGACACCTCGTACAAGAGCACCAGTGAAAATGAAATCCCGAATTCAAGTACATAGTAACATGTGCCCCGTTCCGTAATGCATCAGTGATGAAAGAACTCATGCATCCTTTTTCGCAGTCGCGATTCGATTTAGGGGAGTTTTCGAGTCTTAAAGTCATCGTCCGACGCCAACTTGGGCTACGTCCACCACATCCAATTCCATGCTCACACGACTTCTGGGTGTCTCGTCCTGATCGAGTGCTCACTGTCAGTTCGTTTGTAATACGATCTATAAAAGCACTTGCCCTATTCTTAGGGATAGGCTCCCGCCATACGTTTGTCTCTATCCGAGTCCTAACCTCTGTAGGCTGTCGATGGAGCGTGAGGTGGTCAAAAGCCACCTCACGAACCCTTTGCACCGACATTGCTATGTCACTGTCTCTCCCATCGTCCTCTCCCATCGATTCGAATACGACTATTAAACACTGCCATAAGCGAGTTGGAGTACACCTTGGCGAGTACGGCACCCGGGACCATGAAAATAAGTCTTGCCAGGGCTTGCAGCGAATAGGACTAGCTGGATCACGGCGACGATGGCTTGAAAATTAATGAGACCTCTTTGACACGCTAGGATGACAGGAGACCCACCGGTGATACTGCCCGTTTCTACGGTGAGCCGTATAATCTTTTTAACGATATCATTGGTTTGCTGGAAGCTGCGATCGTAGCGGGATAGCTGCCATGATATTCACTGAGGAGTCCTTGACTTTCGACGAGGGAATCGACATACTGTGTAGATCATCGAAAGTGCAATTGTTACATCGGCAACTGCACTGCCGCCTAGCCAAAACTATTGGGTGAAGGGTCAACGCTTTGCTCCATCTCACAGCGGATGATGATACCCACACAGATGGCCATGAAGCTATTCGAAAGGAGTGTTAACCCATTGACAGAAGTAGCCATTATAGCTGTTGTCAAAGCACCGCCGAATTGCGCAAGAGATGCCTAAAACACTTTGTGATATAATCCAAAGACAATTGTTAATTGTGCCCACTCACAGCCAAGATCAACGCCAAAATCAGCCCCGATTTACGAAGCAAATTAATCCGGTAAGCAAATTGTAGTTGCACGAGGAACGCTACTGCATGTCGACTGATATGAGTTGTACGATCCACGTAAAGGGTTCGAATGCATTCACCGAGTCCATCCACGAGTGGTATGGAGAACCATGTAAGATTGATACGATCCATTGCTTCCGCAGTTCCAGAGCCGTATATAAATCGTTCGAAGGCGTCGTCAGTCATCAAAATGGTCTGAGTAAGTTCGATCAAGTAGAGGAAGTATACAAGTATTTTGAATTTCTTTTGGATCCTTCGGAAATGCGGCGTAATAGAGGTCTACACAGGCAGTAGTTAGTATGAAGATCTGTATAGTGAGCCTTAAGACTTACACATTTGCACGGAAAGAACACCAAGCAAACAATAGTTGAAAAAGGTAACCAAGCAGCTGTTAGCTGTGGTGATAAGAACTGGAGGCTGAAGTCATCGATAGAGACCATTTACCAAGGGGCCTGACCTTGAGATAGGATAGTGGTGAGCAAAGTACAGAGTGCTGACTGAGGAAAACTGACATATATGTTGGAGAAGCCTGATTCTCAGCCATGGTTGAATCA
The DNA here is from genome assembly GCA_037176845.1 of Paramarasmius palmivorus. Classification (NCBI taxonomy): domain Eukaryota; kingdom Fungi; phylum Basidiomycota; class Agaricomycetes; order Agaricales; family Marasmiaceae; genus Paramarasmius; species Paramarasmius palmivorus. The sequence goes on along the minus strand of JAYKXP010000008.1, from coordinate 623,688 downwards.
CCAAATAACAATAGCATTGCTCTCGATACCTGGTATTTAAGTGCAGGCGACCAGTTCATCAGTTTCGACCACAAATATCGGGGTACAAACTGAATGCTGTTGAGTTTCGTTGGATTGCGTTGAATTAGGATTAGAAATGGCCGTCGTACCCGTCCATATTTGCTACTGCAGCAAAGCGAGGGAATCGACATCTTGAAAAGGGGGTATAAACACCTGTTCATCCAAAGTTCAACAGATTGCTTACAGCAACTTCCAAAGATCCTGATCAATCGAAGTATAGTTGGGTGATATCCGTAAAGATGTATCACTGTTTCGAGCCCCCGAGGCGAGTCTGGGCACATGGAGTCGACAAGACGAATTGAACAAATGATGGGTATCATGATATCGATTAAGGCTGGTGGACAGCCCAACCTGAAGTTAGATATTTGTGCGGTAAAAGACAAGATACAATTAACCCTATGCCAGGAGCTAGTCACTGCGGTTTGATGTGGCGTATCAGAAGGTGGAGTTGAAGAAGGCTGACCAAGTAATGAGCCACTTGACATCAAGAAGTTTGGTATGCTCCCTCGCAATCGCATTACCCGGAATCAGGCTCCTAGATACACGAAAATTTCTCAAGGCCAGGCAGATCGTTACACTGGACATTTACTCAAAATAGTGCCAACGTACTTTGGCACACTCTCCCTCCGCCTCCCTCTCCAGACCCGTAGTCCTGTACTCATGAGTCTCTAACCTTCAACAATCGATATCCTCATTGTCCCCCTTATCTCTGCAAAGCACAACAAAACAGCTAGCTCAAGAACTTGCGGTAGAAAGTTTTGGACTCTGCTAAGGCCCTCGCGGTCTTGGTGCTAATTCCTTGGTGGATCGTGAATGTGGTCGTTCCTTCGTGTTCATTCTCCATGGTGCATATGACGGAGAAGGCCTCAAACCAACGTCAAACCGTTTTACGACGTATTCCGTAATTCTGGATGACCTACACGTGGTTTTCAGTCCTCAGCGCACACGTGCCTTTGTGTACACTGTATTTAAAAGTGAGTATCTTGAAGTGAGAGACAAGAATGCATCGTCGTACCGAGATTGTTGAAGGAAAGTAGTAACACTAAGTTATACACCATCTTTGATCGCGAGCCTTCAAAGTCCCAGACAAGTTGTATGTCCTTTCCTTTCGCTCGTCCAGGCTCACAGATCCATGCCCCACTATCGTTACATATAACTCTCCCTCCTGGTTCCCCTCGACAGCAACGATGGCGGCCGTCGAAATAACAGATGTTTCAAAGATCAGAGCCAGCCGACCATCAAGTACCTCAGTGGCGCCATACCTTGTCAGGGTGTATACTTCTTTGCTGTCCGCGTCTTCAAAAGAGCATGAAGATGTGATTACTGCATTGTCGCCGAGAAACAGGAACCCGGCGTGCTCGATGTGAAGACCATCAGGAGCACATACCCCATTTAGGCGATAGTCGCAATCAGAGAAACGCCGTTGCGCGTCCGCATTATGGATGTTCATGATCTCTGTCTGGTGAAGGAGAAGAGATCTAGGTGCCCAGCGGTAAGGAGCATCGGTCATGAGGGCAGTAGGTATATAATCTGGCATTGCAAGTGCTGGGTTACGAAGGAAAATGATAGACGAGGGTATTTCCTGCAGATTGAGATATAATTGCCGCATTCGTTGTTCTGCCGTCCATTCGCTAGCGCCGAGACCCGTAGCCATGGGGCCCGAGGTGGTAGAGATGTCAAGGATGCTAGAGACGTCTATCCCAGCTAATGAAGCAAGGCAAATCGCTTCGTCTTCAATCTTGCTCGTGGTGCGGCTCTGCACAGCATAAGCAAGCCTCTGGAATTGCGTCTCCCAGCCTGCTGGCCCAAGGTCTTTGACGGACGGAAGGCGACTTGTAATGCTCGTGTCAATCCACAGGCCAAACAGCAAACTATCTTTAATTTCACGGATAGTGCACGCGAGGGGGTGTGGTTTCCGGGAGTTGTGAAGCGCGCGTTCCCTTTTGGAGGATACGTGTCGAAATGTACGATTGGCTCTATCCCAACATATTGGTCCATCACTCATCTGAAAGTAGATTTTTCCAGGATTGTTTTTGGAGTCTATACTTAAAGCAGCTTCTTGAAGTGTCCACAAGCGCTTCATCCAACCCCCCGAGATGACTCTAATCCCAAGTTCAAGATTAGAGACATCCCGCGACTTGATGTCGCAGAGCTGCCTATCAAGAACAAGCACGGCGTTCGCGTCACGATAGGTCGGGGCAAGAAGTCGGATCGCCAATTTGCGGAACTCTTTGTACTGGGGAGAGACAGGGATGCATAGGGTATCCATCCATATAGCTATGGGGCGACTTGCGGACAGATGCAGAGCGTTCGAGAGATAATCGATGAGATTTCTCAATCTCTGCAGTTCGCAGCGAGGTAAAGCGTTCGCATGTGGATTGCCCAGCCCGTCTGCCCCTGGAGTTTAGAGTTAATACTAGCTGATTCAAGTCAGAACGGCGGACCACTTACAGACATGACTGATTGCAACGTAAGGATATGCTTCATCCTTCACCACCTGGAGCTCGCAATGACGAGAAATGATGACTTTGGGAATGAGCTGGCGAGACAAGGAATCACGCAATTGGACCTGGTCGACAGCCACGAAATCACAGTTGCATACATCGCTCGTATGTACCGTTTTATAATCTTCCTCGCTGGTCTGGCTAGCCATACATCTCGTCTCCGTGCAGTTCACGTGGATTCGATGTGGCCCAGAGCGTTCGACAAAGAAACGGAAAAACATCATGGCATTCCTTAACCCGTGCAACTTGCTTTTGCACCAGCCTTTCTCCTGTAATCGTTCAAACATCAGCTCTGCCATTCGTCCCTCGCCTTCGCAGGTCCAATTTGAGCTCACGTCGCTGAGAAAGAAAACAGGGTCCTTCGGGTGTATGAACCAGTCCGCGGAATGACATAGGACGGCAAGGGTCAAAGTGCGGAGGAGGATATGGATAGACCATAGAACTTGGCATTCCGAAAACGTGTACGCATGCTCGTCGTCAAACTCGTTACCCCTCGTGATGACTAGCTGCACCTGACGTGCAATGGAATTGATTCGTGACCTTGAGACCCTTCGAACCAGCCGTCCCGCGCCTCCGTGCTGAACCGAATAACTTCATCGGGAGTCCATTTAGCCAAGCTGTGTGGACGACACCTTCAACCAAAAGATCATTTACGTCGAACACGAGCCCACAGAGCGAGCACACTTCATGGAGAGCACCAAAGAAGAGCCAGGCTTGCATGAAGGCAACTTTGTCCTGCAACTTCAGCGCCCACCTTTGAGATGGCAGGTACCTGTAGCCCATAGGGTATTTTCGAGCCATCTGCGGTGCATATCCCAGGTGGACAACACCCAGAATGGCACTGCCGATCAACGCGACGGATGGTCCAGCCCACACGAGCAGGAAAGTCCCAGAAACCTGCATTGTCGTAAGGAATGGAAGCGCAGAGCTGGGGTATGGTGATGGGAACGAATTCGGGCGAGGATTCGTATGATTTTGATGAATAGACAAGCTGCTGAGGGGACTTGAGTCGCAGTTTGCCATCCCAGTAGTGCTTGGATAGGTTCTCCTGCAGTCGTCTGAACAGTTTCATTCCTGTTCAATGGGTTTGGCAAGCGTTTATGGTAATGTCGATGATACGCACCAAAGGCCGTGGAAACACGCTGAATCAACAACCTAATAATATGGACGGCAAAAGCCGTCCACAGCTTGGGAAATCCCTCGGCGCAAGATGTAGGATAAAGAGCACCGTTGCGGTTACGGCTGAAGGGAACGGTGACAGACTTTCCCGATGTTCGGCAGCTAGGTAAAGGCGGCATGGTGGGGAATAAGAGGAATAGGCACTGTGTACTGAGGCTGGATACTGGGTGATATGAATACCACTACGTCTAACGTCTTCTTGTGTGCCTCTTCGGCGCCCTTGGGGTATTGCATGAGGTTTTATCGATACCAATAACATCAAATCTGATTCACGCACCTGTGTTCCATTGGTATTTGACAATCAACAATCAAGCTTCTTCTGTTCCTAAGTGCTGCGCTCTGTCAAATGCTGAACAGGTGTCAGATTTCTGTCTAGGGTGAAGGTCCTCCAAAGATGCTGACTTTCAGGTCAATACGACAACGCCATGTTTGGGGTACATTTTCCTTTCGATGGAGGAGGAGAACGGCACCAGGTCTCGTTGCGCTTCCGTGCTACACGTATGGCGTCCCACATGCCACGGTGTTTGATTTCGAGGTACATTTTTCCTTTCGATGGATAGACCGAATTCGAGATGATGATGATGATGAATCACGAAGAACCACTGCTATATAGCTAGGCCTAGGCGCGGGAATTTTTGGGTGCTTCAAGTTGCAATTGTTCCTCCACCATGGGCGATTGTTTACTCAGCCAATACTGCGAAACTCATTGCTATGTTCTTCCCTGAACACAATTCTCATGGTCAGCGGGAGAAGTTTCACTGTCTCCTCCCATGACTCAGTCCATTTGACAAAAAAGTTCACCGAGGCTCGATCAGGCTCTCGGGCCTACCTGGGAGACTAGCTCAGTATGGCCGATTCCGATCTATCAGGTGCAATGCGGTGATGAGTATCGTCCACTATATCGTGATATATATAGTGATGGAAGCTGCAATAGAAGGTAAGTCCGCCACTGTCGTCACTCTGGTACTTGCCGCGGCCTTTATAAGGGCCTCTTGTGGAACTCATTAGCATTTGGAACTTTCGCCTCATGGATATCGACATTCGGAACACCTTCGGCGCATATTTGGTGGCTGCCATATTTTCCTCATCGTATGTCCTCGACCTATACAATTGAAAGCCATTCTGAACACCTCTTACCTGTAGGCTCTATGGCGTCACCTGTCTGCAAACGTGGTACTACTTTCGAAAGTATTCGGATCGCCCGCTGATCAAAGGCATCGTGAGTACATCGCAACTCGCTACGTGGCGTCTATGCAGTCTCTGAACACCCTTGACTCGTTCTTTAGGTCCTTGCTGTCCTGTCTGTTTTCCTCTCAAAAGACATGGCTGGTGCTGACACCTTTATTCCAGCCTACTAGAGACTTTCCACTCGGTGCTGGATATCCACGCACTCTATTATTATTTGATCATCCATGTAGAGAATCAACCTGCATGGGCAAATGCAGTATGGTACGAAACATGGGTTCTCATCGTTATCAAGTGACTCGACAGTTGAACCCGCTTCAGGACTTCAACTGTAATCAGTTTATTCCTTTCTCGTCCATATCCGATGCTCATACAGCAAGAATATCTCTAGATTACTCTACCCGTCACGGTAAGCTATTCTCTGCCGCGTATCAAGCCCCTCGCGAACCCACCGGCGGACAGAATTGGATTACTGTCATTGTCCACTTGTTCTACGCCCGAAGAATATTTATTTGTGAGTATTCATCGTATGACTTCCGTGACCGCAGTTCTCAAGATAATTTTAGTCAGCGGGAGAAAAAAGTTGATTCCCATTCTGATCGTAGGTTGCAACCAAGTCGGCGATATAATAATTCTCATCTGCCTGATCAGGTTGTATTGAAAGTCGCTCAATTCGGTATGGGTCTACCGGTTTCGATCCGTTCGCAATTCCTGATATATTAGAGAACAGGCATTACTATTGGTACGTTGCCCTTCATCGAACGGTATTGAATGGTCGTCAAACGTCTTCACTAGCATTGGCCGTCAATACGTGTGTCTCGCTGCTCCCAAAGGTCTCATGGTCCGCTAACATGAGACTAGTATACGATTGGGTTCCTTCTCGGCAATAGCTTCAAATATACTTGAACGGGTAAGGGTTCATTCGTGATGACCGGGAGCATCCTGCTGACTTCAGATCTACATTTCTCAGGACCTGACAATTGGCGCCTTATCCTTTGCAGTAGCCTCTGATGTCGCGTGTACTGGAGGCCTTTGTTATTACCTCAACCTCAGTCGCATAGAAATCCGGAAGTGAGTAAACTCCTGTGTCCTTGCGAGAGGTTCCCGAGTTTGATTGTATTTCAACAGCACAAGGACTTCCAAGATGATCGACAGGCTCATAATGTTCGCCGTTAATAACGGCTTTTTGACCAGGTTTCTGAATCAAGTTCTTGTACATTCTTCATAGTCTCATTGCTGTTGGGATAGCATGATCAGCGTTGTCGTGTTGATCCTGGTATGTCAGCTGTCTTTCCGCCAAAAAGCACAACTGATAGCGCCAAACCAATAGTCAATACACCAACGGACCAATCTCCTTTATTTCTCGGTATTCCAAGTGAATGCGAACTGTAGGTATTCTAAATCCCCCCTTTGGGATTCTGCCTGACTGATATCGACAGTATACGCGAACTCCTTGCTTGCAACGTTGGTAAAACTGAGCTTTGGAATATCACCTGCTGATCTATTTTGCTAGACTCAACTTTCGGGAGCCACCTGTAGAATTCTCGCCAAGAAACTCTCAAGTATGTGAAATGCGTTTTCGCGGGATGCCCACCTGCGAAACCTGCAACATTGCAACAATGAATTTCGTAAAAGTATGATTCCTGCTGTTCGTCCGGTGTGGTTTGATGTGGCTCAACTGTTCATTATCATCCATCAGTCTTCTCAGTCGGTGGAAATAGGGAAGGGATTCATAGTAAGGAGGTTTGACTTGGTCGATCTGTTTACTTGAATGCCTAACCCGAACTTTTTAAACAGGAGTCGAACGATTTGACCTTGGATCTAGAATACCTCTCTTACGGACAAGGGCACGAACCTTATGAGGTCACAACATGCTGAACGTTACAGGAAATTGTAGCGACCCCATGCTGCTTACTTTAGTCGCATGGCAATAGATTATGGTGGCACTATGGGCACATGATTACCAACACCCGTACTCTTAGGACATGACAGTATTGTGCGACGCACGCTTTATGGTGCAGCTCCGTTGTTTGATGCTCATGCTTAATTGAGGAAGCAGTTGATCTGGGGAATGTAGTGAGAATTGGAATGGTTGGTACCGGAGCTCTAAAGGATCTTTCATGCACGTGTAATTAGTCTGGATGTCATTAGCGGTTCTATCTATCTATCTATTCCCTTCTTCTCTACCATCATCTAGGTCTTTAACGTTTTAACAACCTCGTACTCCAGTGCCATGGCAAACGACAAATGTCAGCGATTTCTGGTTCACAAGTTCAACAGTTTCTGAACATGTTCCTCGTAAAGCTCCCTACGATGCCATCTCACATATCCCACTGATCAAGTCACCCAGTCTTCGTGTTCCTCGACCGGTGAGTGGATTCTGACCGGCAACCTGGTGGGACGGCAAAGAAGGCTCACAAACATCTAGACACAGCTTCCTCCAGACATACATCCTTTGCCAGATTCAGTGACAGCTTATGTACGTTCTATGTTTGGTTCTATAATCTCGTCCTCAATTCTGGATCAGTTTGCGTATCCATTCACACTCGAGCCTCATATTCTGACAATGGAAGCATCGCGAAGATCGACACTAGCAGCTCATGCAACACGACGAGAAGCGTATATGAAAGCTCGCGAAGATGAGAAGGAACGGAGGAAACGAGAAGCGCTGCGGAAGATTGCGCCAGGCTTTGACCCTCAAGGTGTTTTGGTTCCTACACGAACGTCTTCGGTACCTCTTCAGCCAACAGAGCAACAAGCGAGCGGTTCAGGAACTCCTAGCAATCCAGCTAATCCAGGACATCGGCATACAAGGTCTGTAATGGATGATCTAGTCGACCACCTGGCGGCGCTCGATTCGGGAGGTAAACCATGACACGTAGATAGAAGAGTCAAAGAGCGGATGAACGCGGATTGTACTATTAACATAACTTTCTAATAATATTCACGTCTACAAACCACACATCTACACCCCATACATCTTCCTTGCATTCTCCCTGCCCACTTTCAGTACAGTTTCACTGTCACATACTTGTGCTGCATCACCATCTTGATCCTTGCCATTGAAGATACCAGCAACGAAATCAGTCGTCCATGGTATCATCGCGCTGTGCGACAAGGGTAGACGAGATCCGCCTAGCGTAGGAATGGAGGAATAAATATTGGACGGAACCATGTACGGTGCGTCTGTCTCCAAAAGAATACGTAGCCCAGATGGTCCCATTCGTCGCACAGCTTCTGCAGTATTGAGGTTTGTCGCAAAGGTCACAACACCTGCAAAAGAGTTAACATGGGGTTGACTATCAGTGCAACAGTGTCATACCCGTAATACCGATGTAGAGGTTCGGGAAGTGGTCCAGCAGTCTGTGAGCGAAATCAGGCGAGTCGGTGAAGCAGTGTATGTGTATCTGCGATGCATGTTAGTGACGCTGAGACAGAGGTTAGAATTAATACGGACGCGGTGGTCTTTGGGAACGATCTCCTTCAAAATTCTCTCAGTATCATCCTCTGCTTCCCTGGTGTGTATCGTCAAGGGCTTGCCCAGTTTGACAGCGTGCTCCAGCTGACGAGTAAAGACAGTTTGTTGTATCTCCCGGGGTGATAAATCGTAATGATAATCAAGACCGATTTCTCCCCAGCCAACGCATCGAGGATGCTTCATTGCTTCCAAGCTAATACCGTCGGTCAGCATTTTTTATAATCGGACTAATTAATAGACTTGCATGTCACACTCGACATCATCTGTATATAGTTTTGCTTCATGTCTAGAGTTGCGATGAGGGCCGAGATTTTGACTGAATAGCTTCATCTACTCACGGATGGACACCTAGAGGACAGTCAACCCGAGGAATTTATGTGTAAAATAGAGATTGTGCTCACCCATGACGAACCAATACTCTAAACCGCCCCATTTTGTCTTTCTGTCTTCCTCGCTCAACGCCGAATCAGCAAACTCTTTCCATAGTGGTTGCACCGGTGCTTCACACCACACATCCACAATCGCCTCGACCTTTTTGCCCTCGTAAACCGCTCTAACAAAGTCGTAGACATTCTCGTACTGTCCACTTTTGTATTTTCTTCGATAGAACTCGAACGTTGAAGCAAGATGAGTGTGAGTGTCGACGATCGGTTGTGTTTCTTCGCGAGCAGGAAGAAGTAGAGCACTCTCAGGAACAGATTGTGACTTCTTTTTGCCCATTTTATATGTTGAGTATCGATTGTGAGCTGTGGCGAATTGTCGAAGAGATGGACGAGGATAAGAAAGCCGGGAAACACATGGCGGTGGAAAGAAAACTCTGAACATTCGGCGCCGAGCGCCTTTGACTCGCCCACGTACATGGTATCTAAGCTTGTACTATGTTTTTCTCATATGAAAATCCATTGTCCTCTGCCTCATTCTAAGTGGCATTTGACACCCTTTGCTTCTAGCTCCTTCAATCTCGTAGTCAAGTCCGCGGTAAGGACGTGCAGCCCCCCAAAGTCAAGGTTGATGCACAACTCCTTACCCAAATCCATCCTGCGCGCATTCCTCGACTCTATCATGTCCAACAAAACGGACACAGTATTGTTGCCAACCCAAGGGTTCTCCTCCGCAACATCGAGTTGGAGCAAACGGGGAACCAAAACACTCTGCGTTTCCCGGGAGTCGGAAGCAGGCGCTTGTTGAAGAACGTCAAGAAGTGTGCGGGTGAAAGACTTCGAATCCATGTCGCCTGTCGAAGTGTCGAATTCCATGTGAGACATCCCAGGGCAGAGCCCAGGAATTCAGAGAGTTCGGGGTATGATGTGGGGAGGTAATTTGTGCTCAGCCTAAATGTGTTGAGCTGGCATCCTGAGCGACGTACGAATTCCACCAAAGATGGTATTGGTGACACTAGCATCGTCGAGTGAGTATCGATCGTTACCGAAATTGCGAGAGAAACTAATGATGGGAATATGAATTGGCGAAGGAAAGTGGAAAGGATGTATTTATTACGGACAGTGATAGACAGATAACGCAAGGATGCGAGGCGAATTGTGTTCAAGGTGACTGGGACAGTGCCGGAGACGTCTACTGTTAGGCTCTGCAGACTTGAACAGCGCTTGAGAGTTGCGACCAAATGGCCATAATCAGAAGGTTCTGTGACCTCCAAAGTTGTTAGTTGAGAATATGGAACCATGGATTCCCCTAGAAGAATGTCGCTCTCCACGTACGTGAGTCGCGGTGCGTCACGGAGAATAACCCAGAACCAGCTTGGCCGAATATCTGACAATGACTTTCCGGAGTTTCGAAGAGACTTTAGAGAAGGGAAACTGAGGGTGTTTGGTGCATGTATGGAGGCGAATATATCTCTGTCTAGGCTGAAATTGAACCGTTCGATATGTGAAAAATGGGGATAGAGAGCCTTGATCATCTTGGAGCAGCGTCTCGATGCTTGCTCTTCTGCTGCACCACTGTGTAAGGAGAAATCGCCGGAGAGTTCAATATTCAATGGATGTTCCTTCGATCTTGTGAGGTAGTGTTCCAATAAAGCACGTGCCTTGTCCCCAACAAATGGATCGACTCTAATCGACGACCACAGCCGTGTAGATCCATTGACAACCTGCCTCCAATGATGGCAAACTTGCGCGAAAATTAATGCGGGTGCGGCAGGCAGTGTCGTATCATTTGGTTCAAGAATGATGTTGAGGGAGTAGTAGGATTGGCGTAGACACACGATCGCGAAAATCTCTTCGAGGATTTCAGCCGGTAACCTGCGTATGGGTGAGAGCCAGTATCGCCGGTACTCAGCTCGCTTCGAAAGAGTACGTCGATACTCGACCAGCTGTTCTACAGGTTTACGTAGGCGATGAAGTTCTTGGTCACATCGTTTCAGCTCGGACTCTTCCAGCTGAAGGTAAGAGAGTGTTTGGTGTATTTCTGTGTGGGATGGCAGCTGGTTCGACCGAAGTGGGTCGGTGTGAATAATTGGCAAGTTTTGGATTTGTGTATCGGGCGTGAATTTTTCTTCGCACTTGTTGCAAAGCAAGACCGGTTCCATGGAACTGAGGGCGAAATCAGTCGAGACCAAAGCGTAAAATAAGCCATCGCTGACCTGCCTAATATAAAGGTCCTCAGAGTGGTGGACGTAGCGGTAAATTACAAGATATCGTGGTACGACGAAATTTCCCAGGCTTTAATGATATACAGCGTAACTTCATTTCTTCGCTAAGCGTACATAGTAATACATCCACGATATGCACTCATTATCCGTCGACAACATTCTCGGTTGGAAGCAGATTCAATCCACTTTATATTGCAGTCGATTTCCTCTCCTATCATTTCCTGGATTTGGTAAACTCCCCGACTCGTCTCCCTAGGAACACCACAATTCCCCAAACTCCAGGTCAAAGTCCCACACGATAGCCTTTATTGTCGGTTCGACGTGTATTCCTGGATTCTACCATCTTCATGAGAACCAATGCCGTGTCTGGGTCGATGCTGCCGTTGTCCTCGGTCACCTTTAGTCTGGCTAAATTCGGAACCAACATTCCCTGTGAATCAGACGTAGATGCTTGAAGAGCATTAAGGAGTCTGTATATGAACGTCTCCTGACCCTTGTTGCCTCCCCAGGTGTTCACCTCAAGCCGGCAAAGGCCAGGGCATAGTTCGAAGAGCCCATGTAGCTCTGGAGTCGAGGCATGGGAGATGTAAGGAATTTCTAGCGTGAGGTCCCTAAGGGGACACTCTGAACGACGTAGAAGCTCTACCAAAGGTACGAGAGAGCCTGGTTCTGTGGGGGCACTAGACCACACAGTGATTTCAAGAGAAACTAGTTGTGGTAATGTGAACCATTTGAAGAAGTCGGAAATATCATCGCCGTGGACCGAGACAGAGAGATGACGCAGAGATCCCATTTTAATGGGAGCCTCATCTGCACTCGGCCTAATATTGTAGTTGCGAATATGCAGAGACTGAAGGCCAGTGCATAATCTGAGTTTTGCAAACAAACCGCTGCAATTACAGGTTTCTGGCATTACTAGGACCGTCAACCGATGGTATGGCAGTATAGCTGGGGGTAAAAGCACATCTGTTACCACATTTGTGAGCTTTGGCGCCGTGCGCAGGGCATCCCAGAACATATTGTTTGGGAACAAGGGGAAACTCGAGATATTCGAGAAATAGCGAAGACAAGGGAAGGATGGTGGCTTGCGGAGCCTCAAGTATCTGAATATGTCCAGGTTCATGTTGAGACGTAATTTCTCCAGATGAGGAGAGCGGGGGAGAAGCATTCTCATCGATGTGTGACCGACATAAAATGCCTTGCGTTTCGCAATAATATCTGCTCCGGTGATTACAGCGGTAAAGTCGAAATCCAGTAGATAATTGTGCGAGTTGATGAGGTAGATCTCGAGCAAAAATACAGTATCGATTCTAGCTGACACGTCGATCCTGATTGTAGACCATAATCGAGGAGAGGAATTGACGGTGCGTCTCCAGTGGTTGAGAGACTTGCGAGAGGTTCAACGTGGGGACAATGTTGGTTTGGATTGTCCGGCGGAGATGTCGAGGGAATATCCAGAACCGGATAGGCAGACCATGGCAAAAATCTCTTCGAGAATCTCGACCGGCAACCTGCGAATGGGTGAAAGCCAACTACGGCGACGTTCAATCCTCTCTGATAGGGTACGTCGGTGCTTGCTCATCTGTTCCACCTTTTCCTGAAGACGAAGAATCTTCTGATCGCATCTTTCCAGCTCGTGCTCCTCCATCTCAAGATGAAGAAGTGTTTGCTTTAATTCCGCGTGAAGTGGAAGTTGGTTTATCCGTAGGACATCGGTGGGGACAAGCGGAAGAGCCGCAACCGCATCCAAAGTGAATTCGTTTCTACATTTGTCGCAGAGTAATATTGGGTCCATTACGCTAGTGATGGAGCGCTTTGAGAGCAGGAATTTTTTTAGAAGAGAAACAGTAGAGGCTCACTTGTTGTCTTGTCAATGTTTTCAGGAAGATGATGGCAAGAGCTGAAAGGCCTTGAGGCTGTGCTGCACAGCCGCACGCGGCACATATGACTTTGACTCGCGTTGGGTGTAATATGCGGAATCCGGATGCCACTGTGCTAGTAGGACATTAGATGGTACTAAGTACATGGTATGGAGTGTATATCCCTAGATAACATAGATGCCTAGTTAAAAATCGAAGGAGAACCTATAACAGGTCTTTCGGAGCCCACAAAACACAACGTCCACTAGCATTACCACTCGCAGCACGTTCAACAATGCTAGGGTGCGAGCAAGTAACAGCCTGAACGGCAGTTATCCTGTATATTCGGTAAGTGCCTTGCATGCAAGTCTAAGATCGTTCCACGCTTACTTGGTTTTGTCTGATAGCTTCGCAATCGGATCACCCTGAAGGAAGCGTCAAGCCTTAGTTAGTATAGACTTGTCAGCTATGGCATACCTTGTAAGAGAATATGTCTAGAGAGTGATGCATATTCCCGACCTGAAGCGACTATCTCAATGCGAAAGCTAGCAAAGAGTCACTAAAAATTACCGTGAAATGAGGATAAGCATTAGGGTTCGAGCTCCACTGTGCCTTGAACACCGTAAGCCAACGTCCCTACAACCCGAACATCAATGAGTAATTTTGCTAGATAGATATGGGGAAAATCAAGTACCGTTTGGCAGTCGTGGCTAATGCGATGAGATGGTCTGGCTGACGGGAATGCACAGGCTTGTCAAACGTCTTGACGGGGTCAAAGTCCCATACTGAAGGATATGTAGGTCGGACAGTTGAGCCCATCATACAAGAAGACACATACTTCTTAGGGCATCATCATAGCATGTGCTCACAATGCTACGCCCTCTAGGGTCCCAATATGCCGAGCTCACAGATTTGTCATGCCGCCAGTCTGCACGAAGACAACCAGACCCTGCCTTTGACTCCACGTATTTATCTACCGTCTCAAAGTCAAATTCAATCGGTGCATCACCACTTGTCTTGCCCGTGGACTTCATACTCTCCAATTTACGAGTATCCCATATCCTAGTTCACCAATTAGCGTCGCTGGTCTAATACAAACAACGCTGACGTACCTCATAGACCGACTGTTACTCGCAGTTACGAGAAAATGTGGTTGTGTGGGGTTGACACTAACACAACCAATTTTTTGATCGGATACTCCATACCACCGGGCTTGCGACTTGGGCTGGCGAAGATCAAGATGTGTGATACCACCCGCAGCATCTGATATCCACATTTCATTACCGGTCGGCGGGAGATCGACGTTCGTGATGAGAGTATCGTCAGATGAAAAGATTTCGCGCGATACTCCAGTGGTGAAAGATAGCGACCGTATCGTACAGTCGTATGAACTTGTGAAGACCTATTGTCATCCATCAGCAAACGTGATATCGTTTCAGACGGGTTTCGCACCGTATGAGAGTCTATAGGATCCAACTTGACTGAAGAGATGGACTAGAGCGGAGCATGAGCGAAATACGTCAGACCGTGCCCCTAAAAACGTACTGATTTCGATGTCGCTGGCCAATGGACTTGTAGACGCCAATACTTGCCACCTTCACGGTCTTCTGTATTATCTGCATCCTCGTCATCTACCTCATCCGGAGGTGCTCTAGCATCCCATATGCCGAGTTGACCGTGTTTGTCTGAGTCACCGCAAGGTGAGTAAGAGACACGCGTAAAGTAATGTATGACACACCTCCGAAAAAGATGAGGTCCTTGGTAGGCTCAGGATGATATGCCGCAGAATATATCCTGTCTTGTGTAACCTTTGCCCTGGAAACCACCTTCAGGCCTTGCATCTTCTCTCGCAACTCCGCCACCTCTGTCTCATGTCGCTTCTCCTCCTTATAATCAAACGAATCCACGCTTCCAACTGGCCGCGGCTGCTGAGTCACAGATTGAAGATGAGTCGCAAGCAATACAGCACTCTTGGGGTCATCTTCGGTGAGAACCTTCAATTCGAGATCGTCATGTCGAGGACGTTTAGCTAGCCTAGCGCGTTCCTCAGCTTCGATACGTTCTTCGGCTTCTTTCGCTTTTTGTTCTTCTATCTCAGCCTAGAAAAAAGCGCGCCGTCAGAGTCGTACGAAGCACAGAGAAAAATGTGAGCACGCACCTCCCGCTTCCGTTTCTTCGCCGGACTCTCATTTGGATCTATGACCGTACTCCGCAGACGCGCTGATTGTCTCCTAGGCGCTTCTGGCTCCTTCTTGACTTTCTTGGATGGCTGTATGGGTTTCGCTTTAGTTTTTGGAGCAGGTTGTTTGGTCTTTGCTAAACCGAGTTCTTCGACTGCTTGTTTCAGCTCGAGCTGTTCGAGCAAGGCGCGGTTTCTGGCGATATTCGCTTCGCGTTCAAGTTCACTAGTATATCTTGAGTACCGCTATCTTCACGAAACATAAAATGTTCCTACTTACTATTCAGATAGTTTGGGCATGACGACGCGAGAAATGGAGGATCGGACACAAGCGTGGTGATGACTCGGGGGACACACAATTTGTCATGGGAGTCATAGGTCACAGGTCACACCTCACATGACGTGTCACACCGAGAGGTTACATTTGTCAACTCTTCTGATTCAACAAAAGTAACACCACAAAAGCAAGTACCAAACGCCAAAGCAAAGTAAAGATAGCTACAGCAAGTAAAGATATGCATAAACAGAAGATCAAAATACAGTCGTGGTCGAGGTGGTAAGTAAGGTGGAAAAATTATGGTCACGTAGGTATCCTCCGTCCATGGATATTGTATGTAGAGGCGAACCGCAAAAACAGGAAGGAAAAACAGATCAAGACTCACAGCTATGTCACTTCTAGCACTGAAGTCTCCAAAACTCGGAACATTTGCGGATCTTTCGATTCCTCTGTCCACCCAACTACTTCCCGCCAATTGTAACTGTTCGCTTCCTTCTCACCAGCTCCGTCGAATATCCCGACTTCTTCGTCAGTGAGACCACGGAAGAGCATGAAGAGCCGCGTGAACACGCATGGTGGGCAGCTCTCTATGGTTATATCAACGGCTGCGGCGATCCTACTCGGACGAAGGAACCGATATGCGATGTTCTTGTGGGCACTGAACGTTGAGATGTTGTTACTATAAACAAGAAATGTAATTAGCGAAAAAAATGGTTTAGCGTAGAGGAACACCTACTTGATAAAGTTCGTTTTGGCATAAAGTGACATGCCAAGTTGGTCTAATACACCCATAAGGTGTGGAATGAAATCTCTAGTTGACATCGCAAACCCATTCGAGGGTGAAATGACCTCATCGGGTTCGAGCATTCCTGCATCAGGTCTAATGACAGTCAATGATTCTTACACCACGGCCAGTAACCAAATGTGCTTACATCGCTTCGTAATACAAGGCCGTCGTGACCATCTGGCTTTCGAAATGCTCGAGTGCTCCTCCAGGGTTGATTCGAATAAAGTACTGGAGCTTGTTTTCCTCAGGCCCAAGCTCAGCAGGAGGCCATGATGTACCAAGTTTCCAATAGGGAGAAAAGGTGAGTATCACGTTAGTGACAGCCTGCTCCGGGGATAGAATGCTGAGGTTGCATTTTGCAGCAGTAGGCTTTGCGGCAGTGGCTAGCTTTGTCAAGACTTTGGAATCGAACATGAATTCGGGCAGAGTATTCGGGCTGATTGGCTAGTCGGGTGCCGCTGAACTCCATGGTGTGTGTGTCACCCTGGTGCACTATATCCAGTTTACCCCAGAATATACCATCGACTGTCGTACCATCCTCCATTCGGGCCATATCTAGCTCATCGGAGTTGATGGTAGTATCAAGAGCGACGTGTTGTCCGGGAGCGAGTTCTAGGTTAAAGGTTGCGGGCATTTCCAAAACGGGCGGAGGCCTACAGTATTGCGGTGAGATGCCGGATACGGGGTGAAGTGTGGCTCGACTCACGGAGGTGGTCTAGATGCGGAGTAAGCGTAGGTTAGATACAGATAGGATGTATACTACTCACGGAGGTTCATCTGGAGGCGGTGGTGCATCACTAACAATCTCGACTCGAATTCCCTGTGCACCCATGGCAGCAATTTGGAAAGAGTCTTCGCTTGTGAGCTATCGGTTGACGACGTTGAGTGTTGTGTTCATGAAGCGCAAGGAGAGTACACACGTAGATGTATGGGCCCGCAACGAGACGCTTTAACGATCGATTGAGCAAAATATTCATATTCACGAGAAAAAAGGTGCACTCACAGCGGCATGAATGGAGGCATATTCTACTGGGACACGAAGGGTGAATACAGCGTCTGGTGGTGGTTTCGCCCAGTTTCTGGCAACAGCTTCAAGTTCCTATGCGATAATGAAGATGAGAAGAAATGAAAACACTCCGAGGGGGTGACGCACATCATAAGAACCCGGCAACTAGGGCATGGGGTAAGCCTCGCGACAAGCACGATACAGATGATATATAAACCTACCGTGCAAATTGTTTCCATATCGCCAAAAGCGAGGGTTAAAAGGCGTTGACGGGTGAGAGCCATTGGTGGCATTGGTGGCGGCTTGTCGGGTTCCTTGCTCTTTGGCCTGAATCTTCCCCAGAAAGACTGATTTGGTAGACCTCCGTTTGATGATCTAGGCGAAAAAAGCATTGACATTTTTTGAGAAAAAAAGTAGAGAGAAGATGAGAGACCTACGTAGGAGACAAGAGCATTTCTATGAGGACGGGACAGTTGATAAAGCTGTCAGAAGCGGCAAAGAGTCATAATCCTCGAATCGGACAAGTTCAAGAACGAGGTCCACATGAGGCAACCCGCTCGAATCGATAATCACGTCACGCGCTAATTCAATTTTTTCCCTTGCCCCGTCATGCTGCAGAATCTTGTTCGCTGCTCTGTTCGCACTGCTGCTAGCAGTAGCCGTTCTCTTCATCGTCCCATTCTTCACCGCAATTTCGTCTCTTCAGTTCTCTTGAATCGTCCCTTGGAACAGTTCACAGTCGCAGACCTCAAGAAGGAAGCAAGGTCTCGCGGTCTGTCATCGTATGTGACCCTTACTCTTCTCTCTTATTGTCTTTTTTTGAAACTGTTCAAGTTCAGGGAACAAAACAAGCCTCATTCATCGCATCAGGGAACATGAAAAGAATCTCTCGTCAAGTGCTGTAGCTCCTGAGGCTGTTGCTGCAGAAGTGTCACAAGCACCGGAAGGCATTGCACCTGGTGTACCACCCGAAGCTGCACCTACTGCTCCATACAAATTTCACGTTATAATACCGGATGCTGCCTATGATGAGCCAGAACCTCCCATTCAAATTGTGAGTTCTCAGCATAAACTCCGATTCTTTCCGAATCGCTAACCAGTTCATTAGCCTATCGTTCCGGATTTATGGGATTCATCGGCAAAAGTAGAACAGCCAGAGCCTACAAGCACAGAAGAACAGCTACCCAAGCTTGTTGTCGTCGCAGGTGCCGAGACACTTCAAGGAGGACTCACCCATAACCTTTTGGACACGAATGACCTAACTCCCTCAGAGGAAGTCACCTCTTCAACACCTTCAACACCAACCCCGCCCGGCAAAGCTGGTTTCTTGGATGACATTGTCGAAGATCTAGGTCTGCCCACAAGGAGCGAGATGAAGAAGGGGTTATGGAAAATCTTCTCTTGAGCGTTACTTTGAAGGGGAAAAGTACTGGTTTCCTGTAGACACGTAGCTTCGCGTCGGATGTTGATTGGGACTATTAGAGACGTCCTGCGCTGTAATTTCGCCATACATACATACTAGCGGTATTCAGATATGTATTCAAGTGGACTCTGCCTGGAAACCTGTGATGCTTCTTGCACTCGTACCACCATCACGTCCGCTACTCGCGCGGTCACATCGACTGTTACACGCTTCAAGTAGAGTCTCTAGAGACCTTATAGGTCCTCCAGACCCAATCTCCAACATTCGTCCTGTAATATACGACGACGTTCCAACTCCACCTCCACCTTCACTCTTATACCAC
Source organism: Paramarasmius palmivorus (assembly GCA_037176845.1). Classification (NCBI taxonomy): domain Eukaryota; kingdom Fungi; phylum Basidiomycota; class Agaricomycetes; order Agaricales; family Marasmiaceae; genus Paramarasmius; species Paramarasmius palmivorus. Next base: position 604,824 of record JAYKXP010000008.1, on the reverse strand, counting down.
CCTTACTCTCTCGCCGAATTCGACCCGGAACCTACCAGGAATGAAAGTGCCAATGAGCTGCATTGGAAACTACAGAGGAAGCAGTTGGATGAATTGAATCATAATTTCTGGCTTGATGTACGTGCCTATATTGCTATATTGCCTCGCAGTCATTCAACTAACATTTCAATTCTCTCAGAGCAACCTCCGCTTCGAAGGCGGCAAAAAAGCCGTCTTGGAGAGCCTTCCTTCCTCAGCTTCAGCTATAGACAAGGAACATGCCCTCTCCGAATTCTACAAACAATGGCTCATGCAAGAAAAACCCCGTCTGGACGAATACGACCGACTATACCGCGCCAAAAACACTGAAGTCATCATTTTGGCTGCACGAGCGAAAGTCGACCGGTTCAAAAGTGGTTTAGCCAAGATGGTTGGCATGTCATGAAGCAGATTCTACACATACAGTGACATATATTATACTGTACTTTTACCACCCCGGCCTAATCTACCCACTATGATTCCACTCAATCTCCTCAGCAGCCAACTCCCGAATCCGATGATACACGTCATTGAGATCCAAATCTCCTAGTTTGTCGCATTCAAGGTTATAGTCCTGAATTAACCTCTCGATCCGGTCTTGCGGCATCCCGGGCCACCGAGAAGCAATTTCCTCAGCAGTAGGGATGATGAGTGCCACGTCCGGTACAGTCTCGTATCCTTCCTGCTCGTGCTCCCTGGGTAAGATCTCGAGCAAGGTGTTATACAGTGCAGTATCCTTGAACCGCTTGGTCAATTCTGCATCCGTCACACCCGTAGTACGACGTATGGCGTCCCAACTAGAACTTCCGGTCAGCAACTCAAGTATGACAAGGATATGACATACGTACTCATCGTGAATATAGATCCGTCGCCACACCGTTCGGAACGCCGATATTTTTCGGGCTTCAGGAAGCTGTTGGGCTATCTGAGCAATTCAACCATATTCAGAAGGTAAACGATCGCCTACCTGACATCTGGCGAGAAGATGAAGTGCCGTGGAGTAATCTTGTACTGTATCGTAGTTGTCCTTTAATGTCAATACATCCACAGCATCCTCCATCGATAGACTTTTCCCTTGAAGGAGGTTGCGGACCAGGTTTTTGAATATCTGATGAGGAGCAATTGGGTCAAGGGTTTGCGTTTGGAATTTATCGAAAGGAAGCCTTACATGTGCCAACTCGGGCCTGTCTGATAAAGTAGATGCCCGCTCATTGATAATGATGTCGACCTGTGTGTCGAGAGATCGCTTTCCACGAAGCTTCTCGAGTACTGCCTTGAACTCGTCGAGCAAGGCCTCGTGTACACTGACAAAGTCAAGGTCGTCATGGAAAGCTAGGGTAAAGTTAGGCATATATGACTTGAACGATCCCATAGGTGCTCACCGTCAAGTAATCCCGAGTCTTCAGCATCTTCTGACTCTTGTAGGTGTGCCAGCTGCGACAACTTTCCGATACTTAACATGAGCTGGGCAGTGTCAGCAAATGCCTGAAGACAGTTGGACCGAAATACATACTTGTTTTGTCTCAAGATTCGTTTCTAGCGTGGCGACTTTGAGGAGAGCAGTAGCTGCCTCTTCATGTCTTCGGTTACCAAGGTCATGTATCCATGAGATAGCAGGGTTGGGATGCTCTGCAAAGTACTTGTCGAGGTACTCGTTGTGGGAGGGCTGCTGGGCGAACATGACTCGTAGTTCGCCTACAAAACGATTAGCACGAGTTTGAGACATTGTAAGAGCTACCTTACCATGTTGAATGTACCACCTATACAATTCAGTGGTAAACTCTTCCTTGAAGTGGTCAATATAGGTCTGAATCCGAGCAGCATTCGGATTTTCTTCCGGAGGGAAAACGGTATCTCGATGGCATAGGGCAGCAAGAGAACTGAAATCACGGTAACGTTCCGCGAGATAGAAGGCAGTGTCTGCTTGACCGTTCCTACCTATAGAGTAGAGTGTGTCAACTGGCGTAGCCCAAGTGGAATGTGAAAGGACGCACGTAAGGTCTCCAAAACTTCCGGGCGGAGAAGGTCGAATTTACTCTTCAACTCGCCAAATTCACGCTGGTATCCGTTGTCGGTGCTAGATCTATGTTATCGGTGAGTATCCCTATGCTTATCATAGTTACCTTGAGCACATACCCTTCAAGCCAATGCAGCCTCTCTTGAATACAAGAGAAGAGAATGGTGGCAAGTTTCGACAAGTCGTCAGCACTGACGGTGGCCCTTTCAGGTGCCTGCTCGATAACTCTGGTGGATGTGTCAAACAGCGCCAACACGCCATCGATTATTGCCTGATCGCTTGTCCAAGGTTGTTTCATGGGAAGCTCGATGCCATAGGGAGCGAGGTTGTATTCACGGTGTTGTAGAGCGGCATTCAAGACGGTCTTCGAAAAGATGGTTGGATGTTTGCCAGGGAAAAGAAGAGAATATCACCTTACCAAAACGACATTATTTGCTTCTGGGAGAAGATCCGCAACTCCCCTTCCCGACCCTTGAGCGGCATTCAATGTGATATCCGGGATTCTTTGAACCAGGAGGCCAATGGCACCGACATGTTCACGGAAGAAGGCTCTCATGTAATCTTCCTGTTGAGCTTCACCCCGACTTGTCATGTACTCATAGACGGCATCGTTGAGTACGCTATGCGTGGGTGCGCTCCTGTAGTCTGTATTAATGGACGGTCAAGTCAAAAGACGGAGAGCATACGCAAGAAGTTTGTTGTGCTCCAACCACAAGCTCAATGCTGCATGGAGTTTCTCCGCGTCCCCTAGGAGTTTTTGGCGGCAGGTTTGCGACATCTATGAATCGACATTTAGTCTAGTTAAAGGCCAACAGAGTGCATGATTACCTTGACAAGCACCAAGTTGTCGTTGATGAACTGGATCAGCCAATTAAGCCTTTCGATGCGGCCTTTGAGTTGGGAAGTTAGATCTTGACTCATCCGCACGAGTTGTGGGTCTGGAGGTGGATGAGTGAGAACTTAGATACGCTGCCATATAGAAATGAGATGTACCGGATTCTAGGATAGCTTGGCTGAGCTGTTCCGCTCCTTGCATCAAACTTTCTTCGTCCAAGTCGGGAGGGAAGCTAAAATGCAGAGGATTCTATGAACAGGTTAGTTGGCCCCATCGATACATGTACGATTGATTCCTCACATTTGGCAAGGACCCATACAAAATAGCCTGTGTCATGATAGACTTGATCAAGTCGGCACGGCCATTTCTAGACCAAATGAGCAGGCATTGAAGGGGTTGAGGGGGTGAAAACTCACTCTGGATCAAACGTCAATACTCTGTCAATGTTGACGTTCACTTTCATCATCGTAGCCGAAGTGAGGACCAAAACTACACTTTCTGACTGCATGACACCAACTCCAAAGGTACGGTCTGTCGCGGACTTGAGTTCGAGACGCTCCTGGTAGTCCGACTCTGGATGATGTTCGGTAAGCTTTCAGTGCGGGTTATCATAGCTGACTTACCTCTTGCACAGAGAGCTACAGCATCACCGAACTGAATGCTCACAAGGAGACCGTCTGGGAGCAGCTGAAGTCGAGGATGCATAGGTGCACCGGAAGACGAAGTCTAATGGAGGATATCAGCCAAACCACTAGTCCACTAGTTTACGTGAATGTGGACGTACGCTTTGGTAGGGTATACCTCTAACACTTTCGATTTTGAATATGTCACCTATCAGCGACAGTTGTACCAGGGAGTATATTCGTCGTATACCGCCAACGTCCATCGCCATGATGTCATCTTGTTCTTTCGCAGCGTACGAAACCAACACGACAAGTTTATGGGCCCTGTGTCTCCGTTGACGAGAAATATAGAATGATAAACAACACACTTACCCGTCAATAGCAACGTCAACGAGCTCAAGGTCCATCTTCGCGTCATCTTTCTCAACCGCGTCACCGAATGTTTTCCTCACAGCATCTCGGATTGTGTCACCGATATCTTCATCAAACACAACCTCCTCCCAACCATCTAACTTCATATCCCATTTTTGCACGCGTGAATCAACCAATGCCCAAATCTCTCGACCTCCTTCAACCGTAGTGGCGCCCAGAGCTATCGAGCTAACGTTACCGGGTTCCAAGTTGATTTGTGAGGTGCTCGATGTCGTGGATGCCGAAGAGAATATCGAGGGAATTAAACGGCTAAGGGACAGGTGCTGGGAAGGTTTCGAGAAGAGGTGTGATGCGATATGATATTTTCCTCCTGTCGAGGTCAATACTAGTCGGAAAAGGGAGCCGGATGTTGTAGAAGCGACATATGTTTGTTGCTGTGAGTGTCCAAACCGTCAATTCTAGACCTCGAATGAAAGAAGAGCAGACGCACATCGACCCGAATAAGGTATGTCACAAGTTCTTCAGAGGTAAGACCCAGGTGTGTGGTGGTGTATCTATCTCCTCCTGCCAGACCAATGCCAATACTATCCCAAAAACGAATTTCTCCTGTAGTAGACAGTAGGATTAGACCTGGCTCTCTCCCTGCTCCATGAGGTACAAGACAATGGAAAGGTGGATCCGTTTGATTATAGTCCCATGGACACGGGAAAATGTAGCAAGTTGGTATTCCTTTCAAAGCCTTTGAACAAATCGGTCAGTTCTCAAACGCCGTGAGAGTAAAAATGAGGACGAACAAGAGCGTGCTGCCAGACATAACACGTTTGTGCTGAAGTGATCAACGCAAACCCAGTGACTGTGTCAATCTCTCCAGAATAAAGTTCCCTCAAGAAATCTTTCATCTGAAAGTCAACGATATGGATAGGGAAAACAACGCGACATCCGTACCTGCATTCCTCAGA